>MU968317.1:6606547-6987972 GCA_034641835.2 Pinus albicaulis
GGGAGGTTTTTTTCGGTAAAGTAATGTTGGTTGTGTTTTTTAAACTGTAATTTGAATGTAATTTGATTGAAAATTAAGGCATGTTCACTGTGAAACATGCATTTAGTTTGGATAATATTTATAGTCATTGAACATGACAGAATATTCCCCTGATAAATCATATTTAAACTAAATGCATACAAGGTAAAGTAAGAAAAACAATAGATCAGTAATACAGACCTGTGTATATGTATAAATCTAACCAATAATTAGACTCTATATTACCCACTAGAAGGAAAACTGGTGGATTACTTACCTGGAAATTCGCTTAACGTCATCACGGCGCAACTCCATAGCACCAACAGAGCAAAAATTCAACAAAATGGACCACAGCGCAACATAGCAGCAGTGCCACAGAAAATTAGAACGAAAACGAGTGAAAAAGAGTGCCACAGAAAATGAGAACAGAAACGTGCGAAAAAGAGCGCCACAGAAAATGAGAACAGAAACGCACGAAAAAGTTGTCAAACTAGTATTAGTTCGCGGGCGATATATTTATAAAATATGAGTTCGACCGAAATATTTTAAAAGTTAGGTTGAACTAATAATCCAGCCGAACTAAAAGTTCGGCCGAACTTTTGTTGTCGATTTTCCCATCTCTGGCCAAAAATCTGTTTGCCCACGCCGTCAGTATGCCATTAATCTAAACGGCAGAACAAGTTCGGCCGAACTTTCTCAAAAGTTTAGCCGAACTCTCTAGTAGTTCGGCTGAACTTTTGAGAACGTTCGGCTGAATTATTGCGAAAAAAAGTTTTCTGCCCCCGATTCTCACAAAAGTGTAACCCAACTTCACATTTTCACCCGGATGCTACTTTCTACAGTTAGGTAGTTGGTTCATTGATGTATCTAGTGAACACTAGACCAGACATTTGCTATGAAGTTAACTAGATGAGTCAAGATATGGTTAAGCCTACCAAGCTCTTTTAGAAGGTAGGGAAGCATGTCTAGAGATACCTGAGAGGCACATCCGAGTATGGATTATGGTAAATACGGACCGAGGGAGTGAAGCTTCAAGGCTTCACGGATGCAGATTGGGAAGGCAATCCATCAGAAAGAAAGAGCACATCAGGAAGGATCTTCAACGTAGGATCGACAACAGTTTCTTGGTACAACAAGAAGTAGCGATCTGGGCACTTAGTTCAGCGGAAGCAGAGTACATGGCAGCAAGTCAAGCTGCATGTGATGCTATTTGGATGAGAAATATCTTGGTTGGTTTGTTTGGTTTTGAGATGGATCCGACAGTGATACATTGTGATAATCAGAGTTGCATTAAACTCTCGATTAATCATGTGTTTCATGATAGGTCCAAGCACATAGATATCTGGTACCACCATCTTAGAGATTGTGTGCAGAGGCGCATAATGTTAATTCAGTATATTCCCACGGAAGATCAGGATGCAAATATTCTGATGAAGGCACTCACCAGGAGAAAATTCGATACCATAGAGACATGATTGGGGTGAAGGATAATCCCTTTCTTGTTGAGAGGGAGCGTTGAAGTTCAAAAGGAAATTTTAGCATCTACACTAGTGTGGGACTAGGAGGTCCAAGCAACACTTACACTAGAGTGGGGCCACAGGGCTTAACAACACCTACACTGGTGTGGGCTAAATTTGGTGCATGTCTATTTTAGTTATCCCTTAATTAAGATGGCCAATAAAATGTAATCTTATCTCAAAATAACTTGTAATAGTTAATTGAGTGTGATGAACTTAGTTAAATCATGAATTTCAAGTTGAGGGTAGTTGGTGAGGCATGCAGAGTAATTCTAGTTGTAACAGAGTTCGAAGTGCAGTGGTGCATTAGTTAATGCAGGTTGTAATCAGTTTAACTTAGTTAAGTGAGTTAAACTCAATTTTGCTAGTTGTAATTGTTTGATACACTAGTGAGAGATTAAGTGAATTAAATATTATTTAATTCACAAACAATGATCTCACATGCAACTGAGGATTTACTATTATTAACTACATTCATGTCAGTTCCAGTGGAGACCCAGTTGAGATCTAGGTGAAAGGGGAGTTAACTACCAGTTGTAGGATTATTGGGTTGCACCATGCAACCAAAAACCCATTGGATTTCCCATGATCCTTGCACAGTCAAGGAAGGCAAAAATTCCTAAAAAATAGGGATTGAATTCTGAATTATGCAAGCAAGACACGATGTTTAGTGGCTGAGAATTGGATATGTGTTGGTTAGTTTTGTCTAGGATAGTGTGAGACAATTACCTAAGTACAGGAGGGCTCTTGTGAGAAGAGTTGTATGTAATTCTTTCATGTATCCATGCCGAATATACAATAGAAGATAGTGGGGTTTTGAGCAACAAGCTTTCCCCGAGAAATTATCTATGTTGTGGTTTGATTGATTCTTCTTTGCTTCATGTGATTGGCGATTATGTTTTTTAATTCCGCAATTGATTTGTAGAAGTGATTCAATATCTAGCTTTAATACATTGTTACATCGGATTGAATCCATGATATACATGCTTCTTGTATAATTTCTACAAATTTCTCTTTTCTCTTACCAACTTTAAGAAGAAAATAAATGTTGCAAAAATAAAAACAAACTCCCATGAACTTCATAGTGATATTTAGAAATAGGAAAATGTTTAAAACCCTTCAACATGAAAATTTATTGCTTCCTCATCTTGTAGTACATTTTTAAGAATCCTTTAATTAGAGCTAAGTAGGAATTATAATTGGAATAATATTTGAGCTTAATATAGTGGACTAGTTGACATAGAACTTCTTCCATTACTAATATATACATTAATTCTTTGAGTTCTTTTAAAAGGTTAACTCTAAGTCATACCCTTTTCTAAGATTGTTGGTAGAAAAACTTACTAGGTTTGTAACATATAATTTTGACAATTGGTGTAGAGTTGCAATCTAGGATTTTCTGGAGTTGTAAAGGTAACATTGGGAACTCGACCCAAATTGGCAAACACAACTATGTGACTTTATATGTAAAGAGCACTTAGACCATTAAGATAAGATGAACAAATATTTTGATAAATCTAAAGGTTGCTAGTAAAAAATTCACAGTGATGACTATTTTTTTAAAGGTAAACTAACAAAAAATCCTTTACCTATAATTCATATATTTGTAAAAAATCACAAGGTTATCAAGCCTATTTTATTTGTAAATTTTAATAACACAATTAGATAGAATATAAAAAACAAAATACCTTAGTGTATATAACATCACTAATATAAAAATATTTATTAAAATCTCTATCTATGGGTGTTTTTAGTAGGACCAATTTTATCACCTCATGCATTGCCTTCAATATGAGTTTTTCGGGAGTCTTTAGTGGGACCACGACTACTAACATCTCCTCCTTATATAGATGCTCCTTGGAAATAAACTAAAACAATAGATTTGAGTGGTAGGGTGGTCAAATTAAGGCCCTTTGTGCACTTCATGGCAGGATATGAGAATGACAAAGTCATTGGATATGGCAACGACGGTTTTATAGATTGGAAAATGTGATGGGATGGCCAATAAATTCAGAGATATATAAGAAACCCAAGACATCATATTATCTTTCTTTACATTAAATTTGTTTATGATTTATAATTTCAATTGGTAACTCATGTTCTTGTCATCTACATAGTTGTTACTACATGACAAACAAAGTGAATAGCTACATTACAACATAGTCCTTGCCTCTTTTAGTATTTATTTATCTATAGTTATCCTAGTAGTTATTACACTTCTTTTCACTTCTCGATGTTAAGGTTTCTTCAATTCTTGATGTTCAAATTGATGGGAAAGATATGATGTCCAGATGACCTAATGGGTATTTTCATAGCACCAACCCCCATACTCACCACTCAATCAATAGGCAATAAACTAGTCCTTGCCCCTTCGGGGTCGTAGAGACAATGATAATGACTTTTTTAGTCCTTATTAGTTGGACATAAACCAATGGAATCTTTTATTTTTAACCAAAGTTTTCCTTTTATATTCAAGTAATAATTAGTTCTAAAACACTTAGTGTTTAGAATTTATTTTTTATGCCCCAACTTTAATCAGCCAAAACTTTTAATTTTTTAACTCGTTTTATATAGTTTTTTACTTTTAGTTTTTTTAATTCATAAATTTATTTATCGAGGGAAAACTCCAAAAAACGTATCTATGTTAGCAAAGGGGTTCAACATAGCTGACACATACCCATCTTCGATACATCTTTTATTCTGCACACATCCCACACAACTGGCACATAGCCATCTTCCACACATCCTTTATTCTACACACATCTCCCACATTCTTTATTCCGCAAACATCCTTAACTCCGTACCTATTATTAGACACAACTACTTTCACACTTGAAGCTTTTCTAAAAAAAATATTACTTAAAATTTTTTTTTTTAATAAATTTGAAGAAATATTCTTCACTACTAAAATTGAATATGGGCCAAAAAAGAATTACATAATTATTTCTATATAGAGCCGTACTATAAAAAAAATTATTAATAATATAAACCATTTATTATTTTCATTATTAATCATAATCCTTTTTTATGTCATTACCTTAAATACTTAAATACTTATAACTAGAGGAATTGGAGGAAAATTTCTATAAAGAAAAAGAAACAGCACGAGATCTTAATCGATCATTACTTTCAATACTATACAATACTAATTACTTTCAGTACTTTATTAATTAGAGAAAATAGAATTCTGTTTATGACTTTTTAAAATATTTTTAATATGAAAATATTAAAATTTGTTGAAACACTATTTTTGTTTTATTACATTTTTATATTCAATGTTGCATGTTAAAGCAATCATTATTTATTTAAATAATGGTTGGTTCGCTCTATTTTTCTTATTGTCTCAGTGCATTTGTTGAGTCTGAAGGTTGCCATAAGCCTTATCAAAATATGAAACATGAACCGTTCTGCGGTTTTAAATGACCTTTCAAGTAAACAAATATTTGAATTAAAATTTTTCTTTTATTCCGACATTTTCTTTTGCTTGCAAATTAAAGAATTAGATACTTAATAGCGAGTTGCTGGTGTAAATCAACAAACCAACAATGTGGGGAAGGGAACATCCAAATTGAATACGAAGACATCAATTTTTAGGTGCGAGGCTTTTTTTTGTGGGCTTGGGGTGAGCAAACACTGTTCACTCCCGCTAATTGCAGCTAGTGAAACTTGACATGTGGCAGCTGCTTAAGCGATATTTTTTGCGAGCTTGGGGTAAGCTAACACTGTTCACCCCAGCCAATAGGAAAAATACCATACCACCCTTCGCACTAATCAAATTTCGCCACGTTTCACGGCTGCTCCCGCCACACACATTAATCAAAATTTTGCCACGTTTCACGCCCTTTCTGCAGCCGAAGGTCCACCACCCGCAATAGTGGTCAGAAGTTGTGTTGATAGCGATATTAGCCACATGGTATCCCAACTTTTCACAGCCTGTTCGCAGTACAGTGTTCTGAAAATTTTCTCTGTCGATTTCGCCGTGGACACCCATTCGCTTACAGATCACATCCATGGCATCTCTGTATCTCTGCCTGCCAAATAATGAAAGGTTGAGTTCTTCATTCCACTCACGGAGGACGTGCTCTGGAGTTCGTAACGAAGCGAACCAGTTTACGGTGGATCCGCCACCGACAATGGATCCAACGAATACAAGCATACGCTGATCGTCTGTTGTGAGTATCTTTCCCCCTTCATAGAGCTCTCTAATGGCTTCTCGCTGAAGCAGCGACAAGTCTTGCCGGACCATATAACCTCCTTTGATTGAACTGGTAAAATATTGTAAATCGATCAATGAGTAATCGGTTTCACAACCTACTCTTATTATTGATTTATCTCCGTGCGAACGAGCTTGGAACTCGATAAGGAATCCCATACGAGCAGCATGCGATAGGCCTCTGTACTATGAATTTAATATGCTTATTCCCGTTCTGAGTTATATGGATTAAATATATGTCTGTTTAGTGTGAAGAATTCGACATAGCTCTCGGTAACTGGACGTATCCAACATCTGCGTAAGAATTCGTATATTCGATCCAATTAATCAATGTGCCAAGGCCACAACGCAGTAATTAGTAGAGAATGTAATTTATGGGATGGATTGATAGGAGTCGATACTGTCAAGATCTTGTTGAAGGACAAAATGGGTTGTCTCTGGTTATTGATTTTGTGTTAAACCCCTGTTTTGATGAAGCCAGCTTTCAAAAGGTAGCGGAGCTCAAAGGTAACCGAGCCTGTAAGCGATGCCATTGGCTTTCACCATATCCAGAGGCAACATCACGACAACCGGCATCGCTTTTTTCGGTACCTCACTAATTCCAAGTCTTTCGTGCATCCACTCATTATTGACAACACTCTGGGATTGCACACTGCAGACCTCACACGACACGTTCCTCTGCCGCTGTGAAATTCTCAAAGGCAGTTTCATGTCATTCACTCCACGAACTTCTTTCCTGGGATTTTTAAGGGATGTCTTCGGACCGTCTACTTTATCTGCAAAACACTCAGAACGACAGAAGATGGTATTGCTGGAATTCGAAGAACGCGTAAAATTTAGATTCAACATTTTCTACAGAAAGATATCTTTTGACAGAGCAAATTCCTGTAGACTGTGCCAACCGATATTTGTGAAGATCTATGGGCAGCTTGACAGAGAAACTTCTTAAGACTCTGCCAAGTTCCAAGCGATATGTCTAAGGAGCACAACTGATGACTTAAAACCCTGTATCAGGTTTCTTCATATAGAAGGCGGCCAGTTTCTTCATACTCACGTTTCGGAACAGCGCCCTGCGCAACGGCAGGAAAAGGCCAGGTACGTGGGCTTCCTAATTGACATCAAGTTGGAGTGAAATTAATGCCGAAATTCTGTGCGAATGGTGTGTGTTAAGATCTAATTCGGTTTGGCGTAGTCTAACATTGAATTCGTGAACTAAAGGGGCGAAATTGCGCTGGTTGAGAAGTGAACGTGGTTTAGAGTTAATCCGGCAGTATATCGCGAGTCACAAAGGTGGGAAGCGGTTTTTATCGCACCGCCTTTACACGGTAAGCAGTATTTAAGAGTTCAGAGCGATGCCATAGGTTGGGTGACATGTGGAGGAAGCGGTTTCGCGATACCAATCTCATCGTGCATTATTGTTCGTGTATAATAGCCGTGCGAGATCCATTAATGGTCGTCGGATCGGTCAGTTGGGTTTGAAGGGATGGTGATCGTTGGATGAAAACGGCATGTATAATGTGGCCCACACAGATAATAAACTGTCTTATTTTTACGATCTCATCATGACCTTAATTAAGATTAATGGACGCTGATTTCATACCAGGATTTGCAGAGAGTAAAACTTTTTCTCTTAAGATCAGTTGCTGTTAGGGATGCTGTCTTTTCATGGTATAAAAATTGGTGTTGTGCAATGGAATTGGGGTAGCGGCCAGTATGACAAGTAGACAAAAAAAACTATATCCGTAGGGCATAGTTTGATTCCATATAAAGTTTCAAATATAGCTTGATGTTTACTGGACATTCACAGGACTTTCATTTTATGGAATGTGATTACAAAAGTAAGATCTGCTTACGCTCTATTACTGAAGTTAATGGGTTACAATTTTTACTTAAATGTGTGGTCACTTTTCAAATCACATCTTCCAAAAGTATCCAATAAAATACTTGCAATAGAGATAAAGGTGAAAGTCCATGACTCTGCATTTGTCGGGCTCTCTGAGAAAGCAAGTCTCCACCAACTAAGAGCACATTTTTTTAGGTTTTTTAAGTATGAGTAAATGTTTCCATGATGATCCATTCATTTTCACTTCCCCTTAAAGGTTTTTTTAAAGTTTCTACTAACCACAACCACTATTATTCCTTGGTCAATATTAAGAGGATTCTAAATTTGACTAAATGATGATCATCAACATAAGCCAGCCCATAATGAATATGATGGGTTTAGAAAAAGGTTTAACCTCATATGAATGGGAATGTAGGCTAAGGTAAGTAGTCCCATAATGAATATGATGGGTTTAGAAAAAGGTTTAACCTCATATGAATGGGAATGTAGGCTAAGGTAAGTAATCCACAACTACAAAGTGATTCCCTTTAGTGTATAGTTTAAGCAAAGATTATTCTAGAAAAAGGTTAAGCTAGTATAAATGGACAAGGTAGGCTAAAGGGAGTAGTTTACATCTTCAAAGTGATCCACTTTAGTATATGGATTAAACAAAGTTTGTGAGCATTCGAGCGCTTTATAAAAGCGTGAGGTATAGTCCCGGCGCATTATTCAAGGGAACTATATATATAGTTGGACACTTTAATTAAGTCACTAAGGAGCTTGGTGTATTGGGAGATATAAGGGCTGTCTTTTTGTCTACAAAGGCTGTCAAGGTATTCATTAATCAAATTCTAAGGATTTGATGAATGAATTTGAAGGGAGAATTAAGAAGGCTCCCTTAGTGAATGAATAGATAGAACCAGAGCGCTGAGTGCCCAAGTGGTGGATTTGGTTGAGCACTGAGTTGTGAATACATTTTATACACAACAAAGAAGAGTTGAAATAATTAGAAACTGGAATGTGGGTGTAAGACCGCCATCACTTTCCCTTTTTCCCAACCCACTTCGCCAAATTAAAGCTCGAAACTAACATATTCCTAACCTGATTTATATTGTTTACCTAATTTGAAAACGATTACAGTACACACCTCCACACTTATAAACAACAATCTAATAGAAATAGAAAATAAATAAATAAAATATGAATAAATAAATAGAAATAAAATAAAAATTAAATTAAATTAAAATTAAAAATAAAATAGATAAAAAAAATTCTTAATTAAAAAATAAAAATAAAATAAATAAACAAATAGAAATAAAATAAAATAAAAATTAATAAATAAATAAATAAAATGAAATAAAAATAAAATTACATAAATTACAATTTAATAATATTAAATTAAAAATTACTATTTTTATTAAAATAAATATAAATATTTAAAATTTAAATTATAAACTTTGATCATTTGGTTTACTCTTTTTAAAATAAAATAAATAAATTTTTATTATTTGAGACAACCTAGCCGTTATTTTACAAATGGCAAGTAGGAGCTATACTTTCTATTTAAAGAGGTTACTTGATCAGATTCTCCATCTTGTCTTGATGATGAACCACACGGGCAGGGTTTATCGCCTTAGACAAACTTATAGGTTCTATGGGCAAACAATGTATGATAATGGGTTCGCTCATCCTATTCGGCCTTCTGCAAATCAAAATGAGCACACTCAATTCGACCACCCAGACATAACATCAAGGACAGGCAGAGAAAATACGAGAATTTCACATCAAAGTCTCATTGCCTTCTTCATATATGAGGATTCCATCAGTCTCGAGGATGTGCAGGCCATTTGAATGGCCAGTTTGTGACATGGCGTTAAGTTGATTATTTAGTATACAATATAGATAGTTTGAACGTGAAAAGAATCGAGACATTAATAGCTATAGGCTTTCCACCTTAGGTGATCATATTTCTACTTACCATTTATGATTGTCTATTCGGCGTTAGATTTTCTTCTGTTAAATCACAATTAAGTTTTTACCTCTCATATAGCACAAAATGATTCACATCTCCTCCATCCGACGTTCCCTTGCACCCCGGTGCAATTGCTAGTTTATATCTTGACTATCGAGTTGCACAATCACCTACGATTTGGGCGTTGTTATATTTTGATGTTAAAAAAACATTTTGTAGATAGATTTAGTTAAAGTTTTCAAGTGAATAAATTGATTATTTTATAAAAATGTAATATTTTATATAAATATTTATATATATAATTTATAATTTTATATCACATAGGTTTAAATGAGAGAGAAATACCATAGCTCGTGCATTTATATTGGGAGATATATATTGAGGAAAAAATGACATAATATATTGAGGCATAATGACAGTTTGAGTGGGCCTAATGGTTAAAAGCATATGTTTCCTCCTAAAAGATCACAGGTTCAAAACCAAAGGGGTGTAGAGTATGTATACCTTCATAGACTTAGTAGTCGAATCATTGTGTGGAGGTGGGTCCATTGTCCCACAAACAATGGGGACTCATACACCAATTTGGTTGAATTACTGCACGGAGGTGGGTCCCTTGTCCCACAAACAATAGGGACTCATACACCAATTTGGTCAAATTACTGCACGGAGGTGGGTCCCTTGTCCCACAAACAATGGGGTCTCATACACTAATTTGGTGTCTGGCTAAGCCATAACCTTAAAATTGGATAATAATAATAACAATAATAATATAGGAGTAAAGGGTTTCTATGTTGGTAGGTATACAAAATGGAAATGTTAATGAAAAAATATAAAGGGGTGTACAAAATGTTAATGAAAAAATGGATATCTACATTATCCAGTGAAAATAGGAGTTTTTAAATTGGGGAGGTGTATTGGGTTTCTATTGGTAGGGGGTTAAATAATGTGATTTTTCGATGCATTTTTCAATATGTATTCAAATTAGGGGTGTTGTTTAGTATGCCACGAATACACGTGTTATCATAGGTTCATTAAGTGAAGGCCCCATGCTTTATATATGATACTCTTTTATCAATTTAATATGTTAAATCATAAAATAATTTTAATATTATTTTAAATTAAAATAATTTCATATATGTTGAAGAAAGTTTGTGTTTCTGGCTCAACACATGCATTTCCCCTATACACTCTTTCTCCCACACATATTCCTTTTCTGCACATCCTTTATTCTGTGACACATCCTTGACTCCATACACATGTTCCACACAACTACATCCACACTTAGATCTTTTTAAAAAAATTATCATTTTCAAAAACATTTTGTAAATAAACTTAAAGAACTATATTAAAATCCATGTGAATTCAAAAAGCCATATAAAGTATATTAAATGTTTTCAAACCATTTTTCTAACATTTTGTAAATAAATTTAAAGGACTATATTAAAATCCATGTGAATTCAAAAAGCCATATAAACTATATTAAGTGTTTTCAAACCATTTTTCATTTCAAATTGTTGGACATATATCTGCAATTTGCCTAATCGTGTTCTTTATAAAGTCACTTATCTTGTGCTTTACAAATTCACCTAGCATGGTCAACTCTTATAACCATGTGTGTGGACTCTTTATTTTGTTTTTTTTTGGTTTTTATATAGATTTTTCTATAATTTCAATCAAGGTTCACTATTACCACTGATTCATTATAGACCAGAAATGTAAAAATAGGAGAATAAGCTTGTGCATTTTTTTTTTTATTTTTATATTCATTTGTCTATAATTTCAATCAAGGTTCACTACCAACGTTGGTTCACCATAAACTAGGAGTGAAAAAAAGGAAAATGGACCTACTGCTCAAAGACAAGCACAACTGCATGGAATCACAAAGGCATTCTTCACCCTGAATACATTCTCAGTTCATTTCATTTCAATACTTGAAAAATTGTGAGATTTCTACCAACAACATTGTAATTTTTGTTTGCTACATCTTAATTAATGGAACTGCATAAGGAATTTTGTGAATATTTATGCCCTAATAGTTCCAAGGAACAAAAGTACGATCCATTTGTCATGAGGTTTTCGTACCAATTTCAAGTATGGGATGATACAAGTGCTCTATTTACTTGAATAGTCTATACATCAAATGTGGTATATATATTTCATAGAAAGGAATAGTCTATGTATCAAATGTCGTATATATATTTCACTTGGAGATAAATCTAAACTCAACAAATCAACCAACTGAAAATGCGCCAAGTAATTGAGTTTTACGAGTCAACACTAAAACCGATCGAAATACTAAATAGATTAAGTATGCATCTGTATGACATTGAAATTCTTAAATTCAGAGTAAGATTTAAGGAAAAAAAAAATTTTAATCACGAAACACATCTGGCTTACTTTTCGAGTTCTCAATTCGAAAAATCATTAATTTTTATAAATTCAGAGTTCAAAATTGAAAAAAAAAAAAAAATTATGGGGAAAAATATTGTCAAGAGTTAGAATTCTCAACTCTAAAAATCATTAATTTTAGCAAGGTGAATTTTCTAATCTAAAGTCTACAATCCTTAATACCTTACACAAGCCCTGAAAAAGCATGCAAATTAATTTGAGAGATAAAAGTGTAGCATCTTGAAATCAACCTTCGAGATTTAAGTAGAAAGCTCAATAGGAAACTACCATTGCCACAAAAAAATGGCGATATTTACCGGAAAATGTTGTGAAATCCTCGCTTCCAATTACATAATTGTCTCGAGCATCGTGAATAAATTTCTCCTTCATTTTCTCAATGATGGAATCAGAGTGGAGCACATCAAATCATAGACAACATAATACATAATTTAAGAAAAATTCACATAAAACACAAACATGTTATAAAACCAGAAGACATTAATAATTGGAGAAAAAAAATCACAATCTCTTGCATTAGATGGGAGACCTTGCTTGAGCATGTGCTTAGGATGAGGTAAATTACAAATATATAGATGCAGAGAGAAGTTCTAGAATTCTCTGCATGTGATTTTCATGATTTCCTAGTCAATGGACAATGGGCAGTCCGCTATAATTAGCATGGACGGTGGAGTTAGTTGGAGAAGTCAGTATCAGCATGAGTGGTGGCTATCGGTGTCAACGTCGACAATGTTAGCTTCATTGGGTTCACATCTAACATTCTCCCACTTGAAGCAAAATGAAAAGCCCTGAATCAAGTCACACTGAGTCCTACCATGCCTCTACATAACTCATGTTTATTTCTTGGTAGAATCTTAATGTGCATTTCAGCAGGGTTCTTATCTATATGGATCTTTTTCAAGGATAATTTTCCTTCCTCCAACACATGCCGAATCGAATGGTACCTTAAGTCAATGTTCTTGATTTTTGAGTGAAATGTTGAGTTTTTCGTTAATTGAATGACACTTCGACTATCACAATATAGCACATACTTGTCATACTTTATTCCTATCTCTCCTAGGAATCACTCCATCCACAACACCTCTTTACAAGCTTCTGTTGCAGCTATGTACTCTGCCTCTATTGTAGAGAGAGATACTATTCTTTGTAGCTTTGACACCCAAGATATCACTGCACCTGCAAATGTACACAAATAACATGTAGTGGAATTTTTGGTGTCCATATCTCCAACCATATGCACGTCTGTAAATCCTTCCAGCACAGTCTCATTATGACCAAAACATAAAAAATAATGACTAGTACCCTTGAGATACCTAAAAATCCATTTTACTACTTGCCAATGTTGTTTGCTTGGATTGGAAAGAAACTTGCTCACTACTCCCACTGAATATGAAATGTTTGGTCATGTACATACCATGGCATACATCAAGTTGTCAACTGCTGAAGCATAATGAATCTTGCTCATTTTTCTTTCTCATTGTCATCACTAGGACACAACTCGATACTTAGCTTGAAGTGGGATGCAAGTGGTGTAACAACTAGCTTGGCATCCTTCATATTCAACCTGTCAAGCACCTTCTTGATATGTTTTTCTTGTGACAAGCACAACCTTTTTTTTTTCCTATCACACATACTCTTCATGTTGAATATTTTTTGTGCTAGACCCAAATCCTTCATTGCAAATTTTCCACCCAAAAATTTCTTCAACCTATTGCTCTTATTCTTATCATGCCCAACAATCAACATGTCATCCACATATAACTGTAATACTATATACTTTCCTTGATCATACCTCCTGATATAGACACAATGGTAAGCTTCCAACCTGTGAAACCAGGTTCCAACACGAATGAATCAATTTCTTATACCATTGCAGAGGTGCTTGTTTCAACCCATAGAGGCTCTTCTCAACACCTGCAAACTAGGTCTTCTTTGTCTTTCTCTATGAAGCCTTCTGGCTGCTCCATATATATTTCTTCCTCCAATTCACCATGAAGGAAATAGATTTTTACATATAACTGTTCAAATTCTAAGTCTAAAGCAACAACAAGACCAAGAATGACTCTGGTGGATGACATTTTGACAACAGGTGAGAAAATCTCAGTGAAGTCAGTACTTTCTTTTTGGGCAAATCCTTTCACCATCAACTGTGATTTATAGCTCTCCTTATTTTTGTCACTTTCATGCTTAATCCTGTATACCCCTTTGTTTTGTAGAGGATTTATAAATTTTGGGAGCTCTACCAATTCCCAAGTTTTATTTTCCAACAAAGAGTTCGTTTCACCCTCTGTTGTTTTCTTCCATTCTTTACTATGCTCAACTTTACAAGCCTCTTGAAAATTACAATTAGACTCACCTTCATTAGTTAATAGGATATAGTTTGAAGGAGGATACCTTTGTGAAGGCTTGTGAGGCCTATAATATCTACAAACCAGCTGTGGTGGTGAGTTATCAGGTTGAATCTCCTGTAAAGGTTCTTGTAAGATTCCTTCTTCTTGGTGTTCAACATTTTACACTTGTCGTCTGTTCTGCTCTTGAATTTGCTGTCCATTTTCTTGCATTGGTGGGATGTTTTCATGTTGCTCTTGAAACCCGTCTATAAATTTCTTGACCTCCAACTCACTTACAAACGTATTAAACATTTTTGACTCATTATATATAACATTTTCTTTTAATAAATTTATGTTTAACTGGATACCATAGATGATACCCAAATTCTTCATTCACATATCCCATAAAAATGCATTTCATAGATTTATAGTCTAGCTTAGTTCTATTTTATTTGGGAATATGTACAAATGCTTCACATCCAAATATTTTCAAATGAGAATAATTTAACTTCTTACGAGTCCAAACTTCTTTAGGAATGCCACCATCCAAGGTTGTAGTAGGAGATCAATTTATAAGATAACAAGCTGTCCTTACTGCTTCTACCCAAAAATGCTTCTCTAAACCAGAATTTGACAACATACTACTCACTTTATCCATAATGATGTGATTCATCCTTTCTGCAACATCATTCTATTGAGGAGTACCAGGCACAATCTTCTCATGCTTTATGCCAAACTTGTTACAATATTCCTTGAATACATTTGAGAAATATTCTCTACCATTATCTATTCTCAAGCACTTGACCAATTTGTTAGTTCTATTTCAACAACAACATAGAATTTTTGAAATATTTCAAAAACTTCACTTTTACTTTTCATTGGGTATGCCCAAACCTTCCTGGATGCATAATATATAAATATTACAAAATATTATGCTCCTCCTAATGAATTAATGCTAATAGGCCCAAACACATATGAGTGTATCAAATCTAACAAAATTTTCTTTCTGTCATGGCCACCTTTAAGGAATGAAACCCTTCTTTGTCTACCATATATACAATGCTCACAAAGATCAAGATTATATGATTTCAAAACTGAAAGTAAATTTTTACCAACAATGATTTTTAAGCCCTTCTCGCTCACGTGACCCAAGCAGTTATACCATAGATCTGCTAAATTTCCTTCTTTTTTGATAGCATCCAAATCTTATTTTCTAATCATTAACTTCAATGTATATAATGTTCCTATATTGGGTCCCCTGGCCATGACCAATTATCCTTTGCTAATTTTCCAACCTCCTTTTCCAAAGCTTGTGTAATGACCTTCATCATCCATCCTTCCCATAGAGATCAAAATCATATGCATTTCTGGTACATACCTGAACTATTTCAACAATATATCTTGTCCATCCTTCATCTTGTTATGGACATCTCCCACTCCAACAATATTGCAAAAGTGATTGTTCCCCAAATGCACTCTACCATAATCATCAAGATTATATGCAACAAAACTATATTTGCATGGTGTTACATGGTGAGATTCCCTAGAGTCAAGGATCCAATCAAAGATACTGCTAGATGTATATAAACATGTATCGTACACTAAAATATAAATAACTCATCACCATCTGTGATGTCATTTGTGTTGGATGACTTGTGATTTCTGCTGACCATTTCTCATCGTTTTGTCCTTTATTCAAGACCCGATACTCTTTCTTCATGTGCCCTGGTTTATCACAATGAAAGAAAGAGTGAGCCTACCCCTCCTTGAGTTTGATCGACCTCTTGATATTGAATGTGATTTTTGTCCTTGATCAATTCTCCAACCATGATCAACTAGAGCTAGATCTTCTCCTCCGTGGTTTTCTGCAATTGAATTGTGTCGCAAATCCTCATTCATTAAAATACTATTGACATCAACAAAATTCAGGGTCCCTGCAGGTGCTTAAGTGCTCATAGCTACAATTAAATTTTCCCAGTTGTCTAGAATAGAGCACACTAAGAAAATAGCTCTAATTTCATAATCTAGAATGATTTTAACAGAGGAAAGATGATTAGTAATAATATTGAATTAATTCAATTGTTAAACATCTGAAGCACCCTCCTTCACCTTGAGATTATAAAGCTTCTTCATCAAGAACACTTTGTTTGATATCATGTTCTTCTCATATAGATCATGGAGCTTCTTCCATAATCCTTCTGCTGTATTTTCTCCAGACACATTGAAATACACATTTTTTGCTAGATATTGGCATATTGCAACAATCACCTTTCTATCTAGCTTATTCCATTCTTCATTTAGCATCGATGAGGGTTTTTTTTCCATACCCTCAATCAGAAAATATTGATCTTTTAAAATTAGTATATCCTCCATCTGTGATTTCCATAGGGAAAAATTAGCCCCGCTCAACTTCTCCACATTAGTTAATGTTGTTATCTCCATTCTCAATAAAATTCACACCCAAAAATAAAACCAAGACACCCCTTATAATATGAAACTTTAGTTATCACACTTTACCAACTTTTAAATTTAAAGGCCAAAATTGATATCCTTAAAAAATTTAACATCTAACAAATGATGACCTTTCCTTTTTCTTTTAATAATAATTAAAAGGTGTGCAAACTTAATTAATTAAAAGAAGACCCAACTTAGCATATTTCATGGTATTTATAAAACATTTATAATTATATATGCTTCACTATAATAAAAAAACAATGATGATGATAAAAATACTCCAATATTCTTTCCAATACCAAAATTGACTTAAGACTTGGTCCTTTAAAAAAAAATAGATTGAATTTTAAATCAGCGTGGAGTCCTGAAACATGCCCTCAGGACACGCCTACCCACTTCTTCTCGTTTTACAAATACAACGTATTCTAAATTCTAACAACAGATTCAAAATCCCCTTCTGCAGTGCAAAATTCTCCAGGACCTGCTCTTCAGCAAAATCCTTGGCACTTTGCATCTATTTCTAGAGCACCCTCTTCTTATGGGTGACCAATATGGCCACGGGAATCACACTCCATCCATGGCTATAGGGTCATCAGTGTCTAACGCAAACTTGATGGGCTACGCTAAGGGGAATGCTAGAGGAATGGTGGTGAGGGCGAGAGTCGTAATATAGGGTGAACCTAGCTTTGATACCAGTTGATGGAATCATATTGGAGCACATCAAATCATAGAAAAAAAAATACATAATTTAGGAAAAATTCAGAGACAATACATACATATCATAAAACCAGAAGACATTAATAATTGGAGAACGTAAATCAAAAGCTTTTGCATTAGATGGGAGGCCTTGCCTTTCTTACATGACCAGGTTGAGGAAAATTAAAAATATATAGATGAGGATAAAAGCTCTAGAATTCTCTGCATGTGATTTTCATGACTACACAATCAATGGACAATGGGCAGTTGGCTACAATTAGCATGAATGGTGGAGTTAGTTAGAGAATTTTGCGTGGGCATGGGAGGTGAGTATCAACGTTGGAATCGACGGTTTTAGCTTCTTTGGGTTCACATCTAAAACTAGAAGAGTTATTTTAAAATCACTTTGAGATATGCATTCCACGTTGATGAGTTCCCATGGTCTACGACTACTCCAATTCAATAGCCTTGGTGCTACCCGTGGGAATTGTCATGTGATCCTTGGCCTAGCCTTATCCACACGAGACCATGTCCTATACCCTTGATGCATTTATACCCCACCATGGTGGGTCCCCACTATTCAATGGTGGTGATCACCCTAGTGGATCAATGTTTATTGCGAGGCCCTATAGTGATCCAGGTGGATATCGGTGGCCTCCCACCTATTCCATTTGGACCCGCAGCATCAATTCTTTCAGTTTTCCAGCTTCAGCACAGCTTACTATTTATAGCAGGTTTTCGGGTCCTGCACACCCGGAGCCGTTTTGGGGCATTAATAATCCAGGTGGATATTGGTGGCCACCCATCGAGTCCATTTGAACCCCCACCATCAGTTATTTCAGTTTGTAAGTTTCGGCACAACTTACTATTTTTAGCATTTTTTCGGGTCTTAAACTTCCGGAGCCGTTTTGAGGCCCTAAACGACGTTTTTTGGGAAAACGGAGAGCAACATGGGTCCATGGACCGATGTTTCTCGTTCAAAAGTTGTACTCCTCGGACAGATCTTTCTAACGAGCTATTGAGCGCGTCAAACGGAGATCGGATGCCAAAGTTACGTCCCCGGGAAGTTGAACCACCAATTTACCCAAACGGGGCCCACAGTTTTGGCGCTTCATCTCCTATGGTTAGGGTTTTGGACGTTTTAGATTCTACATTGTTTCTCAACAATAAATAGGCCCTCGAGCCTCATTGTAATACAGTTCAGGGGGTTGGGAGCCGATACATCTCTTCTCAGAGATAAGTGCTACCAGTGCCCTAGCTCGCCACATCTCCATTATGTCTGCATTGTAACACAGTTCAGGGGCTGGTAGCCGCCACATCTTTTCTCAGGGATACGCTGCTAGTACCCTAGCTCATCTATTTCTATTATGTCTGTAATAGGCTTGAGAGCCTCAATGTAACACAGTTTAGAGGCCTGCGTACGCTACATCTCTTCTCAGAGATACGCTACCAACGCCCTAGCTTATCTCCATTATGTTTGTAAGCTTATTGCAGTCATTATTTTATTAATAAAATGAAGCATTATTTCCGCTGCATCTCTGTATCTATGGTTATATCTGTATTCTGTTGCGTTCCTGCTTAAAATCCGGATCAGTGGTATCAGAGCGGGTCTGCTCTTTCTCTGTTTTTCTCTTCATGTCCCCAACATGGCCAGGGTATAAGGAGTTCAACCTCGCAACCTCGATGACCCCCCATGGCGGAATGAAATAAAGACGAGGGAGCAGGAGATCCTATCAAAAATCTTGCTCAAGGATGCCCTCGAGAAACAAAGGAACACGATGATGGAAAGTCTTTTTTCGGATCCCTTCAATGACTGCCACGGAGGTGGCACATCACATCCGGCACGTACGCAACGGTGCGACATCTTGGACAAATCCAACACCAAGTTCATCATTCTCATGGAGAACTTAACGCAATGGAGACCATTGCTTCCTAAGGAGAGGAGGAATGATCCGAGGTGGATATCGGTGGCCTCCCACCTATTCCATTTGGACCGCGGCATCAATTCTTTCGGTTTTCCCGACACGGCCCCAGCTTTCTTGCTCGCAGGTTTGGGTCTGCACACCGGGGCCGTTTTGGGGCATTAATAATCCAGGTGGATATTGGTGGCCACCCATCGAGTCCATTTGAACCCCCACCATCAGTTCTTTCAGTTTGTAAGTTTCGGCACAACTTACTATTTTTAGCAGTTTTTTGGGTCTTAAACTTCCGGAGCCATTTTGAGGCCCTAAACGACGTTTTTTGGGAAAACGGAGAGCAACATGGGTCCATGGACCGATGTTGCTCGTTCAAAAATTGAAGTCCTCGGATAGATCTTTCTAACGAGCTATTGAGCGCGTCGAACGGAGATCGGATGCCAAAGTTACGTCCCCGGGAAGTTGAACCACCAATTTACCCAAACGGGGCCCACAGTTTTGGCGCTTCATCTCCTACGGTTAGGGTTTTGGACGTTTCGGATTCTACATTATTTCTCAACAATAAATGGTACCTCAGCTTTCGACCATAACTCGTTCGAGGACAGATGAGTACATCTCTTCTCAGAGATAAGTGCTACCAGTGCCCTAGCTCGCCACATCTCCATTATGTCTGCATTGTAACACAGTTCAGGGGCTGGTAGCCGCCACATCTCTTCTCAGGGATACGCTGCCAGTACCCTAGCTCATCTATTTCTATTATGTCTGTAATAGGCTTGTGAGCCTCAATGTAACACAGTTTAGAGGCCTGCGTACGCTACATCTCTTCTCAGAGATACGCTACCAGCGCCCTAGCTTATCTCCATTATGTTTGTAAGCTTATTGCAGTCATTATTTTATTAATAAAATGAAGCATTATTTCCGCTGCATCTCTGTATCTATGGTTATATCTGTATTCTGTTGCGTTCCTGCATAAAATCCGGATCATATAGGCTCCAAATGACCCCTGACCAAAATCACCATTCAACGATTACGAATGTATGCTGAAATCAATGGCTCTCATTGATTGCGACCCGACCACACCCCATCCTTGTGACGTCATGATCTGAAATTTATTGTTAGTTAATGCTGTGCTAATATCAATTTTAGAATTAATATGAAAGTGCTTGGTTTTCTTATCATACAAGGGTTTATACATGTGCTTATGAGTGGAAATTCATTAAACTTGATGATATTAAGTGTATTTAATTAAAATTAAAAGCATGGAGACTCAATTTTGAAAAATAACATATAAAACAAAGCAAGCACAAATAACAAAGACAAATACACAAGTTTTTGATGAAGGAGTTCACCCCTACTGGGCTACATCTCCTTGGTCCAGCTTCATAGTGTGGACCTTTGTATTAGCTTAAATTGTGAAAAAATGATGTTTATAGTCTCCTGCTACCTCTGAAACCTGCTACAATGGCTCCAAAACATCAAAATATACCAAAAATGACTCTTCTTGAGCCAAAATTGGTTGAAAATTGCCTCAGTTATGGAAAAACCATTTTTACCTAGTTTTTCTCCACTAAATCTGGAAGTCTGCCAGTTAACTCCATTAAATGTGGAGCTTTTGCCGAATCTGGAGGGTTTGCCAAAAGCACCTCCAAGTTAAGTGCACTTAATTAGAGATAAGTGAGAGTTTAATGTTAATATAAGTGGGTGATAAGTGGGGTTAAAGTGCGCTTAGCGCTAACCCACACTTATCATTCAACTCAGATTATCGTAATTAACCCACATATTAACGTAATTAATACGTATTAAAACTTAGCTCAATTTTCCCACCAAATAATCTTAGCTCTAGGTCTCCGATCGCGGTTATGTGGGAAGGGGTTGGCCCCCTCTGAACCCCCATACTTGCTGTCAACAATCTTGAAATACATGTGAGAAGCCTTATGGTTAAGGACTTCAGTGGAGGGCGTAGTGGTAAGGCGTTGGAGCCGGAGGCAGGGGGTCGTGGGTTCAACCCTGACCCCCACCATAATTTTGTTTGAATGTGGCATATAATTCGACCATAGTTCTCTGAATTTGGTTAATGTTTGTTGTTGAAATATATATGCGATATATGATTTTCTCCCGTACTTTAACTATAGTTAGACCTTTGTATAAAATTAACAATGCGCCCCATTTCGACCTTGTAATAAAATTGTCATGCTAACCACCCTTGCCATGGGGGGGCACGTGACAGCCTTTGGCCGCGCCACATGGCCCTTCCCCATTGGCCTAAATTCACCCTTAATAAAATAATCCACCAATAATAATAATTCCAAACTTAGGAATATGAGACAAATTCAACTTCCCCAAGCAACAATGGTGAATCTGGTGATGACACTTGTCACAGTGTCACTGGCTGAAAACTAGAGAATATTTCGTGAATACTCCTGAGGTGCTGACTGGACTGCCAAGTCATTAGTTTGTCACTGTTCTACATAATTTTTACCTGTTTGAGAAAACGAACAACAAACCATAACTCAATCATACAAACTTAGATTTTGATGAAACAAGTTGTGTTGGAATCCTAGTGACGAGCTCTATCTGTTCGTTTAGGTTTGAAGAATTTTTGAGCACTTTAGTTTTTTAGCTAAATATTGAGCTCTTGATCATTCCTCCCAACTAGAAGCCTTTTGGACCCCAACATATACTATCAATTGTTCAGCAGGTGAGGGTACACTCCCTCACCCTTTCAATCTCAATCCATTTGGCCTTTGAAGTGTTTTGTACCTTGAGTCCCACTATAAGGTATTCACCATTCCCTCTTCTTGAAGTTTTGATTCTTCTGTCAAGTATGAGATCTTGCTCAAGTTCATCAAGATATTTTGGCGAGAAATAATCTATTGATGGCAGCTGAACATGCTCTCCTTGATCATCAATCAAAGGAGGCTCAAACAATCTCAAATTCTCAACATTAACGACATAATATATTTTCATATAAGGAGGCAAATCTAGCTTAAATGCATTAGTACCAATCTTTTCCATAATTTTAAATGGACCATAATGGATTGGCTTGAGCTTTTTACCTTCCCCTTGAAATATTTATTTACTGATATACAACCAAAATTCATCTCCAACCTGGAATTTGTGATCAACATGGTGTTTTCCAATGCCTTGTCTTGTAGCTGCTTAGACTCTTTTCAAGTTGCTCTTGCACTGTGTGATGTATCAACTGAATTTTCTCAATGAAATTTCCTTCCTTGTCTATGTCACTATGACCATATATAGCGACATATTTCTCAAATATGAATTCCAAATGTGATCTTGGCAAGTACCCAAAACATGCCTCAAATGACGATGTGTTTGTGGAAGAATGCTTTACCGTGTTGTATGCACGCTGAATGTAATTAAACCGTTCATCCCAAAACTTGGGATGCTTGCTGTATTAACCTCTAAGAAGATGAATAAGTGTCCTTTTTACCACCTTAGTTTGACCATTTTTTTGTGGATGAAATGCTGTAATCTTCTTCAACTTTGTGTCCATCATGTCCCATAATTTTGACCAAAAATTCCCAACAAAATGAGAATCCCGATCACTTACAATAGAAGTAGGAAGACCAATATGAACCCATACATTTTGAAAGAAAATATTAGCAGTTTGTTCAGCTGTAATTTTTTTCTTACATGGCATCAAAATACACATTTTTTTTAACCTATCTACCCCAACATACAAGTAATGATGACCTTTCCTTGACATAGGAAGACCACCTACAAAATCCGTTGAGATACTCTCCCAAGGATGTGAAGGAACCGGAAGTGGAGTGTACAATCCAAGTTTCCTATTACTAGGCTTACTTATTGCACATAAAGAACATCCTCTAATAAAATAAGATACATTATCAATCATGTGTGGCCAATAACAATACCTTTGGATATTCACTACTGTCTTGCCTACGCCGAAATGTCCAGCAATCAATGATGTGTGCACCTCCCTTATGATACTGTTTCTTTCTCCCTGTGGTATACATATCTTGCCCAAGTGATACAACAAACTATTATGCACATGATAATATAAATCTTCATTTTGGTTTCCTTGATTCAAGCTTTCATACACATCTTGAAAATCACTATCATATGCATATTGTTCAATGTAACTTTAATGCATTATTTAATTGTGCTTGAGTATAATAAATGAATTTAAAATAAGCCTAGAGAGCATATCGTCTACCTTATTGTAGATTCCTTTTTTGTACCTGATAACCAAATGAAATTGTTGTAGAAATCCTATCCATCTGAAATGTCTTGATTGATGCAACTTTTACTGTAATTGTAAGTACTACAATGGTTGATGGTCGGTATGGATAATGGTCTCTTTCCCCATCAAATAGTGCTTCTATTATTTACACTTTGTACCAATGCATATAAATATTTATCATAGGTGGGATAATTAGTCACAACTCCATTAAAAATTTCAAAATGAAACGAAATACGCTTACCATGCTACATGAGCACTGCTTCCATAACATAATCACTTGCATCTGTTTGTATCTAAGATCCGGAAGAGCCAATACCAGTGCTAAAATTATCTTTTGCTTTAAAGAAGCGAATGCGTTTTTCTGCAAATATCCCAAATGGAATACTTTCTTGACACTTATCAATGCATGTAACATAGCTGCAATGGAGGAAAAAATAGCAATGAATTTCCTCCAATACTGTGCTGCCCCAAGAAAGCTTATTACTTTCGTAACTATATTGGGCTTGGTCCAATTTATAATTACCTCTACTTTGGAAGGGTCCATCTTCAACTCATCTCCTCCAAAAATGTGTCCCAAATACACTAAAGAAGTCTTGCCAAACTCACACTTCAACATCTATAAAAATAATTTCTCTTTTTTCAAGACATCAAGTACCTTGTTCACATGCATGACATGTTCTTCTCTTGATTTGCTGAATATGAGTATGTCATCTAAGTAAAAAATGACGAATTCATCTAGAAATGGTCTAAGTACATCATTCATGTCTCTCATGAAAGTAGCTGGAGCATTTGTTAGACCAAATGGCATAACTAACCACTCAAACAATCCTTGTCTAGTTTTGAAAGCAGTTTTCCAAATTTCCTCTTCAACTATTCTAACTTGATGATAACCACTTCGCAAGTCTAAATTAGTG
The DNA here is from genome assembly GCA_034641835.2 of Pinus albicaulis. Lineage (NCBI taxonomy): Eukaryota > Viridiplantae > Streptophyta > Pinopsida > Pinales > Pinaceae > Pinus > Pinus albicaulis. Next base: position 6,631,031 of record MU968317.1, read on the forward strand.
AAAAATATTGCATAAGGGATCTAACAAATCATCGATGCGTGGGAGTGGGTAACGATTATTTACTGTGATTTTATTCAGTGCACATAAATATATGCACATGTGCCAAGTCCCGTCCTTCTTTGGTACCAAAACAATTGGTGAACCACATGGTGCAGTAGATGGGCGTATGATACCTTTGTTCAAAAATTCTTGAATTTTCTTCTTTATTTCCAAATGCTCCATAATTTACATGCAATACATACCAATGTTTGGAAGTGGAAAATCCTACTACAACTGAATCTCATGCTGAATTCCCCTCTTGGGAGGTAACCCATATGGTTCTTGAAACATCTCACCATGCTAAATTACCACATCAAACAAATCAGATTTTAATTTGTCATCACATCCTTCAAATATTCATAGTCAACATCATCCTTTTTCTTGATCATGAGAAGCACACAATGTTTACTTTCATTAACTAGCCTCTTCATTTGCCCCACATTAACTAAAGGAATACTCAGTTTCTTGTGAGCTCTCACAATATACTCCACCCCATCCTTAAGCAATTGATATTTGTTCTCATGGTGATAAAACACCTCTTTCTTGTCATACAAATATGGACTTCCCAAGATTATCTCGGAAATGTCAAGTGGAACCACATCTAACTCGACTTCATCAACAAATTTTGCAGTAATAGAAAATATAAATATGAATTTCCTTGTAACTTGTAAATTGGCTTTCTTAACTATCCAACCCAAAGGGTATGGTTTATGATGTGGTATGGTTTCAAGGTTAAGATTTTTGACTAAGTCTTCTAAAATCAGGTTTTCTTGTGACCCACTATCAAACAATGCATAAATCTTTGTATGATTTGAAATCACTCTAACATGTAACAATTCTATCCTTGTGTCTTCATTTGGAGTGTTTTTTTGACTATTTGAGGAACTAGTACTTGCTATGGATTCCTTTCCTTTGTTAACCATGGCTGCTATCTTGGTCTCATCTATTGAATCGGATCCAAGATATTGTTGTGTGGTGGCAGTTATCTTTTGTTTCCCTTTGTTATTTGGTTTCTTTGGCCTTAGTTCAGGATGTAGTTTCCAACTGTGGGTTTCATCATGCCCCTCTTTGGAACAATGTTTGTATGTAGTTTTTTCCCCTTCTTTCTTGATGCTTGCATTATTCTTTCCCTTCCATTTTCCTCCCTTCTCTTTTTCCTTACCCTTGAATGGCTTCTTCTTACTGTTGGGGTTCCCATGTTTTGGCCAGATTGGCAAGAACAAAATATGAGACAACATCAAACCACTTTCAGACCTCAGGATCTAGCCCTCCTGGGTCCAGAGAGGGATCTCTCTATGATATGTTAAAGGTATATGTTTTGAAGCTCAAATTTTAATATGTTAGGCTAGTTATAGGCACAAGGTTTGTTTGTTTGATTGTTTGTTTGGTTGCTGGTTATCAGGAAGGAAGGGTTCAATGTAAGACAAGGATGAGCAAAGGGAAAATGAGGCAGAGGTGAAGTATTCCGGGGAGCATTCAAAACCATTGGGCAATGGAGTCAGGAAATGATTTTCTTGCTAATCAATATGCCGGCTTTCAATTGGGCTAGTCATCTAAAACATTGGATCTTAAAGATGACAGTGTGGTGTGGAATGGTAGGAGAGGAGGGAAAAACATAGATTAGAACACAAAGTTAAAGACCAGTTGGTCGCACAAGGATCCTAGTGGATAGGGCTAACTCTAATCCCTAGTGTTCCCAAATCTTCCAGCTAAATCCTAACAAGAACATCTAAGAACTGATTCATTCAATTCATACATCAGAGAGCAGGCAATAACATCCACTACACTAGTTAAATTAACTGAAATCAATTCTTAGACAACACATTTAGTAGAAAACATCAAAGGCAAGGAGAGCAGAAACATAGGGTACATAACAAGGGTAAATCCTATGCCAATATTTTGATGCAAGCTAGCAGAAACGAAATGAAGTGAATTAAAACACAAAGATAGGAAAACATCACCACTGCTTTAAATCAGGATCCAAAGAAATGTGCTTGTCATATTAAAAAGCAATACCAATCAAGTACAACATTGCCAATAGCTGGATACTCAGCCTGAAATCATCCTCCACAACCTATCTTACTACTTTACACAGAGACTTATCTCAAGAGAAACAACTTACAATTCTATGATAACTGATCAACCACCTTTGCAATATTTTCTCATGAGTTTTTATAGCTGAAAGATGAGCAGAGGAGGTAGGTGGAAACTAAATGAAGCATTAAAACTCAGAAAGAAAGAGGGCCGAAACCCATTATGTTTAAATTTGGTGCATTAATCTCTGGTGTTCTTTGGATAAAGATGTGGGTTTCATCCAGGCTTCCATTTACTCCAGGTATGTCTCTGACGTACTTTGGCTGCAGAACTCTGTAGTACTTTTGGTGAATAACAAAAAGGTAAATAAATGAATGAGAAGCCCTCCATACTTGTGAAATAAATGCTTTGATAGCACCAGGACTGCTGTCAGGGCAGAAAATCTCTCTAGAACACGACATAGATTGAACACTGCATGGGCACTTTTTCCTTTAGTGGGAAAACATTTTGCTGATGTGAAAACCCCGATGATATGGTTTTATGTGTGCTATACCCTCTGTGTGATCCATGATGTTGCTGATCTGGTTCCTTGCCTCTAAACCATTGTATTAAGGCTCAAAAATCTTCAGTACTGAATGTTGAGCTCGTTGATTATTAGCTGGTATTTCTCTGCTGCTTCATAAATGTCTTAATCTGCAAAATCTGGGCTTTAATGGTGCCGGATAGGTTTTCGTGGAGATTGAGCTGTCCTTTGATAATATTTATGCTACCGCCATATTTCCGGACATTTCCTTGTAGTACCAGCTTCCAAATCCAACTTTCTCTGCGCAACACGCCATTACAATAGTACATATGAACCATGGCGGTTTTCCGCCTCTCTGTAACCCTGCAAAAACACAAAAACCGTTAAGAAGACAATGCGTGGGGTCGGATGATGTGAGTGACTGCGAGGATGATAGTGGGACGGTGGAGAAAAGGCGAAAAATGCAGAGGAATGGTGGGGAAATGCTTTGGTGAAGGATGGAAAAGTGCATAGAAATTTAACGTAAAAAACGAATGTTTGATCGTGGAATGAACATATATAACGGGGGCGGGCGGATGTACGATGGAGACACGTGGAGTGGTGACGTGTCTGGTCCAGGAGATAACAGGACGGTCAACGGTGGGGGTAATCAAATCTGAACCGTCCGATCTCAAGAGGAGATCGACGGCTGAGGACGCGTCGGCGGGCGATAGATAGTGGGCCAAGGGTACGGTTTCCCCGTGCTAGCCTCCGTGCAACTTTGTGAAGTGATCACCGTTGGATTAAATGCTCTAGATAAAACGGTGCACAGTTGTTACACCATTTTTTGGTCATCTAACCTTTCATCATTAGATGGACCCAAGTACACCATGTAAGACCAGTTTTACCCCAAGTAAAACTGCTTTCACCATGTTAATTAGGAGACCCCAAAAGGAATAATTAATTAAACCATAATTTAATTATTATTCCCAGTCATGTTTAACCCAAAAACAAAGAAATTAATGAGATAAACCCTTAGTTATCTTGTTATTTTCTAGGAATAATTATTTAAATCTTATTTAGATAATATTCCTTGTTAAATATGACCAAATCACCCACCATTAATCAAATAAATCATTATTTATTTGATTATCTCCCAACCACTTCCTTAAAAAGATAAATAAATCATTTATTTATTTATTTTTCACTAATCAAGGAATTTGACCCAAGTCAAACACCCTTTCCCTCCAACAAATATAATAAAATATTCCATAAAAGGTGGATCTAGATTTGGTTAACATTATTTTAATCATGCACCAAGATCTAGAATGACCCAATATTTTGTTATAAATAGGAGGTTTTCCCCTTCATTCTTCACCTTTCGCATACTAGATGTCACTCGGATCTATACACTCGGTCTCATTTACCGCCGTAGCCCTTAGTAGGCTCCCCTTCTGACCGATTTCTGTCAAGAGAAAAGCTTAGATGCAAGTCTTTGAGGACTACTAAGCTTAGCTATTGAGGTCAGGCTACACTAACATTTCCTCCCGGGTGCTGACTGTAATATAAAAATTCATTCAAAAATCGTGTTCTTGTCTTGTACGTTGGATGCATGGAGCAAACTCTTTGTTCTTTAGCCAATATCTTTCCATTTATGATCATTTGAACTGCATTTTTAATATGAACACGGTCTGAAGATGTTTTGACATTATTATTGTTAGGGCTGTTAGTTGTCGCTAAAGTGGTTCTTTTTCGTACGCTTCGTGAAGAATTCATACTAACGGTGATATCACACCCGTGCTCGGCTTTTAATGCGCGATGGAGTGGCGGTTTTCCAACTGTACCAGTGCCACGCATCGTTCAATGTATGGAATCGCTCCCAAAAAAAATATACCGCCTACTTCCCAAAGGCGGTGCGATAGAAACCGGTGGTTTTTGAAATAGTGCGCAGACGGGGACCACAGGGGCTGGTGCATTCTAGACCATCAGATCAACTGCTAAACGGACGGTGATGGCTCGATCGGAGAGGTGGACTGTGGAGAGAGGGGGTTGCAGGGCCGCGATCGCCGTCCAATCTGTGTAGATCAACGACCGAAACTGCTCCTGATAACCAAATGAGGTAAGTGCCCTTTGGGCTAGCGCTCGGTTTCGGCATTTGGTCATGTGGGGAAAAGGGTTAAGGGGCTAGGGCCGTAGGGGGCTAAGACCACAATGTGCAGAGTATGGGTTTTTCGGCCCTTTTTAATGAAATTTGAGGCCGAAAATGGGTAACGATAGAGGGAAGAATGGGAAATTTGGCTAAACAAAGGGTGTAGGAATGGTTTTAAAGGGCATGGTTATGATTTATAAAGGTTAGAGGGGAATTTTGACAAAGGGGAATAAAGGGTTAAAATGGGGTATTCTGCAGGGATACGAGGGGCAAATGTAGGCCTTTAGGAGCACAATTTTTGCAATAAGAGAGGCTTCATAATGGGAATCAGCAGAGGGGATTTCCTCACAGGGCCATGCACAGGAGAATTCAAGGATGATGTGTCTTCAGGGGAGATGCATTCATTGAAGGCTCAGAAACAATTTAGCCCCTTACTTTGCTTGTCAAAAATTTTATAGGGGGCTAACAGTGGCTCCACATGGGGATGGCTTCTTCTTGAAGGAGTCAAGAATTCAGAAATTATCTTTGGAGTAGGCCAGATGCCTGCTGCTTGAACCACCTTCTTCTTTTATTTTTAGCTGCCACAATTATGAAGACATCAATTTAGCAGAAAAACTTTCCCAATCAATCTACCTACCCATTCTACAATCCTAGCATTTTTTCTTCTTCTAGGGTGCATTTGGACTAGCAGACCCTTTACATCTTTTTATTTTTTACAAACAAGAAAATAAATCTATTCTATTCCTACCCTTATTACTCCATGAGACCATATTGAACTGTTGGTCCCACATGTTTCTCTACCTATTCTAATATCTGCTGGGATTAAACTATCCAGCAGATTTCTTCTCTATATTCTACAACAGAAATTTAAAAACAGTCAAACTAGGATTAGATAGTCTAGTTTGCTATGGGTCCAAGGCATAAAGACAGTTGCACATGGACAGAAACTTGTAGAAAACTGAAAACAAAACTTTGAAGGCTTGAAATTTGAAGCATCCTTCTTTCTTAGTGACTCAAGTTTTGAGCTTCTTAGAGTCACTTTCTTTTCTTCATTTCAGCTCTGATTTTGGGCTTTTTAGAGCTGATTCTTCTTTCCTTTTGCTGGTCCAGGTTTTGGGCATGTTTGAACCAGCTATCTTCACTTTCTTTGGCTCAGGTTTTGATCATATTAGAGCCAATCTTTGCACTTCAGAGGTTCATGTTTTGAACATGTCTGAACCTCTCCTTTCTCTTTGTTTTTTTTTTTGAACATTTTCTCTTTTCCTTGAAAACAAAACACTGCAATGGTATGTACAATGGGAATGGAAATTGGAAACTGGAAATCAGCAGAAGTAGTGTTTGAGCATCTTGCCATTGAAAGGACCCCCAAACAGCTCTGTACCATCTAATTCTTGTAGGAAGAAGGCATTTGGACCCATAGTGGTTTGGATGATGTAGGGACCTTGCTACAAACTGTCAAACTTGCCGTGCTTTCCTTTGTCCTCTATCCTTGAGTCCCACTTCAGAACTTTATCTCCAATTTTAAAATCAACAGCTTTGGTTCTTTTGTCAAACAACCTCTTTATGTTCTCTTGAACTTTCACTGCTCTGTTATAGACCTCCTCTCTTGTTTGCTGGAGATGAATTGCCTGGTTCATCCTTCTCACCATACTGTCTTCTTCTATTTGAATCTCTTGGACTAGCTTAATCACTGGTACCCCGAGGCTGGTAGGAAACACTGCTTCTGTCCCATAGACAAGCTGATATGGTGACATGCCAATGGACTTCTTGTTGTAAGCCTGTCAGCCCACAAGGCATGCACTATCTTTTTATGCCACGACTTTTTGTTCTCTTCCAACAGCTTCTTGATGATGGTCACCAGGATTTTATTCGATGATTCAGCTAGTCCATTACCCTAAGGGTAATAGGCAGTTGAATGGATGAGTGCTATTTGATACATGTGACAAAAATCAACCATTTTTTTGGATCCAAAAGCAGCAGCGTTATCAGTGATTATTTTTCTTGGACAACCAAACCGAGAGAGGATATGACCTTCTAGGAAATTAATGATGACTGAATCTGTGGCATTCCTAGTAGGTATGGCCTCTATCCACTTATTGAAATAGTCTGTGGCTGTTAGGATCCATTTGTGTTGTGCAAAAGAAGCAGGGTGAATTTCTCCTATGAAATCTAGGCCCCATTGCAGAAAGGGACGTTCAAGAGTGATGGGCTGTAGAGGTAAGGGAAGGAGTTTTCTTTTGCCTTAAAAAATATGGCATTTGTGGCATGCAATTATCATCTTATGGATATCATTTAAGAGTGTAGGCCAATAGTAGCCAACTTTGAGTATTTTGTTTGCAGTGGCCTTCCAGCTCAGGTGGCCTCCACACTCTCTTGCATGGAATTCTTGTTTAATCCTCTCTGCCTCATTTTCAGGAAAACATTTAAGCAATAGGGCATTTGGATTCTTCCAGTATAAGTAGTTATTCAATATGAAATAGCTCCTAGCTTTCAGCTTTAAGAATCTGGCGTTGGTCTTTGATAGTTCAGGAGGGGCATTGAGGTGTGTAAGCACATACAGAATGTCAGAATACCAAGGAGAGCTCTGAAAATTTTCCTCAACAGTGGGATCAAGCGATCCCTGCTGCTCACCCAAGGCATCTACCATGTTAATTTCTAGGGCTTGTAGATTTGATTCAACCATCAGTTGTGCTAAGCCCTAACCTTTGATCAGTTTGATGGGTTTTATCTCAAGGTCGTATTCCAAAATCACAGCAATCCATTTGCCCCTTTTCCCATCTGGGTCTTGGGACAATATGTCTTTAACCACTATATTTGGCACATAGGCTATGGTGTGGGAATGCAATATGTACACCCTAAAGTATTTCAAGGCCTTAATCAGAGCATAGGCCCATTTCTCCATTATGTCGTATTTCAAGGGTGCATCCCTGAGCGCTTTACTGAAGAAAGAAATGGGTTGTTCCATTCCCTCTGGATTTTTCTGCAGTAGAACTGCAGCTATTGTATGCTTGGAGGCAAATGAAAAAATTAGGAAATCTTTTGAGAAATCTGGGTTGATTAGGACAGGAGCCTGGGTCAGTGCAAGTTTAACTGATTCAAAAGACTTCTTAGCTTCAACAGTCCACTTAAATCCTACACCTTTCTTCAGCATGTTAGTCATATTTCTAAGGTGCTCAGCTAATTTGGGAATGAACCTCCTGAGGAAGTTGATTTTCCCAATAAAGGACTGTAACTCCTTGATGTTTCTCGGGTGTGTGATTTGTAGTATTCCCTCAACTCTTTGTGGGTCTATCCTAATTCCTTTCTTAGATATGATATGGCCAAGAATTTTTCCTTCTTGCAGCCCAAATACAGTCTTTTTAGGATTCAGTGACAGACCAAACCTTCTGCATTTTTCAAACACTCTTCTCAGGTGTTCTAGGTGTTCTTCTTCAGTCTTTGAGTAGACTTTTATGTCATCCAGATAGATGACAATGAAGTGTCCTATTTCATCTGAAAAGGCTATGTCCATTTCTCTTTGGAAGGTTGCACTAGCCTTCATCAATCCAAAAGGCATCTTTACATACATAAAGGTGCCCCATGGAGTGGTAAAAGCTGTTTTGAGTTGGTCTTCTGGGATTACTAAGACTTGGTTGTAACCTGAAAAACCATTTAGCAGGGAGATCCTTTTAGAACCTACTACCCTCTGAAGAATATGTTCCATTTTTGGAAAAGGGTAATTGTCTTTGAGTGAGGCTCTATTAAGATTCCTGAAATCAATGCATAATCTGATCTCACCTGTTTTCTTTCTCACAGCCACTAGGTTTGATACCCAATCAGAGAACCTTACAGGAATAATTATACCTACCTCGTACATCTTCTTAATCTCTTTTTCCACTGCAGGCAATTGTTTTGGGTTTATTCTGTGAAGTTTTTGTCTGAAGGGCTTATGTTTTTCTTTCAAGGGAATCTTATGCTGTATGATGTTTGTGTCATAGGCCCTTAAGTCCTCATAACTCCAAGAAAACACATCAATAATTTCCTTGAATAGGTCAGTGTACTTATTTTTCATGTTTTCAGGTAGGGACTTAGCCAATTTGATCATCTTGGGTTTATCTTTACTGCTTATGTTGCATTCCTCAACATCAGAGTCTGCATGTTCTATGGTGGGATTTTTTGCTAAATCATCAAAGTCAAAAAGGTCTTCTAAAGGTGCTAGACCTCGAGGTATGTTCATATATTTTGTCTGCAGCACCTCTACTTCTTCACTATCTGCGTTTTCACATTCTTCGTTTGGATTTCCAATCTGTTCATTTAAAGTGTTTATTTCTATGTTATAGGGTGTCTCTTCTTCATCTGAGGACTATTCACTTAGGCAGCTACTGTCAGATTTAGAGTCTGAATCAGAAAATTCAAACTCATTCCTGCCTACCAAGAAATCTTCAATCTGTTTATCACCCTCAAAGACTTGCCAATATTTTTCATTGTCTGGCACTGCAGGTCTGAATTTGGTCTGAATGATGATCTGTTGGTCTCTTGGAGTCTTAGGGTATGAACTAGCTAGGCAAGCTAATCCGTTTGCAATGACATTTTGACTCCTAGGAACAAACAAGAATTCGTATTCAACAAATGTTTTCAATAAATCCATAGTGTCATTCCTGTAGGCCCTCAACCTAGGATGTTTTGTTGTGTATTCACCATTCACCTGTTTAATGATCAACTCAGAGTTCCCACACACCGTTATCCTACGGGTCCCTATTTTTTTCAACAGAGTCAAGCCTAGGATAAGAGCCTCATATTCTGAAATACTGATTGTACATTTGAAGTGCAGGTTGCAGGCATGGCTCTCTGCGTACCCACTTTATGCGTTATGTATCACACTCCTGCCCCAAAATTTCTCTTGGTGCATGACCCATCGAAATTCATCTCCCACAGGGGTTCATTTTCAGTTTTGTCATCACTTCCTTCCCTACAGCTGAGTTCACCATCATGTGGTATTATAGGAGCTGCACTAGGCTGTGTGTCATTTTGTTTTTCGTCGTGTGTGTGGAAATGAGAGGGGTGACTAGTTGGCTGAATGGGTTTTGTTTCTGGTTCACTTTGAGCTTTTGTTTCAGTGCACTATTCTGAGTTTTCTACGTCATTCTCCTTCGAGTCTAGAGTAGCCATTATGTTAAGGTCCATGGGTTCTGTTTCCTTATTTGTATCTCTGTTTTGGGACACTGACCCTTCTGAGGATTCATAATTACAGAGGATGAAGGAATAAAGGTCTGTATGTACAGAGTATAAAGGTGAATTTTCAGGCTTTTCGGGGCTACTAACTAGAAATTTCATTTGTGCCTCTCTGTATAGTCTTCTAAGTTGGCCAAAGATGGGGATTGTGGCATAAGCCCCATCCATCTACATAGTTCCTTGCAGCTTGGCTCCCCATGATATTGATAATAACATGCCATACTTGGGTGGCACATCTGCCACAACAACATCCATGACCATACATTTTGTTGGAATCTGGGTAAGGCTCCCGCATAAATCTTTGATCAGGCCAAGACACTTTACTCTGCTAGAGTCAAATGAATATAGGTATTTATAGGGATGAGTTATCTCTATGCCTAATATTTCCATCACTACTTTAGGCATAAAGTTGTGTGATGCCCCAGAATCAGGCATTGCATTGTGGAGAATCCTATCATGGATATTGAGACTGATATAGAAAGGTGGCACTACCCCTTCCTGAAATTTTCCTTCTATATTTGGACCAAACAGAAGGGCAGGTTGATCATCAATCAGATTTACAGTGTCACTATTCTCACCTAAATTTAATGCTTTCAAAATTTGGCCTTTATATACATCCTGAGTGGCCAGCTCAGAGAGTGGGACAGAGATTTTAATTTTTGCAATCTCACTCTCCAAATTGAAAGTGGACTGACTCTTTAGAATGTTCAACTCTGTTTTTCTAGTCACCACCTTAGTGGCTGAATCAGTGTGCTGATTCTCATTATGTACAGTGTTTGTGACAGTTTTATCAGGAGCACTAACTGCAGTGCTAGTGCTGCTAGTTGGTTTACCTTGTGTATCAGTGTTTTGGTTGTCCTTTTCTTTGTTCTTTCCAGAACTCTCAACTCTTGATTTGTTACTTTCAGTAGTCACTTTAGAAGTTTTCTCAGGTCTTTTCTTGATGGTGACCTCAGAAGCTTTTGGTTTGGCAGTTTCTAGGCTCTTTTTGCTTCTAAGTTCATATGGTTCTCTGACCTGCATCATGGCATTCTCAAATCCTAACATGTAATCTTCAGATTCTGACCATTCCTCATCCCAATATGAGGGTGAGGGCTGATCTTCTTCTAAGTAACAGTTATGGATTTAATTTTCTGTTTCAAACATGTTTATTGTGTTCCCCTCAGACTCTTCTATGATTCCCTCATCTTCATCAAGAAAGTTCCCTTGGAATGGGGGAATAACTTGCTGATCTGATTCTCTTTGTATGTTGGGAGTGGCATTGTTTCTTCTAAAGTTTTGGTTCTGGTTATGGTTTTGATTTCTGTTTTGGTTACTAATTGTGACAACCATTTTTTCCATCATTTGTTGTAACCTTTCCACATTTTTAGATAAACGGTCATAATTTGGATCAGATGTGGAAGCTACATTGTCATCTCTATATGTTACCCTTTTCTCAGCTCTGAATCTTGCTCTTTTCTCAATCAGATTAGCCTCTACACTCACTGCTCCATTTTGCATGTCTTCCAACGTGTTGTAATCTCTCTCCCTAAGCTGGTAGGCCACGTCAGCATCAAATCCTCCGGGGTATTTCGCTAGAGCCATACCTTGGGGAGGTTTCATGTGTGGAGGAAGAGCATTGTAAATGCTGTTAAATCTCGTTGTGTAATCATGGACACTCTCTCCTACGTTTCTTTTAAGGTTCATATATTCTGCTAGGAGTTGGCGAGGGTTGGCCTTAACCTCCCATTTGTTTATGAAATTCTGATAAAGCAGGAAGGTCTTGGATACTATTAGGAGGTAGGCTCTTGAACCATTTCTTCACATCACCTCCTAATATTTGGGCAAATATTCTCATTTTGACTGTATCATCATCTATCTCCATATAGTCAAAAGAATCTTCCATCTTATCTACATGGTGTTGGGCTGTGGTAGACTCTTTTGCAGTGAAGTGTGGGATATTTGATTGATAATCATTGGGTAAAGGCACTAAAGGCTGGGGTAAAACCAAAGGTGCATACTAGGCTTCCATGATGATGTTTTGATGAGGTAAGGGGTTGGCTTGAGCAGCTGGTATATGGATGTCAGGGATGCTATGACCAGCCGAGGACTGATGAGAAGATCTAGGATGGCTGAGCCCCAAGTTTTGAATGAAGTATATATCAGGGGGTGTAGATGGAGGGGTTTGTCTATTCCCAAGGTGCTTACCACTCTGAGGTGGTGAAACGGGAAACCCAAGGTCTAGCTGGTCTAGAAAACTGAACGACCTAGTTCTTGGTAAACTGTTTTGAGTGCCTAGGTCAAAAAATGGACTTGATAGAGCTGTAAAGTCATCTGGTGTAGAGTTAGCTCTATGGATGTGGCAGGAAATAGTTGATTGTTTAGGTGTAGGATATCCCTTGAGGATGCTATCAGGGTTGTCAACTATTTCATGTGGGTCTGGGTTAGGGTAAGCTCTTGTATGAATGGTTCTCGAAGCCAGAATGTTGTTTTTTGACCAAGCGGCTTAACCCTACTTGTTATTTCTACTGTGTTTGATGTTGTTATGGAGGCTGGTCTCCCAGTGGAGTCTAATGTGAAACCAAGATAATCGGCAGGCCTACTGATCACTAGTGGAGTCTTTAAATCATTTAGGAATTATGGAGTCGCTAGGTGGAGGGTTTAAGATGCTTCTAGAGGGTACACTGTCCACCACAGTGCCTATAAGATGTCCCTTTTCAAGGATATCTTCACAACACAACAAACTCTAACCAGAGATTTACTGGGAGGGATTTTACAAAATGTGTCACCTCTGAAAGAGTGTGAGATCTAGAGGCTACCTGGCCCTTTCCAGACTCTGTCCAAGAGTATGGGAGAAAACACAACAAATGGTATAGAGGTTGATCTGTGAATAGGAGTGTTTAACTGCCAACCTAACTAGAGATTGTAGGTTTCTGAGGCTCTTATGATGTCGTAAGGTGAGAAATACTCAGAATTTCTCCAGCGGAGTCACCATTGTGTTGGTGACAACGATGGGAGACAGGAAAATGTTATCAGTTATAGGCTCTCAGATTTTTCCCCAGCGGAGTCGCCATTATGTTGGGGTTCCCATTTTTTGGCCAGATTCGCAAGACCAAAAGATGAGACAACATCAAACCAATTTCAGACCTCAGGATCTAGCCCTCCTAGGTCCAGATAGGGATCTCTCTATGATATGTCAAAGGTATATGTTTTGAAGCTCAAAGTTTAAGATGTTAGGCTAGTTATAGGCACAAGGTTTGTTTGTTTAATTGTTTGTTTGGTTGCTGGTTATTAGGAAGGAAGGGTCCAATGTAAGACAAGGATGAGAAAAGAGAAAATGAGGCAGAGGTGAAGTATTCCGGGGAGCATTCAAAACCATTACGCAATGGAGTCAGGAAAGGATTTGCTTGCTAATCAATATGCAGGCTTTTAGTTGGGATAGTCATCTAAAACATTGGATCTTAAAGATGACAATGTGGTGTGGAATGGTAGGAGAGGATGGAACAACATAGATTAGAACACAAAGTTAAAGACCAGCTGGTCGCACAAGGATCCTAGTGGATAGGGATAACTCTAATCCCCAGTGTTCCCAAATCTTCTAGCTAAATCCTAACAAGAACATCTAAGAACTGATTCATTCAATTCATACATCAGAGAGCAGACAATAACATCCACTACACTGGTTAAATTAATTGAAATCAATTCTTAGACAACACATTTAGTAGAAAACATCAAAGGCAAGGAGAGCAGAAACATAGGGTACCTAACAAGGGTAAATCCTATTCCAATCTTCTGATGCAAGCCAGCAGAAATAAAATGAAGTGAATTAAAACACAAAGATAGGAAAACATCACCGCTGCTTTAGATCAGGATCCAAAGAAATGTGCTTGTCATATTAAAAAGCAATACCAATCAAGTACAACATTTACAATAGCTGGATACTCAGCCTGAAATCATCCTCCACAGCCTATCTTACTACTTTACATAGAGACTTATCTCAAGAGAAACATCTTACAATTCTCTGATAACTGATCAACCACCTTTGCAATATTTTCTCATGAGTTTTTATAGCTGAAAGATGAGCAGAGGAGGTAGGTGGAAACTAAATGCAACATTAAAACTGTTTGGTCTCAATCTAGTCTCCTAAATTGAGCTCATTTAATTGTCAACTAGGGTTGGTAAACTACTGAAGTGAAGTGTACTGTATGTACCTAGGTGTTTGTTTCTTAATGCATTGTATGTAGTGTTTTATGATGTTTTTGGTCTTTTGGTAGTTTTATGTTCACAAGGAAAATGACTAGAAAACTAGTGGAAGGAAACTAATGATTAAAAACAGAGTGAAGCCTAGTTGGTTGATGAAAAATGACAAATGCAATTGCAGATATATTGAAACAGAATCAAATATAAACTATGACTAAGAAAAAACAGAGCTTGATAATGACTTTTAAGCAAATGATTCAAAACATAAACTCAATTTGTCAAATTCTTTCATCAAAGGTGTTTGAGAGAGAGCTTGAGACATGGTCAGCTAAGCATGCAAATTCTCCTAACAGTTAAACAACTAACTTATAATGATGCAACATGTTATCCATGATTAGAGATTTGTTGAAGCATATTTGGAGTAAAACATTGGTACCATCATAAGATCTCTACTTTAAGACTAGTTCCTAACTCTATTATGCAACTTAGTTTGATAGCACTACACTTCACTCAAAGGTTATAGATTTTTAAAATAGTCTTTTGAGGAAATGTTTGTTTGTGAGATGATAAGGAAGTTGCAGAAGTACTTCAGGCCTTAAAATGATATTGTCTTCTATTCATGTGGTTATGAATCAATTATAGATTTCAGAACAAGAAGAGGTTTGTAAATAATGAAGGCTGTTTTGTTAAGTTTAACAACTGAAGTAATCTAATATGCAGTGAATGACAACTGAATGTGGAGTGCAAATGCAATGAGTTAAGCTAAAATTGAACTTAAGATGTCACTAATCTAAAACAGTGCTGAACTAACAAGTCATTATCAAACTTAAAACAAAATAACTGAGCATGAGTTAAGTGCAATTAAACTTCGGAGTATCCTAACTAGGCTACCATGCATTATTCTATGGAATTATACAGTCTGTTTGTCCATCATGATTGGTATTTTGGAAGAGTTTCTTAGAACAATCCTAACTGTACAATTCAATGCAAATGCAAACATAAAGACTGAAAGCAATGAAAAACTAAGATATCATAGCTATCTCCTACCCATCATTATGATATTTTGGAAGAGCATTTTAAGAGCAAGAACAACTATGGTACTTAATGAAAACACACAACTGAAACGTTCAAGATCACAATCATGCTTAAGACATTATAAGGATTTTTTGGAAGATTTTATTCTTTTGGAAGAGTGCTTAGCATAAGTATAACTGTGATGGTGAACAAAAGAGATTACAATTAAATCCTACAATACTATAGCCATTTCCCATTCATGATCATAATCTTTTGGAAGAGCTTCTTCTTTTGGAAGAGTTTTTAGAACAAGTATAACTATAGTAGCTAATGAAAACAACTACGAATTCAACTTCAAAAACGTAAAGGCAGCTAAGATACTTATCTAAATTGCGCAAATAAATCCGTGCAGGAGGCAGGGGCCCTCTACCACCAGACGAAATCTAACTCCAAATCAAATCAACGCTTTCAAAACAATATTGTGTGCTTCATTAAAGGAGAAATAACTTGAATAGAGCAATCTGTGTCTTCAGAAATGTAGAACAGAATCTAAGCAAAATCTGGAACAAAATCTAGCCTAGCTCTCGGTTTCCCAAGTGTTTATATAACAAATGTACATAACAAGACTTGCAACAATTCCAGGATCATTGTCTTTCCTTATCGAAATCACATTAGGACTCTTGAAGTGGCTGCGTAAAAAGCAAAAGGACATCTGGACTAAGACAGTCCTACTAGAAGTCTGCCTTCTTAAATGTGTTCCCACGTATCAAAACCATATCCAGAATTTATTTCTTCCTTCATGGTGAGCAAAGAACAATGTAGACATGACATGGAATATACCCATATGTGGTTTTTCTTGAGAGGCCACCTGGAACATACCCAAACGTGAAGATAGCTGCAGAATTGCCAGTTAGCTACGGAATGTCTGCATTCTGCAGCTAGTTCCGGTCAAAATGCATCACAATGACAAAAATCACAAAACTTAGCAAATCAGTCATGTTAATCATTCTAAAAGTAATTTTAACTAAATTCATTTATCAATTGGGTCTAGAATAGCAATGGACAAAGAAAAATGAGGTAAAGTAAGATGAAAGAAAGCACAATCTTGAGGCTCAACATACCCCCACTGCTGACTTCTTGCATGTCCTCATGCAACTTATCCTATAAACTGAGAGGCTTCTGCAAGAACATCTAATCCTCTCCTTCTCCTTTGCCTGGAAGCTAAATATCTTCTGGGTTTCCTGATGACAAGTTTAAACCTTAAGCTGGTAAGTGCCCTGATTAGCTTCTTGTTCCTCTTCTTCAACTTTTCATTAGCATTTTCCACTTTGTCTATATGTAGGGATAAGGTTGAGTTCATATCGGTTTTGAGCTTGACTTGTTCCTTCAAAATTTCATTCTCATTTTTGATGTGTCTATTAAGTATCTCCAGCTCATACCTATCCCTTCTTAACACATATATTTCAAACAGTGGAGGACTAGGGGTTCTCTCTCTGCTCTCTGAAGCTTTCCTTTCCAAAGTTTCAACATAATCATAAACTTCTTGCTGAACAGGGTCAATTTCAGGGGTTCCTTCATTAAAATCCTCTTCAACATATTCTTCAATGGATGTTTCTTCATCTTCTATATTAATCACCCCTGTTTGTTTGATTTGAGTTTTCCTTAGTTTCCCCTTTAGTCTGTGGCTTCTTCTTGGCTGAGAAGATCCCTCTCCTTTCTCCATGGCAGATTTCCTGATTACCTTTTCTTTCTTAAGTTGTCTCTTGATTTGAGTCAACTTCTCTGAGATGATTTCCTCACTACTTTCCTGGACTATTTTGTCAATTTCAACTTTTGAGGCCCTCCATTTTCTACTTCTCTTTGTAGGCTGTGGTTCCGGTGAGGGTTCTTTTGGCTCTTAAAAATGATTTCTTATCAAGAAATTGTCCCATGTATCATTTGTTTTGGCTAAATGATGTTCAACCAAAATTTTAACCAAACCATGATGATATAAAGTTGTCTCTAAAAATTGAACCCTTCTTTGAACACATGAAGCCATATTTTTCAAACTTTGAAGTAAGAAATAAGGTAGGTTTAAGTCTTCCCCCAGAAAATGCATTATCAGTCTAATGTGGTAGACATAAAATGTGCCATATCTACCCTCACATGTAATAAATTTTTGCAGAATAAGTAGTATGTTTCTCCATTTATTTTTCAATGCAGAACTTGGAATTCATTTCTTAAACACAGTAACATCCATACCTGGTGATTTTAGAATTTTCTTCCAGGATTCATGATGGAATTATCTGTTTTTGAACCATCTCTCTCCATTTCTAAGCAACCCTGTAGCTTCTGCAATGAAAACTTCAGTGACAGTGAATTTGACATCTCCCACTTCAACTTTAGCTCCTTGAAATGATCTTGCAAATGTTTTAGTGACTTCTTTGTGAAAGCCATTAAATTTCTCCAAAAATTGTAGCCATCCTATCTGTTGCAACATTTATTTACATTGAGGGTAGCCTTCTAGGTATTTTGTACCCACTGGTTCAGTTCTTACAATGAAACCCATAATTGCTTCTTCAATGTTCAGATTAATACTCTTTCTACCCTCTAAAACAATAACTTTCACCTTTGAATTGAAATGGCTTCAAGTTCTTAATGACAATGGCTTAAAACTTCGGAATGATATACCTCTGATTGATAGTGACAACAGCTTCAAACTTCGGACTGATATGCCTCTGGTTGACAATGAAAATAGCTTCAAAATTCGAGCTGATATGCCTCTGGTTGACAATGAAAAATGGCTTCAAATTCTCACACTGCTATACCTCTGTCTCTTGGTAACAAATGGCTTCAAATTCTCACACTGCTATACCTCTGTCTCTTGGTGACAAATGACTTCAAATTATACACTACTGTACCTCTGCGTTTACAGTGATAATGCTCAATATTTGCCCATGGTGATAGTGCTTTGATATTCAAACTGATATACCCTTTTGCTCTGCTCACGGTGATAAGAATATCTCTGTTTGCGGAATGAAGTGCTGGCTACAGAATGGAGTGATGGAAGTAGTTACGAAATGAGTAAATGGAGTGAGGTGGAGGAAACAAATTAATGATTGAAAAGACGGCGGGGATTTTTACAACGGAAAAGAGAATCATCATTGAATGATTTGGTTAAGTGACGTGAAGAATTCAAACACTTCAGCCATTTTAACCGCTTAAATGATGTCGGGTATGGAATTTGAAATGAGAGATTTTAATCCAAAGTTTGTGGAGGGTTTATTGGTCATGATCAATAAAAATAATTAAAACAACCTTTTCGAACAATTCATAACTAAAACTATGCTAAACTTTATGAAATGCCATTATAATCTAAACTTGTTACCTCTGCTTTTCATTTGATTTTTTTTTTAGTCTTTGTCTTCTTTGTTCTCCTTTGGAAGAGTCTTCATGATCCTTCTTGATTCTTCTTATTCATGGATACACTGGATCATTTTGTTGCAATTCTAATGTCTGCTGACTAATGCCTTCAGGATTTGTAGCTGCGGAATGACTGTCTGGCTGCGGAAAGGCTGATCAGCTGCAGAATGTACCTGTAGAGTATTTTAATCATGGAATGGAGTGTTTTTGGAATATAAGTGAAATGTTATATGGCATGAATGAAGATGGATGATGAGACATGATATGTATGAAGTGGATGATGAAATGGAATGGATTCAGTTTATGAAATGGAGTGAAAGAACATAAGAACCGCCCTATAATCCATGACATGTATTATTCATTTGCAGTAAGACATCAGACTTTAAATTTTGATATGAAAATGAAGTGGATGGAGTATGGAATGAAGTTATAAACATGCCAATCAGTGATTGGTTTTCATGTTTATACTTTTTATTTATTTATTTATTTTTTATTTTTTAAAGAAATGCTTCAGAAAATTCAATCAAGTTGATGAAGAAGAAAGATTCTTCTTCATTAAATTCACATCACTGCTTCCTTGGAACTTCTGGACAAATTCTTCTCTTGAGAGTGGTTTGCGATACAACTTCAATCTATGACCATTCACAAGAAAAGTGACTTCTTCTTCATCTATAGTTCTGATTTTTACTGCCCCATTATCAAAAATTTCAACAATTTCATATGGCCCAAGCCAATGTGTCTGAAATTTACCTTGAAAATCCTTGAATTTTGAATCAAACAAGAGAGCCCAGTCACCTTCTTTGAATTTCTTCTCTTTGATGTACTTGTCATGCCATCTATCCCTTTGCTATTGGATTAGACTTGTTTTCTGAACTACATCTTGTCTGATCTCATCCAATTCATTAATCTGCTCCAGTCAAGACATCAGACTTTAAATTTTGATATGAAAATGAGGTGGATGGAGTATGGAATGAGATGAATGAAATATGGAATGAAGTAGAGTATGAATGAATGAATTAAATGGAGTATGGATGGATAAGTGAATGGAATGAAATGAAATGAGATGGATCATAAGCACTATGAATCTGAACTTATGATTTTGCAACAGCTGCTTGAAAAAACAAAATGGAAAAGTTAGAGTGTCAGAGAGACTCTGATTTTCACCCTATCTTTTCTGTATAAACATGCCAATCAATGATTGGTTTTCATGTTTATACCTTTATTTTTTATTTTATTATTATTTTTAATTTTTAATTTTTAATTTTTAATTTTTAATTTTTTTCAAAACAAATGCTTCAGAAAATTCAATCAAGTTGATGAAGAAGAAAGATTCTTCTTCATTAACTTCACATCACTGCTTTCTTGGAACTTCTGGACAAATTATTCTCTTGAGAGTGGTTTGTGATATAGCTTCAACCTATGACCATTCACAAGAAAAGTGACCTCTTCTTCATCTATAGTTCTGATTTTTACTGCCCCATTATCAAAAATTTCAACAATTTCATATGGCCCTAGCCAATGTGTCTGAAATTTACCTTGAAAATCCTTGAATTTTGAATCAAACAAGAGAGCCCAGTCACCTTCTTTGAATTTCTTCTCTTTGATGTACTTGTCATGCCATCTAGCCCTTTGCTGTTGGACTAGACTTGTTTTCTGAACTGCATATTGTCTGATCTCATCCAATTCATTAATCTGCTCCAGTCTATGCTTTTGTGCCTCCGTTAAATCAAGTCCTAGCTGAACTGCCATTTTGAAATTTTGAATCTGGAACTCTATGGGAAACAAAACTTGCTTTCCATAAACAAGTTCATAAGGAGTATGGCTTGTTGTGTTTCTCCATGTAGTTCTATAGGCCCACAAGGCTTCAGGAAGCCTATCTACCCAATCTCTTCTATGTAAATGAACAGTGTTTGTTAGGATTCCTTCAATGACCTTATTAGTAGATTCCACTTGACCATTTGCTTGTGGATGATAAGGAGTAGATTTTCTATGCCTGATTTTGTACCTCTCCATCATTTGCTCCACTAGCCTTGATGTAAATTGAGCTCCTTGATATGTAACAATTTCCCTTGGGACACCAAAACGAGTAAAAATATCCTCAAAAAGAAAAGTAACTACAGATGATTCATTAGCAACAAGTAATGGCTTGGCTTCTACCCATTTAGTAATATAATCAGTGCAAACTAATATATACCTTTTCTGTCTTGATGGAGGACTAATAGGTCCTACAAAATCCAAAGCCCATTTTTCAAAAGGTTCAATATGTACCTGAGTTTGTAATGGCATCTCACCTGAAGGAGAAGGTTTCCCTACTCTTTGCCAACTGTCAAACCTTTTGACATATTCTTTAGCATATTTGAACAAGGATGGCCAATAATATCCTAAATTAAGAATCTTATAGGCTGTCCTCTTATCAGCAAAGTGTCTGCCACAAGGTTCATCATGACATGCTTTAAGAATCTCAGGCATCTCATCTTCACGAACACACCTTCTAATGATTAAATCTGGACCTGTCTTGTACAACTCATTAGCAACCCATGAATATTTTGCACTATCATGAATGATTTTTCTTTTATCCCTTGCATTCATTATTGAAGGAAATTTTCCTAAAACTAAATAATTAGCAATATCAGCAAACCATGGAGTTTGAGTAGAAATTGCAAAAAGATATTCATCAGGAAATTGATCTTCAACTGGAGTGTCATCTTTGATATTTTGAAGTCTAGATAGGAAATCAGCTACTGTGTTTTGTTTTCCAGGCCTATCTAGAATGGTAATGTTGAATTCTTGTAAGAGCAATAACCATCTTATGACTCTGCCATTAGTAATTGATTTGTTCATTAAATATCTAATTGTAGAATGATCAGTGTGAACAAAAGTTTCATAGCCTGTTATATAGTGTCTGAATTTGTTTATGGCATGAACAACGACTAAAAACTCTTTTTCAGTTACAGTATAGTTTAACTCTGCAGGAGTCAAATTTTTACTGGTATAATAGATGGCATAGGGAATCAAATATTTTTGTCCCAATACTGCTCCTAGAGCTGTATCGGAGGCATCTGTGGAGATATGAAAAGGTAACTTCCAGTTAGGTCCCCTTAATATAGGTGCTTCAGAAATTTTGGTTTTCAGGGTTTCAAAAGCTAACTGGCAATCAGAAGTCCATTTGAATTCACAATCTTTGGTGAGTAATTTGAAGAGTGGAGATGCTATTTTAGTGAATTTTTCTATAAATCTCCAATAATATCCTGTAAATCCTAGAAAAATTCTAACATCTCTTTGACAACTTGGAATGGATAAGTTAGATATGACTTCAACTTTAGACTCATCAACTCTAATCCCATCCCCTGAAATGTGATGCCCTAAAACAATACCTTCAGTAAACATCATAAAACATTTTTCATGACTAAGTGAAAGGTTTGCTTCTTGACATCTTTTTAAGACTTTTTCCAAGTTTTCTAAAGCCTCTTCAAATGTATTCCCATAAACTGTGAAATCATCCATGTACACCTCTACACAGTCATGTATTAGATCCGAAAAAAATTCCTAATACTGCCCTTTGGAATGTTGCAGGTGCATTGCATAATCCAAATGGCAATACTCGGTAAGCATAGGTACCCCAAGGACAGGTGAATGTGGTTTTGTCTTGGTCTTCAAGTGCTACTTGGATTTGATTGTAACCACTAAACCCATCTAGGAATGAAAAGTACTTTTTGCCGGCTAATGTATCTAATACTTGATCTATGAAAGGTAAGGGAAAATGGTCTTTAAGAGTAGCTTTATTCAGTTCTCGGTAGTCAACACACACCCTCCATTTTCCATTTTTCTTTGGCACAATTACCAAAGGAGAAACCCACTGACTATCTGAAATAGGATAGATGAAATTGACATTTAACAATTTTTGCAATTCTTCTTTAACAATTTCCCTAAGATTTGGATTCATCCGTCTTTGAGGTTGTCTGATTGGTTTGCAATTTTCCTCTATATAGATGTGATGAGTGCAATTCTTGGGACTTATCCCTTTCATGTTAGTGTATTCCCATGCATATGCAGAATAATGTCTCTGTAATACTTTGACTAACTCTTCTTGTTGAGATTTTTCTAGGTTCTTGTTTATGTTCAAAGTTTTGCCTGGAAAAATCTCACTTATAGAGCTGCCAAATTTGTCCATAGATTGAAGAGACATCTGCCTTGATGACAAAAACTCAATATTGGATCCCTCTTGAAACGATTCATGTTTATGTTCTGGAGAGGATTCAAATTTTTCTAGATTATTCAGAATTTGATTATCTTCACTAATTTCTGAAATTGTGAAGAGAGGTTGTAAATCTTCCTCATCCTCTATCCATTGAGTGTCATCTAGATCTGTAATTGTCCTAGATGGAGGATATAAAGTGAACTTCTTAGTTGAACTACCATCAGAGATGTACATATCACCGGATCTACAACTAATAAAAGCATCAGCTGTAGCCAACCAAGGTCTTCCTAATATAACAGGATGGCCTCCTAGATTATTCTTAGGAGTTATGATCATGAAATCCACAGGGTACTCCCAAGAATCTAGGGACACTGGAATGTCTTCTATTACCCCATCTGGTTTGATCACAGATCTATCTGCTAATTGTAATAGTGTGGGTGTAAAGAGAAGATTAGGAAGTTTCAGTTTGTTCATGATTTGTCTACTCATGATATTTATTGCTGCTCCTAAATCAATGAGTGTGTTTTGAATTTCAATTCCATTGATGTGAATTTTGACAACTGGATTTCCTGGGTCAAGATACTTTGGAATAGAAATCTTTCCCATCATAATGTCTGCTATTTGTCCTGCCAGTTGAATTTTCTTTGTTTCTCTTATTCTTTTTCTTGTTTTCTTCATACTCAACTCCTTTATTGTTTTGGCTAAAATTGGAATTTCCTTGATGGCTTGTAATAATGGAATTTTAATGCAAAAATTTCTCAGCTCATCCAGGAAATCATAATTAGGCACCATGATTTGTTTTTCTACACCTCTATCAATTTGTAATCTTTCCGGAAAGGGAGGTATAGAAGTAGATGTAGATGGTTGCTATAATACAGGAGTTGAATTTATTGGATCTTTTTGTTTTAATTTTTCAGTGTTTGGGTCTTGAAAGGATGTGTCTTCCTCAAGACTTTTATTCACCCGTAGAGAGTCTTCCTCAGAGTTATCTTGTTCTTGTATGATCACAGAAGGCTTCCTCTTTTCAAGTATCCTTCCAGACCTAAGTTGAACATTGCTAAGGTCTAGAGGAGTAATTAAATAAGTTGGAAATTATTGGCCTTCTATCATGTATGTGTTCTGAGGATTTTTATTATTGGGGTTTGGTATGGGTTGAGCAGGCAATTGATTTTATTTTTGAGGGAATGGTAATGAAAGTGGTTGATTTTGATGTGGTTGGTTCTGATGATGTTGTTGAGGATTTTGTTGAAGATTTTGAGGAAACTTTTGTTGAGGATTTTGAGGATAAAAATGTGGGTATGATGGATAGGATGGTGGATACTGATAGTATGGAGAATATCTTCCATAGGGACTTTGTGTTCCTTGTGCCCAAGATTGAGATTGATTTTGAAATTGGGGCCAAGGTTGCTGCCAAGAATTCCAAGGTGGAGGTTGATTATACATTTGATCATGGAATCCTTGTGTCTGAGGTCCTTGCCAAGGTCTTCTAGATACAAAATTGAGAGACTCTGTGGAATCTGTAGGATTTTCCTCCTAAAAGACAGCCTTCAGACCAGGAAGAGAAGGAAAATTCCTGGTTTCATGTTTTCCAGAACAAATGACACAGGTTTCTACAACTTTTACATCCAAAAGACACTCTCTCAAGGCATGTTTCTTTCTACATTTGGGACAAAAGATTGCCAAGGCATCATATTCAGCCTTTTTCTTGTTTTGTATCTTAAGGGTGTCTATTTGTTCACTAAGAATTCCTAATATTTCATATTTAAAATCACCAAGCATGTGTCCTATTTCTGATCTACTTACTGTCCCAGAAGCAGACTTACTTGCCCTTGCAAGAGCGGGATCTCTTGGACCTTTGACAGTTTTAGATTTCCCTCTTGAAAGGTTGATACATAGCTCAGATATTTCAGGTAATGTGAGTTGTGATATATCCCCTTTTCCCATCATGTTAAGGATATCCAACCATTCATCCCTAATTTTTTTCAACAAAAGAGCTTTTAAGGTGTCTTGATCTAGGTTTTCCATTTTTTCCCTTTTGATGTTGTAATTAAATCTCTCCAACAAATCTTCCAAATTTTCATCTTCTTTTTGTAACATCTTGAACACTTCTTCCTTATGATTAACCAAAATAAAATAATCCAAATACCTCTCTAGAAATTCTTGTTTCATGTCTTCCCATGTTCTAATAGAACTGTTGATCAGACTCATAAACCACTTCAATGCTGCTCCTTTCAAAGTTGAAGGAAATAATTTCAGTTTTTGAGCATCTTGTAAATAGTCATAAGTTCTACACAGCACTTCAAATTCGAATAAGAAGGTTTCAGGATCTTCAGTTTTAAGTCCATAGAAGTTTGGAAGGACAGAGGGTGAAATGTTTTTCATGGTTGTATTGGTTTCTTCATCAATTATAGGGAACCCAAAAGAGCTTCCTATTCTACCTCTTCCTCCATCTGCACCTCTAACTCCTTCTCCTCTACCTCTACCTCTACCTCCAAATAGTGTGTGTTCTCCATTGAAGATTCCTCCTCCTCCTTCTTCTACCATAGTTGACTCTCCTGTGGAAGTGGAAAGGTTTGTGTCCCTAACAGGAGTTTTTAGATCTTCTTCTATGGTAGGTTCAATGGATGAAGTGGAAGGTTTCTCTAATGGAATAGTTGACCTTAGATCTTCTAGAAGTCCAGGATCAGGAGAGGATGGAATATGGGTATGAGTTGAAGGTGTACTAGCTCTGGATCTAGATGAAACAAGTGGTGTTCTAGAAATCAAACTTCTGCCTCTGTTGCTTATAAATCTTCCCCTTGAATCTCTCTCCCTACGCATATAATTGTTTTTGGATACTAAGAAACAAAGGTTACCTAGTTTTCACTTCCCCGGCAACGACGCCAAAATGTTTGGTCTCAAACTAGTCTCCTAAATTGAGCTCATTTAATTGTCAACCAGGGTTGGTAAACTGTTGAAGTGAAGTGTACTGTATGTACCTAGATGTTTGTTTCTTAATGCGTTGTATCTAGTGTTTTATGATGTTTTTGGTCTTTTGTGATGATTTATGATGTTTTTGGTCTTTTGGTAGTTTTATGTTCACAAGGAAAATGACTAGAAAACTAGTGGAAGGAAACTAATGATTAAAAATAGAGTGAAGCCTAGTTGGTTGATGACAAATGAAAAATGCAATTGCAGATATATTGAAACAGAATCAAATCTAAACTATGACTAAGAAAAAATAGAGCTTGATAATGACTTTTAAGCAAATGATTCAAAACATAAACTCAATTTTTCAAATTCTTTCATCAAAGGTGTTTGAGAGAGAGCTTGAGACATGGTCAGCTAAGCATGCAAATTCTCCTAACAGTTAAACAACTAACTTATAATGATGCAACATGTTATCCATGATTAGAGATTTGTTGAAGCATATTTGGAGTAAAACATTGGTACCATCATAAGATCTCTACTTTAAGACTAGTTCCTAACTCTATTCTGCAACTTAGTTTGATAGCACTACACTTCACTCAAAGGTTATAGATTTTTGAAATAGTCTTTTGAGGAAATGTTTGTTTGTGAGATGATAAGGAAGTTGCAGAAGTACTTCAGGCCTTAAAATGATATTGTCTTCTGTTCATGTGGTTATGAATCAATTATAGATTTCAGAACAAGAAGAGGTTTGTAAATAATGAAGGCTATTTTGTTAAGTTTAACAACTGAAGTAGTCTAATATGCAGTGAATGACAACTGAATGTGGAGTGCAAATGCAATGAGTTAAGCTAAAACTGAACTTAAGATGTCACTAATCTAAAACAGTGTTGAACTAACAATTCATTATCAAACTTAAAACAAAATAACTGAGCATGAGTTAAGTGCAATTAAACTCCGGAGTATCCTAACTAGACTACCATGCATTATTCTATGGAATTATACAGTCTGTTTGTCCATCATGATTGGTATTTTGGAAGAGTTTCTTAGAACAATCCTAACTGTACAATTCAATGCAAATGCAAACATAAAGACTGAAAGCAATGAAAAACTAAGATATCATAGCTATCTCCTACCCATCATTATGATATTTTGGAAGAGCATTTTAAGAGCAAGAATAGCTATGGTAGTTAGTGAAAACACACAACTGAAACGTTCAAGATCACAATCATGCTTAAGACATTATAAGGATTTTTTGGAAGAGTTTCTTCTTTTGGAAGAGTACTTAGCATAATTATAACTGTGATGGTGAACAAAAGAGATTGCAATTAAATCCTACAATACTATAGCCATTTCCCATTCATGATCATAATATTTTGGAAGAGCTTCTTCTTTTGGAAGAGTTTTTAGAACGAGTATAACTATAGTAGCTAATGAAAACAACTACGAATTCAACTTCAAAAACGTAAAGGCAGCTAAGATACTTATCTAAATTGCGCAAATAAATCCGTGCAGGAGGTAGGGGCCCTCTACCACCAGACGAAATCTAACTCCAAATCAAATCAACGCTTTCAAAACAATACTGTCTGCTTCATTAAAGGAGAAATAACTTGAACAGAGCAATCTGCGTCTTCAGAAATGTAGCAAAGAATCTAAGCAAAATCTAGAACAAAATCTAGCCTAGCTCTCGGTTTCCCAAGTGTTTTTATAACAAATTTACATAACAAGACTTGCAACAATTCCAGGATCATTTTCTTTCCTTATCGAAATCACATTAGGACTCTTGAAGTGGCTGCGTAAAAAGGAAAAGGACATCTGGACTAAGACAGTCCTATTAGAAGCCCACCTTCTTAAATGTGTTCCCACGTACCAAAACCATATCCAGAATTCATTTCTTCCTTCATGGTGAGCAACGAACAATGTAAACATGACGTGGAATATACCCATATGCGGTTTTTCTTGAGAGGCCACCTGGAACATACCCAAACGTGAAGACAGCTGCAGAATTGCCGGTTAGCTACGGAATGTCTACATTCTGTAGCTAGTTCCGGTCAAAATGCATTACAATGACAAAAATCACAAAACTTAGCAAGTCAGTCATGTTAATCATTCTAAAAGTAATTTTAACTAAATTCATTGATCAATTGGGTCTAGGATAACAATGGACAAAGGAAAATGAGGTAAAGTAAGATGAAAGAAAGCATAATCTTGAGGCTCAACAAAAACTCAGAAAGAAAGAGGGCCGAAACCCATTATGTTTAAATTTGGTGCATTAATCTCTGGTGTTCTTTGGATGAAGATGTGGGTTTCGTCCAGGCTTCCATTTACTCCAGGTATGTCTGTGACGTACTTTGGCTGCAGAACTCTATAGTACTTTTGGTGAATAAAAAAAAGGTAAATAAATGATTGAGAAGCCCGCCATACTTGTGAAACAAATGCTTTGATAGCATCAGGACTGCTGTCAGGGCAGAAAATCTCTCTAGAGCACGGCATAGATTGAACACTGCATGGGCACTTTGTCCTTTCGTGGGAAAAAATTATGCTGATGTGAAAATCCCAATGATATGGTTTTCTGCATGCTGTACCCTCTGTGTGATCCATGATGTCGCTAATCTGGTGCCTTGCCTCTAAACCACTATATTATGGCTAAAAAATCTTCAGTACTAAATGTTGAGCTCGCTGATTATTAGCTGGTATTTCTCTATCGCTTCATAAATGTCTTAATCTGCAAAATCTAGGCTTTAATGGCACCGGATAGGTTTTCGTGGAGATTGAACTGTCCTTTGATAATATTTATGTTGCCGCCATATTTCCAGACATTTCCTTGTAGTACCAGCTTCCAAATCCAACTTTCTTTGCGCAACACGCCATTACAATAGTACATATGAACCATGGCGGTTTTCCACCTCTCTGTAACCCTGCAAAAACACGAAAACTGTTAAGAAGACAATGCGTGGGGTCGGATGATGTGAGTGATTGCGAGGATGATAGCGGGACGGGGGAGAAAAGGTGAAAAATGCAGAGGATTGGTGGGGAAATTGTTGGAGTTCCCATGTTTTGGCCAGGTTGACAGAGACCAAAAGATGAGACAACATAGAACCACTTTCAGACCTTAGGATCTAGCCCTCCTAGGTCCAGAGAGGGATCTCTCTATGATTATCAAAGGATATATGTCTTTGAAGTTCCCAATTGTGATTTTAGGCTAGTTATAGGTTCAAGGTTGTTTGTTCGATTGTTTGAGTTTGGTTGTAGAGAATCAGGAAGGAAGGTTTCACCATAAGACAAGGATGGGTAAAGAAGGAAGCTAGGCAAGGATAGATAACTCAGAGAACATTAAGGCCATTGAGCAATGGAGTCAAGAAAGGATTTACTTATGTTCAATGTGTAAGCTTCAGTTGGGCTAGTCATCTAGAGCATTTGGATCTCAAAGACTGATTGGTGGGATGGAACATTAAGGAATGAGAATGAAGGATGGAGAACCATCTGATTCCGTCTATAGATCAGGCCAGAGGTCATTTAACTCCAGGCCTGCTTGGACAAAACCATAGGCAACACAAGGGGTCTTGAAAAGGTTTGTATGGAAGGGCAGGTTATGAAGAGGCAGCGACAGGCTTTACACCTCCCAATGTTCCTAACCTCTTTCAATTAAATCTTAACAAGGACATCTAAACACTGATTCTATCAACTTGCACGTCAGAGAGCAGGAAATAATCATCCGCTACACTGGTTTAGTCAATTAAAAACAACATTC
This sequence comes from Pinus albicaulis, assembly GCA_034641835.2. Classification (NCBI taxonomy): domain Eukaryota; kingdom Viridiplantae; phylum Streptophyta; class Pinopsida; order Pinales; family Pinaceae; genus Pinus; species Pinus albicaulis. The sequence continues at coordinate 6,660,417 of MU968317.1, forward strand.
AGATACACATATGAGCAGAAAACATTAAAGACTGAGAGAGCTGGGACATAAGGTACCTAACAAGGGTAAATCTTATGTCATGCGTTCAGATGTCAGTAATAAGAACATGAACTGAAATGTAAATAAACACAGGGATAAGAAAAACATCACCAACTGCTGTAGATCAGGGTCCAATGAAAATTGCTTATCATGTTAAACACAACACCAATCAGGTACATCACTGCCCAAAGATTTTACATTCAGCCTGAATACATCATATTTCTTAGCCTGTCATACAACTATTACACAGGAAACTTGGCTCGGGACAAAAATTCTTGCAATTCACTGATAATCCAACAACAACCATTACAATGATAACCATCTGTGCTTTATAGCAGAAGAGACACAGAGGACCGACTGAGGAGGTAGGTGAATCTTAAATGTTACATTTAAACACAACAATGAATGCAGGGCCGAGGCCCATTCTGCTTGATACATTGTATATTTAATCATTGTCACCTTCCTCGTGAAAGAAAGATCTGCTCCGGATACGATTTGACCTTTGGGCTGTAGTACTCCAGGTGATTTGAACAAAACGAAAGAACTTGCTGAGAGGTCTGCCTCATGGATGTTAGATTGTTTTGAACTATAGCTGGGACGAGAAATTCCTTCAAGGACACGGCGCATAATAAAGGCTGTATGGGAGACCTGTCCTTTATGGAAAAACATTCTGCTGATAAGAAAACCTTGATATTACCTCTTATTGATGTTCAGGATCTCCAGAATCGATCCTCGGGGTCTTCAAAATGATGCTTTGCCTCTTTAAACCTCTGTTTCAGGGCTCAAGATCTTCGTTGGCGCGCATTAATCCCTCTGCTCTGTAATGAAAATCCTCGCTGTTTCATTACTGCCTCTGCTGAGTTAGCTCGAGATTTTAATGGCGCCGGAAGGATTTTCGGCGTTTGAACTCTGCTCTCCATTAATGTGAGTCCTGACGGCCCCATTCCTTGGCCTTCCTGAGGGTACTGGCTTATTAGATTTAATCCTGACTGCGCCGCTCGCCATTGAACAACGACGGTCCCATCCTCTAGAAACTCTGCAACACAACACACTTGTGAAGAAAACAGTGGACAGAGCAATGGACGCAGGGTGAACGAAATGGTGGTGCGGCGGTGGCGGAAACAACGGTATTATGTAAACGAACGATGAAAATGCAGTGAAGTGGTGGAGTGCACGAACAATAGGGTTTGGTAGAATATGCAGCGCAGGCCGTTAGATCCTGGCCTGGAGACGAAGATCAACGGTGGAGATTGATCCGGCGTAACAGTATACGAAACTAACAAAAGAAGCAAAATGCAAGAAATGCGACGGTGATGAATGAAATAGTGGGACCCAGCGAAGGCGGAGGGTGATTAGATCCTGACCGTTAGATCGGGGAAGGATGAACGGCCCAGATGTAATCGGGGGAGAGGCGGAAGAAGTTGCGATTAATGCTGGACCGTTGATCTGCGGAGAAAAGGACGGTCCAGATTGAATCGGAAGACTGAGAGAGGACTCGCGATCAATGAAAAAGGAAAGAGCGATGGTCATTGGATCATGTAACAGACGGATGGCCAGGATTTAATCGGGGAGGCAGAGGGAAGGCTTGCGATCAGCGATCGGAAGGGGAAGCGATTGAGCGTTGACCGTCGATCTGGCGGGGAGATCAACGGTGGAGAACACAATCGGAGGGGATCTGCGATTGGCGGAGGACCGTCGGATCAGCGGGAAAATGGACGGCGGGGATTAAATCAGAGGACCGCAATCGGAGCTGTTCCAACGTGACTTGCGATTGCGATCGGAAGGGGGGGTTGCGATTGAGGGACAGCCGTTGGATCGCGGGGACAGATCAACGGTTGGGATGAAATCGAGAGGCGGAGAGATGGGGATGCGATCGCGATAGGGCGAAAGGTGTGATTGAGTGCAGACCGTAGATCTGGGCGAAAACGGACAGTGGAGATTTAATCGGAAGGGCAGTGCGATCGGGAGAGGACCTGTGATCGGAAGCCGCGATGACCGTTGGATCTGTAAGAGAATGGGCGGTCGGGATTAAGTCGGAGCATCGCAATCGGGAGGTGCACAATGAGTGTTCAACGGTGGGGACAACAATCGGAGGGGCAGGTGCGATTGACGCTGAGCCGTCAGATTGTGAAATATATGGATGGCTGGGATTAAATCGGCAGATCGCAATCGGAGGTCGGAGCGCGAGCACGTGTGACCGTCGGATCGCGGGGCAGATCGACGGCCGGGATTTAATCGGGGAGGAGACAGGAAGACTTGCGATCAGCGATCGGAGGCTGTTGCAATTAAGCGCTGACCATTGGATCGCGGGAGAACGGACGACTGCGATGCGATCGGGAGGGTTTCAATCAGGAGATCGGAAGAAAAGGTTGCGATTGATCGGAGGGCATGATGTGAATGTTGCGATTGCGATCGGGCGGGGGGCTGCAATTAGCGCTCCGCCGTCAGATCTTGTGATAGATCTACGGTAAAGAACGAGTCGCGGGACTTTGTTTATTAAACCAATCGCATCGGCACTTTAGAGCTTTACAAAGGAATTGTGCACCCGCCCGACTTCCGATTGCGATTAGCACTTGGGACTTAAGCGCTTGGTCCCAGCGCACGGGCATGTGTGGGAAGTGGTTAAGGGGCTGGTGGGAAAGGGGCTAAGCCCTATATTAAGGTCGGAAAGAGGGTTTTTTAGCCCATTTTAATGGATTTAAGGGCTGGGGAAGGGGAACGATAGATGGAGAAAGGGGAGAAAAGGGAAAACAAAGGGTAGGGGAAGAAATTAAAGGGGATTTTGGGGGGATTTGAGGGGTAAATGGGGAAATAGAAGGGGAAGACAAGGGGGAAGAAAAGAGGCTAAATGAGGGAAAAATAAAGGGAATTCGGACAAAGGGAAAGATTGGGAACTGATGTATGTTGCAGGGGTAAAGGAAGGAATAATAGGCCCTTTTAGCAATTTACTAGCAGAGGGGGATTTGTATTAGGCACAACAATTGAGAGACTTCAAGGAGGATGGATTTTCAGGGGAAAGGCATTCCTTGAAGACTCAACAATGAACTAGCCCCCTATTTGCTTGTCAAAAATTTCATAGGGGGGCTAACATATTCTATCTTTCCTTGAGTAGGCCCAGGTGAACCCATTCCATCACCATTATAGTACTCATTTCTAGTACTAATAAAATGGCCCAAATCATGTTTTTGGCTCCACTTTTCATGTGTTAATGGTGTGATTTTATTTGCTACATTTTTTAGTCTATTTCTACTTTATATTACTGTCATTTTCTTGTTTGGAATATCACAGAACAAGAAATGGATGAGGAAATTCAATAACCAGAATCTATGATTAATATATGCACATTTTAAAGAACCATGTGATTTTCCCCTTCGAGGCCCCAACTAGATTGAAGTTTTAAATAGATTGAGAATTCCATCATATAAGGGTCATAATGTAAAATTATTAAGATTATATTAATTGTGTGCCCATTGAATCATTAAACATTGAGTCTCTAAATATTTGTAACTCATTTATACTAAACCCTTGTCCGAGTTTCAAACTAGATTTAAATATATCATTTCATAGAACTTATTGGTTTCTTGATAAATTGCAATTTTTAAAATAACATTGTGATTTGTAGATAGGTATAATATGCCCCCTATACCTTCAGTAGAAGGGTTCCCTTATGAATCATTGTTATGCATATGACGTTTTTGGAACAGGGTCTCCTACAAGCTGCAAAACTGGTCCATTTTGAATATTTTTGACTAGATTTAGTCTAGCGCAGGGGTTTTGGGGCAGGTCAAAGCCTCGAACACATTGTAATGGGTAGAAGGGTAAACCAGGAATTCTAGGCTATATTGCTATAAATAGAGGGACATTTTTTATTGTAAAGGACAAGAATGATGAGCTATTGATATGATTTGTGGTTTAAGCTATCTGTTTGGGTTTCTGGGGAAAGGATTCGTGCTGGCTATGTGCGCGGAGATCCAAGTCCAGCTGTGTGCAGACCTTGTTGCTGTGTGTGCAGGTTGGGAAGGGAATTGTAAGGAATAATTGATGAAGGACTAAATCTATGAGTACTCTTGTGCAAATTATTGGTAATTGTTGTATTGTGCATTTTTTGTCTTTAAGCTGCAAAGATCTACATAAGTGTGTTTCCGGATCTGGATCTTTTCTGTTGTATTTATGTATTGTTTTGTTACTATCATAAAAGCATATAATTATATATCTAGTACATGTGGATGCAAACTGAGACCTAATTAACCCTGCGCAGAACAAGGTAATCTGGGAATTACAGGACCTAGCGCAGCACTGCTTGCCTTACCCATCCTTTTTCAGGGTGCGGAAACCTGGTTCCAACACCCACCCATACTACTTCGGGTGAGACTTTCACCTGTGTAAGTACATCACTGCCGAAAGGGCCAGTAGTATAGGGGTTTTTTGGAAAACCTTGCACACTGAACATGGGTCAGGACCCCTCAAGCCAACAAATGGTTCCGTTGTAAGGACTCGAAGAAGTCTGAGAGAGGGATCGGGTAATAACAAGAGAATATTGGAAGCCTGAAAGGAAGGAGATTAAAGACTAGTTCGAAAGGAAGATCCATGAATTCGTAGTAAAAGAAAACCGTAGTGAGAAGTTAACAGTGGAAAGGTTGAAAAATAGGTACATTCTGATAGACAGCTATGAAATATTCTTTGTGACATTTTTGATTGAGATCCAGGAGTGGATGGCCAGACTTGTAGAATTCCAGAAGTGCTGGAAGGAAAAATGAGTCACTCAGTGGACCTTAGAGTTGATCCAGTGGCTGGAAAAATTTGATAATACTATCACGCGCATGGTAGATCACTGGGTGGATAGCGTGCTGGGAGGATTTGTGATGGAATTTTCCATTGATCAGTTTGTCTCATACTCCGAGGCCGAACGATGATTCTTTAAAGGGTTCCAAGGAAAGTTTCTGAGGATGTTACCATTGCTGATTAAGATATTAATGTGAGAAAAGAGCATTTTGTGTAGTCATACTAACTAAATGACCTCGGATCTAGACGGGAGCACGACACACAGTGGTAAATACTATCGGACCAACCTTGACGGAGGGAGATCCACCTATAATCTGTTGCAAGAACCAGTTGTGCAATATCCCCCAACTACATCACCACCTAGGCCACACAAAGGTAAGAATTCATCCATACCACCCCCGCCCGCCAAATAGTGATATGGCTGTGCACCTGAAACTTCCTACCTTCAAGGGGGTAAGACATGAGGATATGGACCGGTTTTGGTTCGTTGCAGACTCTATCTGGACTGCGCAGAATGTGGTGAGTGATACAGTAAAGAGGGCACAGCTTTCGTTGACATTCGAGGACAGTGCCCTGGACTGGTATATCCGATACATTACCCAGAATGGGAGTGCATCCATTTAGGATATCAAAGATGCTCTAAAGCAACAGTTCTGAAAGCTGAAATATTATTCCCAACTGGTAGCGGAAGTAAAGGACTTCAAACAAGGTGCGTCTGAGTCAGTATGGGAGGCTGATCAGCGATTGAAGAAGGCAATCAAAGAAGGAGGATTCGAGTATCATGATATAGCATACGGAATGTTTCATCGCTATGTTGTTACCTCACCTGCGCATTCCAATGAGACATCAGACCTTTGAGTTGTAGGAGAAAGCTATGGAAGTTTCTATGAAACTAGAAGCTGCCCCCTAAGAGGATATGTCGACCAGGGTACAAGAAATTCAAGAATAGCTTAGGGATATGCATATGGAAATACAGAACCTATGAAAGGAGTGAGGAAAGGATGGTTGCGTAGATCTTTGGTGCATACGATGTCAGGTGTCTGGCCATACGAAGGATCAGTGCCCTTTGCTAACGGATTACATACAAGTGGGAGGACCTAGTCTGGTATGCCCAGGAGCAAGTAGGGAACCCCTTATGTCACTACCAGAGTCAAGAATGCCTGCGCTATGGTGTGATGACTGTCGAGTAGTGAGACTGCATGATACAAACCATTTCCCTCGACTAGGTGCGCATGTCCCAAAATTGAAGCAAAAATGGTGCAGATTCTGCCAGTCAGTGAGAAATGATGAGCAGAACTGTTGGACCTATGACTTAATGATATATCATGGGAAATTATATAGGGTACAACCGGACCCTGCGTCATCAATAATTTCTGCGCACTTTAGAGGATCACCGGCCAGAGGCAGAGGAGGTCAGGGAGGAAGCCCAGGACAAGGATGTGGGCAGCTAATCCGTTATAACTGTGGGGAAATAGGACACTTCACCAGAGAATGCCCAAATCCCACCAGGCCATTGTGCAAGTACTGTAGGTAGCTGTACCATGTGGTGGAGGATTTCCCAATTTTAATAGCCACGACGCAGGAAAAACAACCCACCCCTACGCAGAACATACAAAGAGTTAAAAACGAGCTAAGGAACATGAATCCAAGTGTAAAAGTGATGAAACTAAGTGAGATGGTCACCCAGGGAGAAAAGGAGGAGCTTGCCCCTCATGAAGGAGTAAATTCCAAAGAACAAGCACCACTGGCAGGCCCTGTGCAGTAGCCGACACACCTCCGAATAGAAGAAGGAGTTGAGCCCTTTTTGAAGGCATGTTTGAAGTTGCTACAAAACCCGCAGGCCGTATGAAATCTCCAAGCACTACTGAATACTTGCACAGCTTGGTTCAATTTGATCCCTGGGAAGAAGGATGTACACAAACTATACAACTATAAGAAACGCACCGGGAGAGAAATGTGGTTGACTGCACAGATTGGTGACTACGAAATGGATCAGATCATCTTAGATCTTGGATCATATGTGAACGTATTACCAAAAAAGACATGGCAACGAATGAGAGAGCCTAAATTAGAGTGGTCCACCATCCAGTTGTGAATGTCAAATCAACAAAAAATCATTCCCCTAGGTAGGTTACCAAGGGTCGTGGTTGACATCGCAGGGGTAAGGGTCCTCACTGACTTCGAAGTAATTGAAATTGTGGAAGATGCAGATCCCTACCCTACGGTCCTTATTGGGTGTGGAGCCTGATTATCTTGTTTAATTTGTATCACAGCATTGGACCCCTGTACCTTAAAAGGGGCGGCAACACCACCCATAATTAATCGCTACCGTGGGGGGTCCAAGGGGGGTGACAGCGCTTTTCAGATCCCCCCCCCTGGTGGGGGTTCGGGGGCAGCGCCCTCGAAGCTAAAAATAGATGTAAAATTTCCTTGTAAAAGTATAGTAATTTCTAGTCAATTTGGGCCGTTCATTAGGCAAATGATCTGATGGTAGAAGTTATGTTTAGATTAGGGTTTTTTTCCCTAGAAGGCAACCCCCTTGTATATATGAGGGCATTGTATTGTGGCTGTAGATTGTATGTGTATTCTCGGAGCGAGAAACAGAGAGGGAGATTGTGAGAGAGAACAGAGGATATTACAGTGGATCTGCTGTAGGTTTTGTCTCTTCATTTTTGCTGGATAATAGAAAGGAAGGGCTGGCTGTTTGGGGTGGACGTAGCCCAAACTGGGTGAACCACGTATATCTGTGTCTCTCTGGTTTCATGTGTTTTGTGTGCTTGTATTTTCCGCATATTTTATGTGTTTCACTGCTCCATAATATATAATTTTCTAACAACTGGTATCAGAGCCAAAGGTATATTTGGCTGATAAACTCGTAGGAAAGAAGGGTTCCTGGTTCGAGTGGGAGAAATGGCAGACGATGGTAAGTTTAGGGTCGACAAATTTAATGGACAAAACTTCCCGCTATGGAAGATGCAGATGGAAGATTATCTGTATCAGAAAGATCTATACCTACCATTGAGCGGAAAAACAAAGAATCCGACGGCCATGACAGACGCGGAATGGAACATTCTTGATAAAAAGGCACTTAGAACAGTACGTTTGTGCCTTGCAGCGTCAGTCGCCTTCAATATTTCGAAGGAAACAACAACAGAGGGTTTGATGTAGACGTTGGCGAAACTATATGAAAAAACCTCAGCCTCAAACAAGGTATTTCTTATGAAACTATTTAATATGAAGATGTCGGAAGGTGGATCTGTTGCAGACCATTTAAATGAATTTAATACAGTTACCAGTCAGTTAAGTTCTATAGAGGTAAACTTTGATGATGAAGTTAGAGCTCTGTTATTCTTGTGCTCATTGCCAGAGAGTTGGAATGGTTTAGTAATGGCCATTAGTAACTCTGTCTCTGGATCTAGTACTTTAAAATTTGATGATGTTGTTGGTGCTATCCTTAGCGAGGAAATGCGATGGAAAAGCTCCGGTGAGACATCAGGTAATGCTTTGAGTGCAGAGTCTAGGGGAAGAAGAATGGAAAGAGGAAAGAGCTCGAGATATCACAGTAAATCAAGGAAAGGCAGATCCAAGTCCAGATCAGGGATAGTGTGCTGGAATTGTGGAAAGAAAGGACACCTAAAGAAAGACTGTAGATCTCGGAAGGGAAAAGAAGGAGACACACAGCAAGAAAACAATCATGAAGCAAATGTGACAGGTGATGTGTTACAAGATGCTTTGATTCTTTCTTTCGAAAATGTTACTGATTCTTGGGTTGTAGATTCGGGGGCTTCATTCCATGCCACACCTGATAAGAAATATTTTCATGACTATGTTCAAGGAGATTTTGGACAAGTTCGTTTGGGTGATGATAAAACCTGTAAAATTTTTGGAATGGGTAAAGTTCTTGTAAAACAACAGAATGGAAACCAATGGCTACTAAAGGAGGTAAGGCATGTTCCAGATCTGAAGAAAAATCTGATTTCAACAGGGCAGTTAGGCAGTGAAGGTTGTGTGACAACTTTCACAGATAAAACCTGGAAGGTCACCAAAGGAGCCCTGGTAATAGCAAAAGGCGAAAAGGTTGGTACATTGTATTTATGCAATGGTATTTCTAACTCTGTTAATGCTTTAACTTCCAAAGGAGCAGATGCAGCATTATGGCATCATAGGCTCGAACACATGAGTGAGAAGGGGATGAAGATTCTTCACTCCAGAAATTTGTTGCCAGGTTTGAAGAATGTTGATTTGGATTTCTGTGAAAATTGCATTTATGGAAAACAAAAGAGAGTCAGATTTCTCAGAGTTGGGAAAGAAAAGAAGAGCGGAAAATTGGAGCTTGTGCATACAGATGTATGGGGACCTGCTCAGGTATCATCTCTCGGTGGCTCTCATTATTATGTTACTTTTATTGATGATGCAACTAGAAAAACATGTATTTATTGTATTCAGAATAAATCTGATGTATTTGATACTTTCAAGAAATGGAAAGCTTTGGTTGAGATTGAGACAGGAAAGAAGTTGAAGTGTCTCAGATCAGATAATGGAGGTGAGTATTGGAGCAAGAGTTTGATAGGTACTGTTCAGAGCATGGAATTCGTAGAGAGAAGACAGTTCCAAGAACACCACAAGAAAATGGTGTGTCAGAAAGGATGAAAAAAACAATCATGGAGCGTGGAAGGTGCATGAGATTGCATGCAGGATTGCCTTTACAATTTTGGGCAGATGCTATAGATACTATTGTTTATCTAATAAAAAAAGGGCCTTCAAGTTCCTTGGATGGTGTTATTCCAGAGGAAGCATGGACAGGTAAAAAGGTAAACTACTCTTTTTTAAAGCCTTTTGGTTGTGAGGCCTTTGTCCATATTAATAAATAAAATAGAACAAAGCTTGAGGAAAAATCAAAGAAATGTACCTTTATTGGATATGGTGCTAATGATTTTGGTTATCGCTTATATGATTATGAAAATCAAAAAATCATTAGGAGCAGAGACGTAATATTCAATAAAAAGGTCTTGTATAAGAATCAGCTGCAGGAAAAGAAACAAGAAAAATAAAGCAAGGAATACATGGTTCTTGATGAGATAATTGAAAAAGTAAAGGTGCCTGAAAATAATAATAATCAACAACCACAGCAGCAGCAACCACCACAACAACAACAGGCACCTCAAACACCTGAAAGTGGTGTTAGATGATCTACCAGGACAAGTAGAACCCCTGAACGATACTCTCCTTCATTATATTATTTATTGTTGACTGAATCTGGTGAACCTGAATGTTATGAAGAAGCAATGCAGGTTGAAAGCATGAAGAAGTGGGAGCTAGCCATGAATGAAGAGATGGACTCCTTAATTCATAACCAAACTTGGGACTTAGTCAAGTTGCCTATAGGTAAAACTACATTGCAGAATAAATGGGTTTACAGGCTGAAGGAAGAAGATGGAGGAAAACATAGGTACAAAGCTAGACTTGTGGTGAAGGGGTTTGCATAGAAGAAAGGTATTGATTTTGATGAAATATTTTCTCCTGTTGTTAAAATGAATTCAATCAGAACTATTTTAAGTCTTGTAGCAACGGAAGATTTACATCTTGAACAGTTAGATGTAAAGACAACATTTCTCCATGGAGATTTGGAGGAAGAGATATACATGCAGCAACCAGAAGGATATGAGGTAAAGGGAAAGAAAAATTGGTGTGCAGGTTAAAGAAGAGCTTGTATGGCTTAAAACAGGCTCCAAGGCAGTGGTATTTAAAATTTGACAAGTTTATGTCTGAACAAGGTTATACTAGATGTCACTCTGATCATTGTGTTTATTTGAAAAGGCAAAATGATGGCAACTATATTATATTGTTATTGTATGTAGATGACATGCTTGTTGCAGGGTCTAACATGCAGGAAATAAATGTGCTCAAAAGAAAATTGGCAAATTCATTTGCAATGAAGGATTTGGGAGCTGCAAAACAAATCCTTGGTATGAGGATAACTAGAGACAGGAAAAATCGCAAATTAACACTGTCTCAGAATGAGTACATATAAAAGGTGTTGAAAAGATTTAATATGCAGAATGCAAAACTAGTTAGTACACCTTTTGCTAGCCATTTCAAACTTAGTAAGGAGATGTGCCCCAAGACCCAAGAAGAAATGGACTATATGTCTAAAGTTCCATATGCATCAGCAGTTGGAAGCTTAATGTATGCAATGGTCTGCACAAGGCCTGATATTGCACATGCGGTGGGAGTTGTAAGCAGGTACATGAATAATCCAGGAAAAGAACATTGGATGGCAGTAAAATGGATTCTCAAATATTTGAGAGGTACCAAAAATCAAGCATTATGCTTTGGTGGTTCAAACATTGCTCTACAGGGATATGTTGATGCAGATATGGCAGGTGACAGAGATAACAGGAGGAGCACTACAGGATATGTATTTACTGTAGGTGGAACAACTGTCAGTTGGGTTTCAAAATCCAAAGTGTTGTTGCACTTTCAACAACAGAAGCCAAGTATGTTGCTGCTACAGAGGCTAGTAAAGAAATGATTTGGTTACAATGGTTTATGGATGAATTGGGTAAGAAGCATTATATGGGTACACTATACAGTGATAGCCAAAGTGTTATTCATCTTGCAAAGAACTCAGCATTTCATTCCAAGACTAAACACATACATCTCAAGTACCATTTCATACGGTCAGTATTGGAAGATGGAGAGTTGAAGCTGGAAAAGATACACACTAGCCAGAATCCTGCAGATATGCTAACAAAAGTTGTAACCAGGGAGAAACTGAGAATGTGCTCAGTTTCAATTGGTCTTCAAGGATGACGATGAAGATGAGGAACATCCAGGTCCAAATAGGAGTCATTGTCCAGCAAAGAAAGCAGCGGTGGAGTTGCTATAATCAGTCTCCAAGTGGGAGATTGTTCGGTGTGGAGCCTGATTATCTTGTTTACTTTGTATCACAGCATTGGACCCCTGTAACTTAAAAGGGGTGGCAACGCCGCCCGTAATTAATTGTTGCCGTGGGGGGTCCAGGGGGGGCGGCAGCACTTTTCAGAGCCCCCCCCTGGCGGGGGTTTGGGGGTGCTGCCTCCGAAGCTAAAAACAAATGTAAAATTTCCTTGTAAAAGTATAGTAATTTCTAGTCAATCTGGGTCATTCATTAGGCAAATGATCTGATGGTAGAAGTTATGTTTAGATTAGGGTTTTTTTCCCTAGAAGGCAACCCCCTTGTATATATGAGGGCATTGTATTGCGGCTGTGGATTGTATGTGTATTCTTGGAGCGAGAAACAGAGAGGGAGACTGTGAGAGAGAACAAAGGATATTACAGTAGAACTGCTGTAGGTTTTGTCTCTTCATTTTTGCTGGATAATAGAAAGGAAGGACTGGCTATTCGGGGTGGACGTAGCCCAAACTAGGTGAACCATGTATATCTGTGTCTCTCTGGTTTCATGTGTTTTGTGTGCTTGTATTTTCCGCATATTTATGTGTTTCATTGCTCCATAATATATAATTTTCTAACACTCCTCAGACTAGACTGGGCTATGGACATGGGGGGGTGTCATCAATCTAAAAAAGCAGAGCATGGTGTTTGAAAACAAAGGTACGCGTGTCATAGTGCCATTAGATCTAGCAGAAGGCGCGCGGTATACAGAACTAGCCTATGAGGAGGAGGAAATAGATCACATTTATAAATTGACTGCGCGTAATGAAGATTAGGTTAACCCCACAGATGAAGGAGTGCTCTGCTGGGAAAAGGACAATGAATGTTTCTCTGACTCTGATGAGGAGCTAGAAAATTGGCAAGGTTGGTTACACAAGGTTTCGGTGCTACGATGTCTTCAGACCACCAGGAATTTCCATCAGATCTCTACCAAGGAAATGGACCTGCCTTGCCATAATGATGCAGGTGATAGTAAGAAGAGTGTTGAACCTAAAATTCCCGCGGAACAAGCACTACCACTAACACTGCGAGGAGCACTTGTGCGAGGGCCGGTATTCTTCACTCAGGAGAAGTATTGGAGTCGGGTGATCCTGTGCTTAGAGACCCTAGTTGCCAGATGGGCTCCGAGGTCAGTCGACCTACGCAGATACTTTTTGCCATACAAAGGGTGCGATCGAACCCTACTCGGACAGGCTCACCTAGTTACCGCTGACCTAGGCGTGTGTTCGATTACGAACCTGCTTGAACCCACATGAAATTGAGAGAATTTGTGAACACTTCAAGTAAGAAATGGCACGAGGATGTGTGATGCAACCTTATCATACAAGGACGTCTCGACCAAGGGCAACACGCATGGCTCGAGAAGATTTGTCACCCACTTGGAGATTTGGTACCTGAACCATGTCATGAAACACCTAGCATCCACCTTAATTCAAGGTACGTAAACGACATGCATGCATCATCCAAGGTATGAAGTTCCATGGGAGAGTCCTCAGGTACGAATAACGACCATCAATACACCCCACTTTGATAAGAAAGGAACCTTACAACTACGCATAAAAGGCGACGGACCATCAATGCAGCCATTTATGCTAAGTTTAATCTGAATTGTTGATGGTAAGTTTCCCGTACGGGCTAATCCACCATTAAATAGCTTCGGACAGTGTGCAGTTAGCAGAATAACTTCACACCAGGTTATTTATTGGTTCTACAATATGCTCCTGTTATCAGCCTACTAGTTTTCTGCGATCATTGACATTCTCTGCAATGGTCATTCTCTTGTTGTTATGACAGACCCTAACCTGCCGAATGATTCATTCCTGGTGAGCAACGCCCGCAGACATCATCTTGAGAGGGCCTAGGAATGACGAGTGTGATCAAATGATTGAGTGCTGGCCTCCTGCAGAAAGAATTTCCTGCGACCCACGCACAGAGAGGCACCATTGCTGCGCAATAGGAATAACTGACCTTCATACCCAGGCGACGATTGCGGGACCTAGCTGAATGGCCTCAGACGATATAGTAGAGGAGGATACATTAGTATCGTGGTCCCTCGCCTGTAGTATCATAGTCAGGCCACGATTGGTTCTACGCCAAGATGGAATGATGAGATATAGGGACGTATTACGACTTCTCCACAACTCGAGAGTACCGCGTAGCAGAAGCAATGTTTTTTCATTCCCTCGCACTACCCTAGCTCACAATCATGATCCAACCACTGGGGAAATCCAAATTGATTTGGCAAAACTATCTCACATAGCGCTACAAGCACTATACACTAGAGTATTGCAAGAGGTTCGCCACTGTGACTAGACTACGCAACAGCAGTATGACATACCTCCGACAGTACGGGCCCAACTGATTGCATTGATCATAGACGCAACGCATATTATTTAGGAGCAACTTACACAGGGCACGCGTTTGGTTGAAACAGCTACGCAACTATGGACCGCAATCTGGCACCACTCTATGCTTCAACATATCTAGAAGGAATTACAGCAGGTGAAAGCTGCTCTGGATTAGGTCAGAACTTCTTCACCCTCCGATGTCTCCACACAGCGTCTATCCATCATGAACAAGATTGAGAACCTTTGCCACACCAAGCATGTCATCCGAAAATGGTTGAAACCATGGTCTGACACTGCACTCTAGCTTGCCCAAGATGCTCAGTCTGCCATTGTGCACCTCCACTGGCTGCTAGAACTAGTTACTGCGGCTCCCGACGGTCTTGCCTCCATGACACTTGTCAACATTGCACATCGAGCTACTGCCCAGAGTCAGGAAGTGCTTCCTCCACTTGTCCGCACTTTTTATACCTTGCATGCGCAAATAGAAGTCGCACCACCAAATTGACTCGGGACGAGTCACAAGATTGTGTTGGGGGACTATTGGAATAGGGTCTCCTACAAGCTACGAAATTGGTCCATTTTGAATATTTATTATTATATTTAGTCTAGCGCAAGGGTTTTGGCGTGGGTCAAAGCCTCGAACACATTGTAATGGGTAGAAGGGTAAACCAGGGGTCTGAAAACCACAATTTGTAGACCATAGGAAAATTCTAGGCTAGATTGCTATAAATCAAGGGACATTTTGTATTGTAAAGGACAAGAATGATGAGCTATTGATACGATTTGTGGTTTAAGATGTCTATTTGGGTTTTTGGGGAAAGGACTCTTGCTGGCTATGTGCACAAAGATCCAAGTCCAGCTGTGTGCGGACCCTGCTGCTGTGTGCACAGATTGGGAAGGGAATTGTAAGGAATAATTGATGAATGAATGAATAAGAAATATTGATAGAGGACTGAATCTGTGAGTACTCTTGTGTGAATTATTGGTAATTGTTGTATTGTGCATTTTCTGTCTTTAAGCTGCAAAGATATGCGTAAGTATGTTTCCAGATCGGGATCTTTTTTGTTTTGTTTATGTATTGCTATGTTACTGTCATAAAAGCATATAATTATAGATCTAGTGCACATGGATGCAAACGAAGACCTAATTAACCCTGCACAGAACAAGGTAATCTAGGAATTACGGGACCTAGCACAACACTGCTTGTCTTACCCATCCTTTCTCAGGGTGCGGAAACCTGGTTCTAGCACCCACCCATACAACTTCGAGTGAGACTTTGACCTCTGCAAGCAGGTCACTGCCGAAAGGGACAGTAGTATAGGGGTTTGTTGGCAAACCTTGCACACCAAATCTGGGTCAGGACCCCTCAAGCCAGCAGACGTATACCTCAATATTCATTTTCTTGAGCTTATTTAGAAACTATAATACCATGAATATTTGAGTAAATAAAACATGCAACATACATGAAGTCCATGCATCAAATAAGAAAACATATACAATATGTACAATGATAAAATATAAATATAATACATAAAACATAGAGATAATATTTATGAATTATTTACATTGATTGGCTACAAATGTCAAAATTCCACCCAACCATAGGCTCATTGTTTCCCCTATTTTCTTTTCAATAGGGCCACCCTAGGGCCAAGGCTATGAATCCAAAACAACAAATTCCTAGGTATACTTTAAGTCTCACACACTAGCATAACTACTGATATATTATCAACCACCCTCTTATTCTCTTTCTCATAGTGATCCTAATTCAGTAAATCCTTTTCTTCCTTAGCCCACACAACCCAAATAAAAGGCTTCAATATAGATTTGTTAGGAAATATCAATCCTAAAATGTCTAGGGACTCTCAATTATGCATAATTTTCCCTTAACTATGATTGTTTTCATGAATACAAGCATCAATATCTTTTCTAGTATAACAAGTATTCTCATACAACCAACTAGCATTAGTTCTCTACCTCTCAGATCAATTCTCCATTCCAAAACTAAGAACCAAAAATGGTTAATATGTGCATTCTTTCAAAGAACCATGTGTTTTTCCCCTTGAATACCTCAAAACTACTTTTCCAACTAACTCAAAGGCTAGGAATAATATAGGATGATAATTGACTTAGCCCCTTTAGCCCAATCACTTATGGAATCATAACTCATTATGACTTTTTCCTTGTTTATGTACAAATAATGATGCATTTTTATTATTAATATTCAATTATATTACATTAATAGGCTATATAGTTTTTTTTTATCGTATGCAAACATACATTACTAATATGAGGATCTTCCTTCAATTTATTTTTTATTTTAATTTCATCCATTTATTATTTTCTTCTCTTAGTTTTCCCATGACCCAATTCTATGCTTTTCCACATGGAGGTTTCTCTTGAATAACATGTTTTTTATGAATATACTCTTTTTATCTCATGCCCACTTCCATTGTTAGGATTTATTATAACTGAACATTTTATTATTATTATTATTATTATTTTAAAATTAGAACATTCTCCACACGTGTTTTATGATAGCTATAACATTTTCCAAAGATAAGATTTCTTCATTTGATTTTTCTAAGGTATGATTTAAGTCTAGCCCTAATAGTTATATTTTTAAATTTTTTAAAGTTTCAACCAAAATTTTACTCTAAATTCACTCACATGTACTCTTTAACTTAGGTGCTTTGGCCAATAATATTGATATTACATTTACTCTTTCTGTTTCTCGATACCAAGACTACCAAGTTAGTTGGATGCCACCACACTTTCCCTTCAAGTATCCTTATTATTTTTAATACTAAGAGTGTGAATTATTTAATTTTTCCCTTCAAGAACTTTTCCCATAGCTCCAAGCGTGCCACAATTCTTGACCTTCAAGTGTCCTTTTATTTTCCAATACAAAGGGTGTCAAAGAAAGTGTTCCTTTCAAGAACTATTCTCACAGTTTGAAGTGTGGGATAATTATTTCCCTTCAAGTATACTTATATCTCCCTATAACAAGGGTGGCACAATGCTCCTGTTGGGATAGGGTCCCCTAGTGTCAAGCTTTTGGATACAATTTTGGGGTAAATTTTCTCAATACGCACTGTGCGCAAAATTCAAGGGGCTGTGGGGCGGGTCAAATCTCCTTAATGATTCTAATGGGTGAAAAGGGAATCCATGAGTCTCAAACCATGGTTTGATACTATTGTATTTTCACGTCCGAGTCATATAAAAATTTAAGAGTTAAGTCAAGTAAGCAAAGTCATACATGATATTGTTTTCTTATGATTGATGCTTTGATAAAAGTTTTGGTTCAGTCTGGATAGA
Source organism: Pinus albicaulis (assembly GCA_034641835.2). Taxonomy (NCBI): domain Eukaryota; kingdom Viridiplantae; phylum Streptophyta; class Pinopsida; order Pinales; family Pinaceae; genus Pinus; species Pinus albicaulis. The sequence goes on from MU968317.1 coordinate 6,677,837, forward strand.
AAGGTTCCTGTTGGTTGTGTGCACAAATACCTAAGTCCTAAGCTGTGTGGAAGGACCTTGCTGTTGTTCTGCAAAAAACTCACAAAATAGAACAAAAGAGATATCAACGACTTAAAAATCAACCACTTCGATGGGAAACCTCATTTACATTACATAAATGAAAAATTCTTGGATGCAACAAATGAAAAAACCTCCTTTCTATATATAGGATTCCATGGGGTCACAATTTAATCCTAGCCGACCTAACAATAATAATGTAAGGGCACAACAATAACAACACATAGCTATTATGGGGCACAATATTAACAATATGGGGAATAGATGAGTACAACAATAAAAATAAGGGGGCTACACTAACAACAATAAGGGACTACAATAGTAATATAGGGCCCTAACATGCCCCTATCCTTCAAAAAAGTGTTATCCTCAATGTTTGAGTAGTTATGGATGCTTCTATATAAAATTCTCATCCTCCCATGTGGAATCTTCAGTGGGTAAGTTCTTCCACTTCATGATATACTCTGAAATTGATCGATTTTATACCTATCGAGTTATTATTTCCATGACTATTTCAACTTCCAATATCATTTTTCATTCCTCATCCAGTTATGGAAATATTGTTTCAACTAAATTTTTGTCACCTATAACCTTCTTTAAGTATGAAACTTGGAGAACTGGGTGCACTCGGGAAGATGCAGGAAGCTCCAATTTGTATTCCATAGTACCAATATTTTGCAACACCTTGTAAGGACCATATTACTATGGAGATAATTTATTATCCTTATTAGGTTTCTTGAGTGATATTTATTTGTATGGTTTTATTCGTACAAATATCTAATCCCTACATCAAAACTTCTCTCGTTGCGATATTGATTTTCGTGTTTTTTTATTCAATTATGTGCCAAATTTAGGTTATCCTTTAAGAGTTGGAGAACTTTTTGTTGATGCTTGATGTGACCTTCCACTACTTAAACCTTATAATTCTCTCTTAAATATGATGTGATGGATGATGGATGATATCCATAAACTTCCATAAATGGGGTCATTTTTGCTGCAGTGTGGAAGGAAGTGTTATACCACCATTAAGCCAGAGGTAACCAATTTAACCATTATGTTTGTTTATCATATACAAAACTCAGAGAAATCCTTCAAAAAATTTGTTCAGTATCCCAAATTTTCCATCGGATTGGGGGATGATAAGATGAGCTATGAGCTAGTTGAGTACCCGAAAAAGAAAATAATTCCGTCCAAATATTTCTAGTGAGAATGAGATCTCTATCACTTACAATAATCTTTGGGTTTCCATGTAGCTTTTGAATTGTTTCCATAAATGCAGTAGCAACTGTAATCGCTTTAAATGGATGAGATAATGCACAAAAGTGTGCATACTTGGTAAGTCTATCAACTACCACCATGATGACACTATTTCCTTCGTACTAATTAGGTAGACCTGTGATAAAATTTAGTGAAACCTCCTCCCAACGTTTATTTGGAATGGATAAAGGTTGTATTAGACCCAAGGTCTTCATTTTCTCAACTTTATTTTGCTTGAAAACAAAATATTATGCCACACGCTTTTGAATATCAGATTTAAGGTCATCCCCAAAAAATATTTCTTCACCCTGTGGTAAGTTTTTAAAAATCCTGAGTTTCCTCCTAAGGGAGAGGTGTGCACTTCCAAAAGAATATGTTGTTTTATTTTGGAATTCTTACAAATATATAAGTGATATTTGTAGCATAATGAATCAATATTTCAACTAAACGCATCAGATGTACTGGGATCTTGTTGCAACTTTTCAATGATTGTCTATACTTCTTCAACATTCTTCCATTCCTCCCTTGCTCTGGTTATCCATTCGAGTTGGATAATAGAAATGTCACAAAGAAATGCTTCCAAATCCTCATCCTTTCTTGAGACTGCATCTGCAACAACATTTAGCTTCCCCTTTTTGTAGATGATTTCAAAGTCATAACCTAACATCTTTGTGACCCATTTTTGCTGCTCTTCTGAGGATAGTCTTTGTTCCAAAAATTATTTAAGACTATCATGATCAATTTTTACCTTGAAGTGTCTTCCCATTAGGTAAGGTTCCCATTTCTTTAGTACATGTATTATTGCCAACATCTCCTTCTCATAAATATATTTCTGTAAATACTTTCCTTTGATTGGATGACTTTCAAAATCAACACGTCTTCCTTCTTGCATTAAAACAACACCAATTCCATTTCCTAAGGCATCACATTCTACAATACAAGTTTTTGTGAAGTTTGGCGTAGCTAAGACCGATGCTTGGCACATTTCCTCTTTAATATGTTAAAAGGCCTTAGTTGCTTCAGGAGCCCATGAAAATGCATCTTTTTTCAATAATGTTGTGAGAGGTGCTTCTATTCTGCCATAACTCTTAACAAACTTGCGATAATATCCTGTTAACACGAGAAATCCTCGCAACTACTTTATGGTTATGTGTAATTTTCATTCCTTAATGGCTTCAATTTTGTTAGGTTCTACCTTAACACCCTCTTGAGATACAATATGACCCATATATTCCACCTCTTGTACTCCAAAGAAAAATTTGGAGGTTTTTGTATATAATTATTTCTCCTCCAATAGTTTGAGCACCCTGTAAACATGTTGAGCATGATCGTTCCAAGACCTGCTATAGATTACTATATCATAAAAAAAATACTAACAAAAATTTTCTAAGGGTTTGAAAATGGAATTCATCAACCCTTGAAATGTAGAAGGTGCATTGGTCAGGCATGCCCAAAAATTCATAAAGACCCTCATGAGTTCAAAATGTTTTTTTTGGAATGTCTTCATTCTTCACTATAATTTGGTGATATCCTGAACGAAGATCCAACTTGGTGAAACAAATTGCTCCATGTAATTCATCCAATAATTCATCAATTACAGGAATGGGAAATTTATCTGTAATAGTGAGCTTATTGAGCTCCCTATAATACAGACACATGGGCCATGATCCATCCTTCTTCTACACCAATACTACTAGAGTAGGAAAATAACTTTTACTAGGTTGAATTATACCAACCTCTAGCATTTCTGCAATCATAAGTTCAATTTCGCTATTTTAGACATAAGGATATCTGTAAAGACTGATGTTTGGAGGAACACATCCTAGAATGAAATGAATATCATGATCATGATCACGAATAGTTGGGAGTCCTTTGGGAGTTTCAAACACCTTCGAATTATTGTCCAAGGCTTTTTGGAGTTTTGGAGAAATAGATGATTTTTATGTTGGAACTTCTAGTGAGCATAATTGTGAAATGATGCCTCGTTGTTCTTTCTTCATAATATTTTTCATGAAATTAGATCTTATTATCTTTCCTGAATTCCCTGTGATACCCCATAATTCAACTTCCTTTCCCTTCAAGAAAAAATTCAAGAAAAGTTCTCGAAATTAAAAGCTATCGTCCCCAAATATTGTAATCATTGTACTCCTAGTACAAAATCAACAACACCCATTGGAATGGAACACATTGGAATATTTAATACATTTTCACCCATGGTTATCTTGATATTATGGCATTTTCCAGAGAAATTTATAGTTCCTCCATTTTCCACCATCACTTGACACTGAGGCATTGGGTATAGGAAGCAATTCAATTCCTTGGATACCTTAGAATGAATAAAATTGTTGGTACTACCTGAATCAATAAGCATTATTACATCTTTCTTCTTGATATGTCCTTCTATCTGTTGAATCCTTAGTTAAACTGAGAGGGGGGCGGTTTGGGAGGGGGGTGAATTAATTTAATGCATTCAAGGTCTTTTAAACTTTCTTTTACACTTATTTACACCTTCATTTCATGATCAACTTAATGTATAATGGAACATCAATCTAAATAAGTGAGTAGCAGGTATTAAGAAGATTAAATACATAATATCAACACATAATCATCATGCACATAGACAACAGATATAAGTGGAAACCCATAAGGGAGAAAACTACATCTTATTATTGTTGTGATGCAAAGGAAAGCTCCAACTCCCTCTCACCACTGATTTTATGTAGGATCCAACCTATAGGAGGCTACTACCTCAATTATACAAGCTACAACTTTCAAGGAAGCTCCAACTCCAATCTATTTTTTACAGGCTACAACCCACAGGAGGCTCCTACCTTAGCCAGCTACAACTCAACATCTTTAAAGCTACAACTTGATATGGAAGCACCAACTTCCTCACACTACAATGAAAACATATGTTGATTTACCTGGATATCAACTATGTTCTACTCCTTCTTCACTGCTATCCTCCAACCTTCATATCTGCCTTATATCATCTCTCGATCTACATAGCTTCTCTATCTACTTTGTCTTCTTCTTATTCTTCCACTCTCTAAATTATCTATTCATACAACAATGACTTCATTTATAGAGATCACTTCATAACTGTTTGCATTCCATATGGGAATATGAAATGAACAGGTATGACTCCTTTCCTTCAACCTTCTCATTTTCTTGCTCAGCACATTCAGGATAATATAACAATATGTACTCATTTCAGTATTATAGTGGAGTTTCTCTTTGCCTATGGAAACTTGCCTTTGCATCATAAACAATATAAAATCAATAATACACTTATAGTTACAATCGATTATTTACTCAACCCTTTCAACTTCTTAGCTTTGCTGTGCATTTGTCCTGTTCTAGTTGTTGTCCTTGTGTCTTTTACGTTTCTGCTATTATATTCCAACTTTTTTTTATAACTACACTTTTATTTTATTACTTGTGAATTTTCTTCTTGCGTTCAACCTTTTCATCTGCCTTACTGCCGCAAAATTGTTCTACCCAAGCTCCTGGTTATTTTATTTGTGTTTAGATCATTCCTCTGTGACCTGTGGGATATGACCCACATACAACTCCCTTTATACACGTGGCAGATTACAAATCCGTGTTTTATCAACATATATACATTTCCTGATAAAACAACATATACTTTATAACATGGTGCATATAATACTCACACACCAGATATGAGTCCAAACTAATGCATAAACCCCAAATCAACGCAAATACAATGGATTACCTTGCCGGAGGGTCCCACTATATCTTGAACCAACCACATCTGATCGGAACTACTTGCCCACAAGTTTCCCACTTTACCGTTAGTGATAACCATAAAACCATGTGATCTGCGATAAGCACTCGTGCACGGTGTTGCCACGTGCACTCCCTTCATCATATCGTGTTGCTTGTTCCTTACTACATTGCAACCAAAACAACATACATTGCGATGTCTTGAAGTTACATCCTATTTCATGCGGATGCGATGTTGCACAGGGTTGACATGTGTCCTTCCATTTTGCATCGCAAAATGTTAAATTCAACTTGCGATCATCTTATTTCTATCCTTTAAGCGCTACAATGTGCGGTATGTGGGAAAGGTCCATGTCATCATTGCCACGTCACCATGCCATGTCACTACCACATCACCTTGCCATGTCATCATAAATTCCTATGATCTGTGGGGTAGGGGCCATGTCATCTACCATGTCAGTTTTCCACATCATCGACACTTCATCGTTCACAATTTGTTGTTCGCAACTTATACCTGCTTAACTTAGTGGTTATATCTATTTTGTGCAATTTGTGATATTGCGTCATTCCACCATGTGTTCCTTCTCCACTTTGCATTGCAAAAGCTTTAAATTACCATGCGACATCCTTAATACTTGTTATACCTTGTGATTTGTGCTTTTGATCTTCGCTGATGTGATCATCACCATTGATCTGTCCAGATCTACAATCCTCGTTGCTGCCAACAAATCTGATTGTATTCATCTCTATATGCCTCTTTGTTATCTCTACTCCGTTCATTGCCTCTGATGTCTCGACTGTTTCTCTACTGCATTTGCTACCTCTGTGATATTTGATGCATCTCTGATATTTTTTCTTCTTTTTTTCCTGTGTGCTTCTTTTGTGTTTTCTTCTTTATTGCCTATGCTCCTTGGTTTCCATTGCGGCTAGTCTGATGTTGCTCCTTGCCTTAATGCTAGTTTAGATGTTGCTCCTTTGTGCTCCTTTTCCATAAATGACAATATTTCCAATAGTCTCCCTCTTTGGCATTGATGGTAATAATCCAATACTTCCTCCATGACTTCCTCCCCTTCTCATTCTGAGAGGTGTCTTTTCTTCCTCTGCTTGCTTTTCCTCCCCCTTTGACATCAACGGAAAAGGGTTGCACATTTCCCAGTGTGGTTTCTATCTTTTCATAATACTCTGATCTTGAGGCCCCGTACCATGCACTGCTCCATTTATCTAGCTCTTATGTGACAACTTTTATTGACTACTCTCCCCCTGCAATGATGCTTTCTTGTCTGATACTAACTATCAATTTTCTACTTCACTAATCTCGTTCCTTGTATTGGAGCCTTTTCTGGTTTATTTACAACATTATATATATATATATATATTTCTAATCATATCAGAGAGTAGCATATGCAAATACTACCCCTAGTTTGTCTCTTAGATATTCGAATAGTTCTTTAGCAAGAGGTTTTGTGAATATGTCTGATGTTTGTTCCTTTGTTGGTACATACTCCAACTTCACTATTTTTTGTGCTACTTGTTCTTTGAGGAAGTGGTACTTTATTGGATTGTGCTTTGTTTTCGAATGAAATGCAAGATTTTTTGATATACTTATAGCACTAGTATTGTCACATTTGATAGAAATGGGTTCATCGATGCTTACCTTCATGTCTTGGAGAGTTTGTTTCATCCACATTACTTGTGTGCAACAAGTTGCTGCTGCTATGTATTCTGCTTCTGCTGTAGATAGAGAGACATAAGTTTGCTTCTTTCTTATCCATGCCACCATAATTTCTCCCAAATAAAATGCACCTCCACTTGTGTTTTTCTTGTCATCCACACAGCTGGCTCAATATGCATGTGTGTATGTTGTCAATGTGAAGTATTTTCCTTTTGGATACCATAGGACATAATGTGAAGTTCCTTGCAGATATCTAAATATCCTCTTGATTGCTAATAAGTGATTTTGTTTTGGTGCTTCTTGATATCTTGCCACAAGTCCTACTACCAACATAGTGTCTGGTCTAGAGGCAGTTAGGTATAGCAGAATTCCTATCATGGATCTGTAAAGTCTTTGATCTACATCTACACATCCATCATCAACACATAGTTTGCATCCATTTGGGACGGTGAGTTGACACAGTTTGCACTCTCTTGTGTAACCAAATGCAACAGAAGAAAAGAGACATCAACGCCTTAGAAATAAGCCACTTCGAGGGGGAACTCAATACATTACATAAATGAAAATTCTGGATGATATAATTTAAAAAAAACCTCCTTTCTATATATAGAGTCCATGGGGCCATAATGTAATCCTAGTGGGGCCACAATGTAATCCTACCCGACCTAACAATAATAATTTAAGGGCACAATAATAACAATATGGGGGTTACAAGGGTACAATAATAACAATAAGGGGGTTACACTAACAACAATAAGGGACTATACTAGTAATATAGAGACCTAACATGCCCCTCTCCGTCAAAAAAGTGTTGTCCTCAACGCTTGAGTAGCTTTGGGTGCTTCTGTATAAAATTCTCATCCTCCCATGTAGAATCTTCAGTGGGTAAGTTCTTCCACTTGATGAGATACTCTGAAATTGATCGATTCCATAGCTATCGAGTTCTTGTTTCCGTGACCGCTGTTAGCACCCTATAAATTTTTTGACAAGAAAACAGGGGGCTAAAATGTTTTTGAGCCTTCAAGGAATGCATTTCCCTCTGAAAACACATCATCCTTGAAGCCTCCTTATGCCTTTTTCCTTTGATAAATCCCCACTGTTGTTTCCAGTTAAAAAGCCTCTCTGTTGTAAAGAAGAATGCCCAAAAAGGCCTTTTTTCCCCTTAAATCATCCCTTCTAAACCTCTATTTTAATCCCCTTGTCTGCCCTTCTAATCCCATTCTTACCCTTTGAAATCATCCTAATTCCCCTTTAAACCCTTAAAATGCCCTTTTTTGGCTTAATAACCCCTTTTTTTCCCTACCGTTACCCCTCTTTGGCCTTAAAATGCATTGAAAATAGGCCCAAATTCACTCATTTTACACATAAGGCTTAAGCCCCTTTCGGCTAGCCCCCTAACCACTTCCCTCCATATGCCCCGCACCCAGGACCAAGCACTTAAGCCCCGAGCACTTATCGCAATCGAAGGTGTCGGGCGAGTACTTTTCTTTGTTAACTCAAATATCCCGATGCGATTGGGCTTTAGTCTATAGACCTCCATCGTGATCCCGATCGTTGATCGGTTAGGATCCGACCGCTCGGAATTAGTCGCATCGCGCCCGTCACTCCTCCCCTTTTGCCCCTTCGATCATATTTGAACCATCGATCTTCCCGCCAGATCCGACGGCTGGCGCTTAATCGCTCCGGCACAATCACAAATTCTTAACGGTGCCACCCTCTGCCCTTTGCAATTGTGATCCCTGATTTGATCTCCGCTGTTAAATCTATCGAGATCCAACGGCCCAGATCTCATCGCCTCCCACTCATCACACCAACCTTCTTCCCCGCTGATTTAATCTCCGCCGTTGATCTGGCTCCGAATCCAATGGCCAGCGCTCAATCGCTCCATCGCAATCGTAAGTTCTTAACGGTGCCACCTTCCACCCCTTCCGATTGTGATTCCCCGATTCAATCATAACCATCCGTTGATTTCGATTGATAGCTCCCATTGCATCACACATTTTCACCATGTTCCCCCATCGGATCTCCCAAACAGTTCATCATTCGATCTCCATCGTCCGTTGATCTCCTCCTAAGATCCAACAGTCTAGGTTTAATTGCCCTCCGCAATGACCAGGTCCCACCACCCATGGTCCATTTCATATTTTTTTCGTTGCATTTTCCCATTTCCTTTGTGTGTCACCGACCCTTCAAAGGTCATCCTGTTCGTTAATCCCCACCGTTGATCATTGCTTCCAAAACTGATCGGACGACTCACATGCATTCTCCCATCAAAACTCCATTTCATTGCATTTTCACCTGTTTCCTCCGTGACTGCCATTTCTACAGTTCCGCCACCATTCCTCTAGGCTTTCAAAGCATTCATCCACCACCACCCGGGGATTTTGTAACAAAATTTTTCTATTTTGCAGGGTTACAGGGAGGCGAAAAACTGCCATGGTTAATATGCACTATTGTAGTGGCACGATGCGTACAAGAAGCTAAATTTAGAGCCTGATATTACAGGAAATGTATGGAAAGGTGTTAGAAACATAAATTTCATCAAAGGAAAGAGTTCCGACTCTGCAAAATATCTCCAGCACCATTAAAACTCGAAAATTCACTGACAGGAATAGTTGAAGCGACAGAGAGTATCAGTGCAGATCTAAGAAGTTTGAATGCACGACATTGAAGATATTGCTTTAAAGGCAAGGTACCAGATTGAAGACCTCATGAATCACACAGAAGGTCCAGTGCGCAGGAAAATGATATCATACCGGGAGTAACCAGAGTACTGCAGTGGTTCTACAGCAAATTACATCAAATACATACCAGGAGTAAATTGCAACCTGTCAAAGACCACTCTTTCATCCAAAGAGTACTGAAGATTAATGTTTAGACATTAAAACAGAATGGGTTTCGACCCACTGCTTCTACTCTATTTTTAATGTTCATTTTTTATTTCATCTACCTCCTATGCTTCTCTTTCAGGTATAAAATTCATGAAGAAACTCATTGTGAAGGTTGTTGATCAGTTATCAGAGAATTGCAAGTTGTTTCTTTTGAGGCATAGTCTCTGTGTAAAATTGTAAGATAGGCTGAGGAAGATGTTTTCAGTCTAAGTATTCAAGTTGTTGGAAATTTTGTACATGACTGGTGTTGCTCTTTAATGTGACAAGCACATTTCTTTGGATCCTGATTTAAAGCAGCGGTGATGTTTTTCTATCTCTGTATTTGTTAACTTGCAGTTCATTTCATTTCATTTATACTGGATTGCATCATAAATTTGGCATAGGATTTACCCTTGTTAGGTACCCTATGTTTCTTCTCTCCTTGCCTTCAATGTTTTCTGCTGTATGTGTTATCTGAGGATTGTTTTCAGTTAATTTAACCAGTGTAGTGGTCTAATATATTGCTAGCTGATGTATGAATTAATGAAATATGTCTTTAGATGTTCTTGTTAGGATTTAATTGAATGAATTGGGAACACTGGGAGGTCTAGAACTCTGTCTCTATCTCACTAGGATCCTTTTCAGTCAATTGAACTTTTTGAAGTTCCCTTGAGCTGGGAGCCTAAGAATTGAGAGTTCAAAGTCTCTCTCTGATCTCAGGTTTTCAACTTTATGTTCCAAATCTTTAATGTTTCTTGTCTGAAGAGTTTACCTTTCACGTTTTGGATCACAGGCTGTTCAATGGCATGTCCTGTCCCTAGATCTAACTTTTGAAAGGTCACCTTGGAGTTTTCCTTGCTTTCACCCTATCTTTTACCATTTCATGTCACACTATCATCTTTAAGATCCAATTCTTTAGATGACTAGCCCAACTGAAAGCCTGCATATTGAATAGCAAGTAAACCATTTCCTGAATCCATTTCCCAATGGTCTTGAATGTTCCCTAAAATATATTTCCTTTGCCTAAAATCCTCTTTGCTCAGCCTTGTCTTATACTGAACCCTTCTTCCTGATTCCCAACAACCAACCAAAATCAAACAAACAAACCCTGTGCCTATAACTATCCTAATATCTCAAACAAGGAGCTTCAAAGACATAAAACCTTTTCTCATATAGAGAGATCCCTCTCTGGACCCAGGAGGGCTAGATTCTAAGGTCTGAAAGTGAATCTGATGTTGTCTCATCTTTTGTTCTTACCAACCTGGCCAAAACATGGGAACCCCAACATAATGGCGACTCCACTAGGGAAGGAACTTTGAAATACCCTTAAATTCTATATCCACTTGTTGTGTGTCTCCTACACTCTTAGACAGAGTCTGGAAAGGGCCAGGTAGCCTCTAGATCTCATACTCTTTCAGAGGTGACATATCTGGTAAAATCCCTCCCAGTCAATCTATGGTTAGATTATTGCTGTGTTTTCGAGATATCCTTGAAAGGGGACATCTCATAAGCACTATGGTGGATAGTGTACCCCCAGAAGCATCCTAAACCCTCCACCTAGCGACTCCATAGTTCCTTAAAGATCAAAGACTCCACTGGTGATAAGTAGGCCTGCTGATTATCGTGGTTCACATAAGACTCCACTGGGAGACCAGCCTCCATAACAACATCAACCATAATAGAATTAACAAGTAGGGTTAAGCTGCTTGGTTAGAAAACAACATTCTGGCTTCAAGAACCATTCACACAAGAGCCTACCCTAACCCAAACCCCCCTGAAATAGTTTACAACCCTGAGATCATCCTCAAGAGATCTTCTGCAACTATAAGACCAACTGTTTCTAGCCACATCCATAGAGATAACTCTGCACCGGAAGACTTTATAGCTCTATTAGACCCACCTTTTGACCTAGACCTACCAAACAGACTACCAAGAACTAGTTCATTCAGTGTTATAGACCATCCAGACCTTGAGTTTCCCAGTTCACCATCTCTTAGTGGTCAACACATTAGGAACAGAGAAACCCCTCCATCTACACCTCCCAATATTCACTTCATTCAAAACTTGGGGCTCTGCCACCCTAGATCAGTTCAACAGACTTTTGCTAGTCCTAGTATCTCTGTCATCCATATACCAGCTGCTCAAGCCAACACCTTACCTCCTCAGAACATCATCATGGCAGCCTGGTATGCACCTCTGGTTTTACCCCAACCTCTAGTGCCTTTACCCAATGATTATCAATCAAAGATCCCACACTTCACTGCAAAGGAATCTACCATAGCTCAGCACCATGTAGATAGGATGGAAGATTCTTTTGACTACATGGAAATAGATGATGATACAATCAAAATGAGAATCTTCGCCCAGAGCTTAGGAGGTGATGTGAAGAAATGGTTCAAAGTCCTTCCCCCTAATAGTATCCAATATCTTCCTACTTTATATCAGACCTTCATAAACAAATGGGAAGTTAAGGCCAACCCTCTCCAAATCCTAGCAGAATACAAGAACCTGAAAAGAAATGTAGGAGAGAGTGTCCATGACTACTCTACAAGGTTTAATAACATTTATAACGCTCTTCCTCCACACATGAAACGTCCCCAAGGTATGGCTCTAGTGAAATATCCAGAAGGCTTTGATGCTGACATGGCCTACCAACTTAGGGAGAGAGATTACAGCACTTTGGAAGACATGCAAAAAGGAGCAGTGAGTGTAGAGGCCAACCTGATTGAGAAGAAAGAAAGATTGAGAGATGAGAAAAGGGTAACATATAGGGATGACACTGTAGCTTCCACATCTGATCCCAATTATGACCGTCTATCTAAAAACGTGGAAAAAATACAGCAAATGATGGAGAAAATGGTTGTCACAGTTAGTAATCAAAGCAAAAACCAAAATCATAATCAGAACCATAACTTTAGAAGGAACAATACCACTCCCAATAGACAAAGAGAAACAGATCAGCAAGTTATTCCCCCATTCCAAGAAAACTTTCTTGATGAAGATGAGGGAATCATAGAAGAGTCTGAGGGGAACACCATAAACATGTTTGAAGTAAAAAATTCAATCCATAACTATTCCACAGAAGAACATCAGCCCTCACCCTCAATTGGAATGAGGAAGTATTGGAATTTGAAGATTACAGACTTGGATTTGAAAAAGCCATCATGCAGGTCAAAGAAAAGTATGAACTCAGGAGCAAAAAGAGCTTAGACAATTCCAAACCCAAAAATTCTGAGATCACCATCAAGAAAATGCTTGAGAAAACTTCTAAAGTAGCTGGTGGAAGTGACAAATCAGCAGCTGAGAGTTCTAGGAAAAACAAAGAGAAAGACAACCAAAACATGGAAAAGCAAAGTCAACCAACTAGCAACACTAACACTACAGTTAGTGCTCCTGATAAAACAATCCCTAAACCTGTACATAGTGAGAATCAGCCCGCTAATTCTACCACTAAGGTGGTGGCTAACAAAACAAAGTTGAACATTCCAAAGAGTCAGTCCACTTTCAATTTGGAGAGTGAGATTGTGAAAATTAAGATCTCTGTACCACTCTCTGAGCTGGCCGCTCAGGATGTATATAAAGGCCAAATTTTGAAAGCATTAAATCTACATGAGAACAGTGACATGGTCAATTTGAGTGATGATCAACCAGCCCTTCTGTTTGGTCCCAAGATAGAAGGGAGGTTTCAATAAGGGGTAGTACCTCCCTTTTATGTAAGTCTCAATATCCATGATAGGATCATCCATAATGCAATGCATGACTCTGGGGCCTCACACAACCTGATGCCTAATATATTTATGGAAAGATTAGGCCTAGAGATAACCCGTCCCTATCAAGACCTATATTCATTTGACTCTAGCAGAGTAAAGTGTCTTGGCCTAATTAAATATTTATGTGTAAGCCTAACCCAGATTCTAGCTAAATGCATGGTCATGGATGTTGTGGTGGCAGATGCGCCACCTAAGTATGGCATGTTATTATCGAGATCATGGGGATCCAAGTTACAAGGTACAATGCAGATGGATGGGGCTTATGCCACAATCCCTGTCTTTAGCCAACTTAGAAGACTGTATAGAGAGGCAAAAATGAAATTACTGGTCAGTAGCCCCGAAAACCCTGAAAATTCACCTTTATACTCTATACACACAGATCTTGATTCCTTCATCCTTTGTAATGACGAATCCATACAGGGGTTAGAATTCAAAAACAGAGATACAAACCATGAAACAAAGCTCATAGAATTTGACATAATGGCTACTCTAGACCCTGAAGAAAACGATGTTTAAACCTATGGGCAGCACACTAAAAACGAAACTCTGAGTGAGCCAGAAATATGATGTAGTCAAATGATTAGTCACCCTTCACAAGTTCATACACCACACCAAGAAGAAAATGATGATAATCTCGAACATGGCCCCTTGTTGGAAATGAATTTTGATGGGTCATGCACCAAGAGAACTGCAGGAGCAGGGGTGTGGGTAAATAACAGAGAGAGTGACTACGCAGAGAGCCATGCCTGTAACCTGCATTTCAAATGTACAAACAATATCATAGAGTATGAGGCTCTGATCCTAGGCTTAAATCTGTTGAAAAAATTAGAAGCCCATAGGATAGATGTGCATGGAGACTCTGAGTTGATCGTCAAACAAGTGAATGGTGAATACATGGCGAAAAATCCTAGGCTAAGAGCATACATGAATGACGCTATGCATCTATTGAAAACCTTTGTAGAATACGAACTGGTGTTTGTCCCTAGGAGTTAGAACGCAATTGCAAATGGATTGGCCTGCATGGCTATTTCGTATCACCAGCCTCCCAGCGACCAAAAAATCATCATTCAAACCAAATTCAGACCTGCAGTGCCAGACAACGAAAAATATTGGCAGGTTTTTGAAGGAGATAAGAAGATTGAATATTTCCTGGTAGGCAGGAACGAGTTTGAGTTTTCTAATTCAGACTCGAAATATGATGATAGCTGCCTAAGTGAAGAGTCCTCAGATGGGGAAGAAACACCCTGTAACATATAAATAAACACTTTAAATGAACAGACTGGAAATCCAAACGAAAAATGTGAAAACACAGACAGTTAGGACGTAGAAGTGCTGCAGACCAAAGATAAAAACATACCTCGAGGTTTGGCACCTTTAGAAGACCTTTTCGACTTCGATGATGTAGCAAAAAAGCCCACTATAGAACATGCAGACTCTGATGTTGAGGAATGCAACATAGGCACTGAAGATAAACCCAAGGTGATCAAATTGGCTAAGTCCCTACCTGCAAACATGAAAAATAAATACATTGACCTATTCAAGGAATTCATTGATGTGTTTTCCTGGAGCTATGAGGACCTAAAGGCCTATGACACAAACATCATACAACAAAAAATACCTCTAAAAGAAAATCAAAAGCCCTTCAGACAGAAACTACGTAGGATAAACCCAAAAAAAATTTCCTGTAGTGGAAAATGAAATAAAAAAGATGTATGAGGTAGGCATAATAGTTCCTGTGAGGTTCTCTGATTGGATCTCAAACCTAGTGGCTGTGAGAAAGAAAACAGGTGAGATTAGGTTGTGTATTGATTTTAGGAATCTCAACAGAGCCTCTCTCAAAGACAATTACCCTTTTCCAAAAATGGAACACATTCTTCAGAAGGTAGTAGGCTCGAAAAGGATCTCCCTGTTAGATGGTTTTTCGGGTTACAACCAAGTTTTAGTAATCCCAGAAGACCAACTCAAGACAACCTTTACCACTCCATGGGGCACCTTTATATATGTTAAAATTCCCTTTGGACTGATGAACACTGGTGCAACCTTCCAAAGAGCAGTGGACATAGCCTTTTCAGATGAAATAAGGCACTTCATTGTCATCTATCTGGATGACATAACAGTCTATTCCAAGATTGAAGAAGAACACCTAAAACATCTGAGAAGAGTGTTTGAAAAATGTAGAAAGTTCGATCTGTCATTGAATCCTAAAAATATTGTATTTGGGCTGCAAGAAGGTAAGCTTCTTGGCCATATCATATCCGAGAAAGGGATTAGGATAGACCCACGAAGAGTTGAGGGAATACTACAAATCACACACCCAAGAAACATCAAAGAGTTATAGTCCTTCATTGGGAAAATCAACTTCCTCGAGAGGTTTATTCCCAACTCAGCTGAACACCTTAGGAATATGACTAACATGTTGAAGAAAGGTGTAGGAGTTAAATGGACTGTTGGGGCTAAGAAATATTTTGAATTAGTTAAACTTGCACTCACCCAGGCTCCCGTCCTAATCATCCTAGATTTCTCAAAGGATTTCCTGATATTTTAATTTTCCTCTGAGCATACAGTAGCTACAGTTCTGCTGCAGAAAAATCCAGAGGGAATGGAACAACCCATTTCTTTCTTCAGCAAAACACTGAGAGATGCACCCTTGAAATACAACATAATGGAAAAACAGGCCTATGCTCTGATTAAGGCCTTGAAAGATTTCAGGGTGTACATATTGCATTCCCACACCATAGCCTATGTGCCTAACATAGTGGTTAAAGACATCTTGTCCCAAGACCCAGATGGGAAGAGGGGAAAATGGATTGCTGTGATATTAGAATATGACCTTGAGATAAAACCCACAAAACTAATCAAAGGTCAGGGCTTAGCTCAACTAATGGCTGAATCAAATCTGCAAGCCCTTGACATAAACATGGTAGATGCCTTGGATGAGCAGGAGGGATTTCCTGATCCTACTATTGAGGAGAAATTTCAAAACTCTCCATGGTATTCTGAAATTCTCTACGTGCTCACACACCTCAATGCCCCTCCTGAACTATCTAAGACCAAGGCCATATTCTTAAAGCTAAAAGCCAGAAGCTATTGCATAATGAATGAATGCTTATACTGGAAAAGTACAAATAGTCTATTGCTTAAATGTTTTCCTGAGTCTGAAGCAGAGAGAGTTAAACAAGAGTTCCATGCAGGAGAGTGTGGAGGCCACCTGAACTGGAAAGCCACTGTAAACAAAATACTCAGAGCTGGCTACTATTGGCCTACACTCTTCAATGATATTCATAAGATGATAATTTCCTGCCACAAATGCTATATTTTTTAAGGCAAAAGAAAGCTCCTCCCCTTACCTCTACAACCCATCACTGTTGAAGGTCCCTTTATGCAATGGGGCCTAGATTTCATAGGAGAAATTCACCCTTCTTCTTCTGCACAACACAAATGGATCTTAACAACCATAGAATACTTCACTAAGTGGATAGAGGCTATACCTACTAGGAATGCCACAGATTCAGTCATCATTAGGTTCCTAGAAGGCCATATCCTCTCTCGGTTTGGTTTCCCAAGAAAAATAATCACTGATAATGTTGCTGCTTTTGGATCCAAGAAAATGGTTTATTTTTGTCACAGATATCGAATATCACTCGGTCATTCAACTACCTATTACCCACAAGGTAATGGATTAGCTTAATCATCAAACAAGAGCCTGGTGACCATCATCAAAAAGCTGCTGGAAGAGAACAAAAAGTCATGGCATAACAAGTTAGTGCATTCCCTGTGGGCTGACAGGCTTACAACAAAGAAATCCATTGGCATGTCACCATATCATCTTGTATATGGAACAGAAGCAGTGTTTCCTACTGGCCTTGGAGTACTAGTGATCAAACTTGTCCAAGAAATCCAGACAGAAGAAGACAGCATGGAGAGAAGGATAAACCAAACAATTCATCTCCAGCAAACAAGGGAAGAAGTTTATAACAGAGCTGTAAAGGTTCAGGAAAATATAAAGAGGTTATTTGACAAAAGAACCAAAGCTTCTGATTTCAAAATTGGAGATAAAGTTCTGAAGTGGGACTCAAGGAGAGAGGACAAAGGAAAGCACGGCAAGTTTGACAGTTTGTGGCAAGGTCCATACATCATCCAGGCCACTGTGGGTCCAAATGCCTTCTTTCTACAAGAACCAGATGGTACAGAGCTGTTCGGGGGTCCTGTCAATGGCAGGATGCTCAAACACTACTTCTGTTGATTTCCAATTTCCAATTTCCATTTCCATTGTAAATACCATTGTTGTATTATATTTTCAAAAAAAAAAAAAAGGAGAAATGTTCCAAAAAACAGAGAGAAAGAAGAGGTTCAGATATTCTCAAAACATGAACCTCAGAAATGCAAAGGGTTGGCTCAAATTTGATCAAAACCTGAGCCAAAGAAGTAAAACAGCTGGTCCCAACATGCTCAAAATCTGAACCAGCAACTAAGGAAGAAGAATCAGCTCTAAGAAGCCCAAAACCAGAGCTGAAATGAAAAAGAGAAAGTGACTCTTCTTAGTCATCAGTATTTTTCACTTGTTAGTGATGACTAGATCCATCGCTGAGTTTTCTAGAAGTTGATTTCCACATGTCAATTTGTCATCTAGAAAACCCTCATAAAATTTTTTTCACCCTCCTACTTTTCATTCCGCCCATGTCAAAGTTAAAACTCATTATCACTATCCTATCTAGCTTCAGCCCTACTGGTCTGCCCATCAGCTCTAAAAGGAAAATCCAAGTTTGTTTCAAAAGCCTCCCCTAAGTTAGAAAGTGGCGCTTTAAGGCATTTTACCCTTGGCAACCATAAAAAGGCCAAAAACCTCCATCTGTTACAGACCAATCATGACAGACCTCCCACTCTGAAAATGAAATTGATAATAGCGCTAAGTCGCGCCACTTACACACCCCTAAGTCTCAGCACTGCATAGAACAAAGTCTCAAGCTGATTATTAGGTGTTTTATAGTGTTTTATGGATTTTGCAAAGACAGGAAATATAACATCATCTCAGAAGAAATTTCTTGAATCTACATTTAGAAGAACAACTGCTTCTTAATGAAAATAGGAGCCTGAGATGTATCTGAAAGACAGAGAGTACTCATCAAGACCTTGCAGCTTCCTTTCAACATGAAATCACAGTAGAAGAAAGACACCACTGTCAAACAAACTAGTAATGTGTCATGGCCAAGAACCTCCTTCATCTACAAGCAGAGGGTTAAGGTGCCTCCTTCATCTACAAGCAGAGGGCGCTGGCCAGTATTGACTTCAAGGATTGCAAAACTTACTATAAGCACAGATTTTCTTTTTACTTGATAGTAAAAAAGTGACCCTAGGTTTCTTAGTGTGAGTAATGATCATAACAGGACTAAGTTCTGAAATATGCCAGACAAAAGAAAACAGGGTTTATGGTTTGGTAAAGAGAATCATTTGAGTTTTCAGTCATCATCAAGGAGCATAAAAAGGGACTCCTCAATCAAAGCAATCATAACAAACATCTCTGCAGGGGTGTTAATATGCATAGCTTCAATCGGTCTTGAATAGGAAAATACTTCAGTAAAAAGACCCCTGTGTGTTCTTTTGTTCCTATTAAAATTTGAAATACAGTCCATGGTTTCTAGATGAACATAAAGAAGAGGAAGGAAAGTAGTATACAGTCTCAGACATGTGACATCTTGCTATCAGTCAAAGCGCCGGTGTAAGTCCAGCTGTTGCAAGCTACACTCCAGTACAAAGACAGGTAGTTTCTTCAAATGCAGCAGGTTGATGTTTTCAAGAGTTTCATTAGGAGGAAGATGGCTAATAAAAGCCTTGGTATCTGTGAAATAGGCCAGCAGTTATTCCATATCTTATATCCTCCTCTACACAAGGACAGAAACTGATTATGATTTGAGTTTTGAAAACCCTAGGACAGCATGCCAAGCTAATCAAGCATGTCTTTCTTGAAAGCAACTTCATCCATGAACAGTTGCCTTTTCAAAATTGCCACGACAACTGGCACAGACAATCTAGGTTTCTGTCATCAAGATACATCACCATTGAAACTATTGTTGATAATAGACAAAGAGTTGTTTTGATAGACTGTCAGTTTTGTTTTAGAAAGTTTGAAGCAAAAAATGGGTTTTCATTATTCAATGGAAAGAGACATTATATGATATGTTTTGAGCAGAGAAGTGTTTTGAAAAAGGGCGCCTTTCTTAATCAATAGAAGATTGGCAAGTCTGAATACATGCAGAAATATTTGACACCTACAGTTAGGGAAAGAGTTAATGAATAAATTAGATACAGAAGTCTATCAAACCAAGTTTAAAAAGAAAAGGGTCCTACAAGTAAGTACACAAGCTCATTAAGTACTAAAATAGCTTTGGCATAGTTTTTCAGGTTTTATAAATCATTGAAGGCCAATTCCATATGCCACTCTCACTAGGAAAGAAGATTCCTTATGAAATCAGGTCAAAACCACTATGCTGTTACATTTTGAATAAAGAAAAAGCTGTTAGAAGAAAAGGCCCTTCTGATAGACCGAGAACAGTAACAGCTCAGGAAAATACAACTGAATGTCAGCACCCACAGCCAGGAGACAAGCTTGAAGGACACCTAGCAGATGAAATCAGCTTCACAGTGAGCTTTATCACCTATAAAGCATCCAGAAAAGACACTTTAGTGTCAAGTTAAAAAGGGGTCTTGATCTCAAAACAAACTTTGCCATCATGGTCAAAAGGAAGCCAATAATTTGTCAAAAATGCCATCCCCCACATTCAAAAATAGGCTCAAATATCTCATCACAGAAAATACAAAGGGATAGTAAAATTGCATGGTTGTTGAATCATAATACCTCTGCCACAGTGAAATTAGGGTTAAGGAGCGCCCGGAAAGTTTGATTCAAAATGATTTTCTGACCAAAAAGAGATGAAATTTACAAAAGTGAGAGAGGTTTTTGTCCCAAATAGGTTCAAGAAGAAAAACCTCCTTCCGTTTCTACCCAGGTATCATGGTTTGTGAGAAACGTGAAAAATTCAGTTGTCACGGGAGAATTTCTGCACCGGGATTCATTATTTTGACCAGTGATGGGACAGTCTGATTTTGAAAAACCAAATTGACTCCAAATGAAAACATTCAAGTTTTTATGGAAAATAGACTTCCATATCTTTCCTATGAGCTATCTCAAGACAAATTCTGACAACAGGAAGGCATCCAAAAGTAGCCTGCAATCAACGCTATGTTTTTCTGCACCAGCATTCACCATTTTTGACCAGTGATGGGACAGTCAGTTTTTGAACACCAAAATGGACACCAAATGAAACAAATAAAGAATATTTCGAAATTATACTTCCCTATATTTCCAACGAGCCATCTTGTGCCCAATTCTGACACCAGGAAGGGATTCAAAAATGGCCTACAAACAGCTTGATGCATTTCTACACCAGGATTCACCAGTTTTGACCAGTGTTGGGAAAATCAATTTTTGAACAATAAAATGGACTCCAAATGGAAAAATTCAAGTTTTTCTGGAAATTAGACACTCAGAGCTTTCCAACGAGCTATCATGAGCTTCGCTTCGACATCAGGAAGGCTGTCAATTGTCTCCAGCAAGACAGGGGACCTTTTTCTGATATAAATTTGAAGTATTTTTGTAATTTTTGAACCTCAAAAATCTTCTTTTCCCAAATGTGCGTTTAGCTATTTTTACACTTGGAAAATGATCCAAAGTCAATTAAATTCCCTTTTTTAGCAATTTTTAGATATTTTATGAGATATTTTTGTGCCTTGGGCTTTGCAAAGCCTCAAGGACAAGTTTAGATATTTTGATTAGACCAATGAGGATGCAAGTTGAACCATGACGTTTTCCTCACTTGAGCCTATTTATTCCACAAGCTCTCATTGTAAACAAGGCTGAACTTGAGAGAAGAAGCAATATATTGGTCATATGAGCTTTGAAGAACATACTTGTGTTATGATTTTGGACTGCCTCTTGGATGCTTTTTGATGAATGATGAAGGATTGTTGATGGATTCCATGACATGGTAGAATGGTATAGTGTTTCTTGCTTTTTTGTTGTCTTCTAGTTTTCATTCATGATACATGCTTCTTGCTACTATAGATCAGTAGAGATTAAGTTTGAGATATGCCCATGGAGGCACCTCAAAATTCCTGAATCTTCATAGCTTTTATGTTTTCTTCTTCCTTAGTTGTACTAAAGAATTCTTAACTGCTCTTTAGTAACTTAAGGATATTGTTGCTAGTTTTATTCATAAGTTCTATGCATGTTGAGTAGGATGTATGGCGTGCCCTGCTTACCTATGACTGTCCATAGTTCTATCCATGAAACTATCTCTTTGACTGATTAGCTTATCATCTTGTTGAACCAAGGAGGCCTAGCCCCGATCTAGCCCTTTGCCTAAAACTATGAAAGCTTGTTTGTCAAAGTGCCAAATAACTTAAAAGACTGTGTTTAGGCGTTCCGGCATAGTATTTTGAGTTGTTAGTCCGTCTTATGTGTTTTCCCCAAAGTCAGATAGCCATTTCCCAAAGTTAGAGGGTCTTATACTTCTATGCATGGCTTGAATGTTTGATTTCTACGTATTAATTAGCTCATAGTTACATTTAGCATGATTAAATGGCTTGCTATAACATGTTTATGTCTGCTATCAACTAGTTACACTTGAAATCCCCCGTCTTTCACAAACTTGATGTCCATTTACTCCATTTTTCCCAAATATCCTTTCTACCTTGAATCAAATCGGCCCTACAGCAGCCTTGCATCATCATCTCATAGCTTCCTTGACCTTTTTGACCCCATAGCCCAGTTGATCTAACTTCTTGTTACCCATTTTATATATCTTTGATCAGTTTTATCCCTCAAAAACTTAAAAACAAAAAACCAAAAACATACTTCATAACTAGCCTAATATCAGAACTCCACAAGTAAACACACAGATATCCTTTACACATATAGAGAAAGCCCTCTCTGAGTCCAGGAAGGCTAGGTACTTGGGCTCCAAAGCTTGGTTTGATGTTACATCATCATTTGGCTCACCAATCGGCCAAATCACGGGACCCTAACAACTCTAACAAGCTCAAAACTTGAGTCACAAAGAAAGGAAGGATACTTCAAAGCTTCGGATTTCAAGTCTTCAAAATTTTTTTTTCAGTTTTCTGCAAGTTTCTGTCCATGTGCAACTGTCTTTATGCCTTGGATCCACAGCAAACTAGACTGTCTAATCCTAGTTTGACTGTTTTTAAATTTGTGTTGTAGAATGTAGAGAAGAAATCTGCTGGACAGTTTAATCCCAACAGATATTAGATTAGGTAGAGAAACATATGAGACCAATAGTCTAATCTGGTCTCATGGAGTAATAAGGGTAGAAATAGAATAGGGTTATTTCCTTGTTTGTAAAAAATAAAAATGATGTAAAGGGTCTGCTAGTTCAAATGCACCCTAGAAGAGAAAATGGTAGGATTGTAGGATGGGTAGGTAGATTGTTTGGGAGAGTTTTTCTGCTAATTTGATGTCTTCACAATTGTGGCAGTTGAAAAGTGAAGAAGAAAGATGTCTCAAGCAGCAGGCATCAGGCCTACACCAAAAATCATCTTCTGAATTCTTGACTCCTTCAAGAAGAAGCCATCCCCATGTGGAGCCACTGTTAGCACCCTATAAATTTTTTGACAAGAAAACAGGGGGCTCAAATGTTTTTGAGCCTTAAAGGAATGCATTTACCTCTGAAAACACATCATCCTTGAAGCCTCCTTATGCCTTTGTCCTTTGATAAATCCTCACTGTTTTTTCCAGTTAAAAAGCCTCTCTGTTGTGAAGAAGAATGCCCAAAAAGGCCTTTTTTCCCCTTAAATCATCCCTTCTAAACCTCTGTTTTCATCCCCTTGTCTCCCCTTATAATCCCCTTCTTACCCTTCAAAATCATCCTAATTCCCCTTTAAACCCTTCAAATGCCCTTTGTTTGGCTTAATAACCCCTTTTTTTCCCTACCGTTACCCCTCTTTGGCCTTAAAATGCATTGAAAATAGGCCCAAATTCACTCATTTTACACATAAGGCTTAAGCCCCTTTCGGCTAGCCCCCTAACCACTTCCCTACCATATGCCCCGCACCGAGGACCAAGCGCTTAAGCCCCGGGCGCTTATCGCAATCGGAGGTGTCAGGCGAGCGCTTTTCTTTGTTAACTCAAATTTCCCGATGCGATTGGGCTTTGGTCTATATACCTCCACCGCGATCTCGATCGTTGATCGGTTAGGATCCGACGACTCGGCATTAATCGCATCGCACCCGTCGCTCCTCCCCTTTCGCCCCTCCGATCATATTTGAACCGTTGATCTTCCCACCAGAGTCGACGGTTGGCACTTAATCGCTCCAACGCAATCACAAGTTATTAACGGTGCCACCCTCTGCCCTTTGCGATTGCGATCCCCGATTTGATCTCCGCCGTTAAATCTCTCGAGATCCAATAGCCCAGATCTCATTGCCTCCCACGCATTGCACCAACCTTCGTCCCCACCGATTTAATCTCTGCCATCGATCTGGTTCCGGATCCAACGACCAACGCTCAATCGCTCCGTCGTAATCGCAAGTTATTAACGGTGCCACCCTCCACCCCTTCCAATTTCAATTCCCCGATTCAATCATAACCTTATGTTGATTTAGATCGACAGCTCCCATCGCATCGCGCATTTTTACCATGTTCCCTCATCGGATCTCCCAAACAGTTCATCATTCGATCTCCGTTGTCCATTGATCTCCTCATGAGATCCAACAGTCTAGGTTTAATTGCCCTCCTCCATGACCAGATCCCACCACCCATGGTCCATTTCATATGTTTTTCATTGCATTTTCCCATTTCCTTTGTGTGTTTCCCAACTTTCAAAGGTCATCACGTTCGTTAATCCCCACCGTTGATCATCACCTCCAAAAATGATCAAACGGCTCACATGCATTCTCCCATCAAAACTCCATTTCATTTCATTTTCACTAGTTTCCTCTGCAATCACTGCTTCTACAGTTCCTCCACCATTCCTCTATGCTTTCAAAGCATTTTTCCACCACCACCCTGGTATTTTATAACAAAATTATTCCATTTAGCAGGGTTACAGGGAAGCGGAAAACTGCCATGGTTCGTATGCACTATTGTAGTGGCACGATGCACAAAAGAAGCTGAATTTAGAGCCTGATACTACAGGAAATGTTCGAAAAGGTGTCAGCAGCATAAATTTCATCAAAGGATAGAGTTCAGACTCTGCGAAATCTCTCCAACACCATTAAAACTCGAAAATTCACTAACAGGAACAGTTGAAGCGGCAGAGAGTATCAGTGCAGAGCTGAGTTTGAATGCACGACATTGAAGATATTGATTTAAAGGCAAGGTACCAGATTAAAGACCTCATGAATCACACAGAAGGTCCAGTGCGTAGGAAAATGATATCATCAGGGTTTCAAATTAGCAAAAGTCTCCTCCCAAGAAAGGACATGGTACTCGTACTGTTTCAGTCTACATGGTGTCCATGAGAATTTTTCCTCCCTGAAAACAGTCCCAATGTTACCAGAGCATTAGTTGCATAGTATGGCAGTCCTCATAGTCACTTATCTATATTTTTTTTTATTCACCAGAGTACTACAGTGATTCTACAGCAAAGTACATCAAAGACATACTGAGAGTAAATTGTAACATGTCAAAGACCACTCTTTCATCCAAAGAGTACTGAAGATTAATGTTCAGACATTAAAACAGAATGGGTTTCGACGCACTGATTCTACTTTATTTTTAATGTTCATTTATTATTTCATCTACCTCCTCTGCTTCTATTTCAGCTATAAATTCATGAAGAAACTCATTATGAAGGTTGTTGATCAGTTATCAGAGAATTGCAAGCTTTTTCTTTTGAGGTATAGTCTATGTGTAAAATTGTAAGATAGGCTGAGGAAGATGTTTTCAATCTGAGTATTCAAGTTGTTGGAAATGTTGTACATGACTGGTGTTGCTCTTTAATATGACAAACACATTTCTTTGGATCCTGATTTAAAGCAGCGATGATGTTTTTCTATCTCTGTATTTGTTAACTTGCAGTTTATTTCATCTCATTTCTACTGGCTTGCATCAGAAATTTGGCATAGGATTTACCCTTGTTAGGTACCCTATGTTTCTGCTCTCTTTGCCTTCAATGTTTTCTACTGTATGTGTTATCTGAGGATTGTTTTCAGTTAATTTAACCAGTGTAGTGGTCTGATATATTGCTAGCTGATGTATGAACTAATGAAATTTGTCTTTAGATGTTCTTGTTAGGATTTAATTGAATGAATTGGGAACACTGGGAGGTCTAGAACTCTGTCTCTATCTCACTAGAATCCTTTTCAGTCAATTGAATTTTTCCAAGTTCCCTTGAGCTGGGATCCGAAGCATTGAGAGTTCAAAGTCTCTCTCTGATCTCAGGTTTTCAACTTTATGTTCCAAATCTTTAATGTTTCTTGTCTGAAGAGTTTACCTTTCAGGTTTTGGATCATAATTTGTTCAATGGCATGTTCTGTCCCTGGATCTAACTTCTGAAAGTTCACCTTGGAGGTTTCCTTGCTTTCACCCTCTCTTTTACCATTTCATGTCACACTATCATCTTTAAGATCCAATGCTTTAGATGACTAGCCCAACTGAAAGCCTACATATTGAATAGCAAGTAAACCCTTTCCTGACTCCATTTCCCAATGGTCTTGAATGTTCCCTGAAATATCTTTCCTTTGCCTAAAATCCTCTTTGCTCAACCTTGTCTTATACTGAACCCTTCTTCCTGATTCCCCAAAACCAACCAAAATCAAACAAACAAACCCTATGCTTATAACTAGCCTAATATCTCAAACAAAGAGCTTCAAAGACATAAAAACTTTTCTCATATAGAGAGATCCCTCTCTAGACCCAGGAGGGCTAGATCCTGAGGTCTGAAAGTGGTTCTGATGTTGTCTCATCTTTTGGTCTTACCAACTTGGCCAAAACATGGGAACCGCAACAACCGCTTCAGGTTCCAATATGATTTTTCCTTCCTCATCAAGTTCTAGAAATATTGTTTGAACTGGAATATTTTCACCTATAACCTTCTTTGAGCATGAAACACGGAAAATTGGATGCACTCACGAAGAAGCAGGAAGCTCCAATTTGTATGCCATAGTACCAATCTTTTGCAACACCTTGTAAGGACCATAGTACTTTGGTGATAATTTATTATCCTTCTTAGCTTGCTTGAGGGACATTTTTTTGTATGGTTGTAGCCGTAAAAATACCCAATCTTCTACATCAAAACTTCTCTCGCTGCGATGTTGATCTGCCTGTTGTTTCATTCGATTTTGTGCCAAATTCAGGTTATCCTTTAAGAGTTGGAGAACTTCTTGCTGATGCTCGATGTGATCTTACACTACTTGAACCTTCGAATTTTCCCTTAAAGATGATGTGATGGATGGTAGATGATATCCATAAAGTGCCATAAATGGGGTCATTTTTGCTGCAGTATGGAAGGAAGTGTTATACCACCATTCAGCAAGAGGTAACCACTTGACCCATTGTGTTTGTTTATCAGATACAAAACAACGAACATATCCTTCCAAACATTTATTTACGATCTCAGTTTGACCATCAGATTGAGGATGATAAGATGAGCTATGAGCTAATTGAGTACCCAAACAATAAAATAACTCCGTCCAAAAATTTCCAGTAAAAATGGGATCTCTGTCGCTCACAATAACCCTTGGGCTTCCATGTAGCTTTTGAATTATATCCATAAATGTAGTAGCAACTGTACTTGCTTTAAATGGATGAGATAATGCACAAAAGTGTGCATACTTGGTAAGTCTATCAACTACCACTATGATGACACTCTTTCCTTCGGACTTAGGTAAACCTGTGATAAAATCCATTGAAATCTCCTCCCAACGTTGACTTGGAATGGATAAAGGTTGTAGAAGTCCCGGGGTCTTAATTGTTTCCACTTCATTCTGCTGGCAAACCAAACATTCCGCCACAAACTTTTGAATATCAGATTTAAGGCCATCCCAAAAAATTATTTCTTCACCCTGTGGTAAGTTTTTAAAAATCCCGAGTGTCCTCCTAAAGGAGAAGTGTGCAATTCCAGAAGAATCTTTTGTTTTAGTTGGGAATTCTTATAAAGATATAAGCGATCTTTGTACCATAAGGAATCATTTTTCCAACTAAATGTATCAGATGTACTAGGATCTTGCTGCAACTTTTGAATGAGTGTCCATACATCTTTGTCCTTCTTCCATTCATATTTTGCTTCAGTTATCCAATCTGGTTGGATAATAGAAATGGCACAAAGAAATGCTTCCACCTATTCATTATTTCTTGAGAGTGCATCTGCAACAACATTAAGCTTGCCTTTTTTGTAGATTATTTCAAAGTCATAACCCAACATCTTTGTGACCCATTTTTGCTGCTCTTCTAAAGATAGTCTTTGTTCCAAAAAGTGTTTAAGACTATCATGATCAGTTTTTACCTTGAAGTGTCTTCCCCTTAGGTAAGTTCGCCATTTCTTTAGTGCATGTAGTATTGCTAACATTTCCTTCTCATAAATAGGTTTCTGTAAATACTTTCCTTTGATTGGACGACTTTCAAAAGCAATGGGTCTTCCTTCCTGCATTAAAACTGCACCAATTCCATTTCCTGAGGCATCACATTCCACAATAAAGGTTTTTGTGAAGTGTGGCGTAGCTAAGACCGGTGCTAGGCACATTGCCTCTTTAAGACGTTCAAAGGCCTTAGTTGCTTCAGGAGTCCATGAAAATGCATCTTTCTTCAATAATGTTGTTAGAGGTGCTGCTATTCTCCCATAATTCTTTACAAACTTGCGATAATACCCTGTTAACCCGAGAAATCCTCGCAACTGCTTTATGGTTGTGGGGACTTTCCATTCCTTAATGGCTTTAATTTTGTTAGGGTCTACCTTAAAACCCTCGTGAGATACAATATGACCCAGATATTCCACCTCTTGTACTCCAAAGAAACATTTGGATGTTTTTGCATATAATTGTTTCTCCTGCAATAGTTTGAGCACCCTGTCAACATGTTGAACATGATCCTTCCAAGACCTGCTGTAGATTAGTATATCATCAAAAAATACTAGCACAAATTTTCTAAGGAAGGGTTTGGAAATGGAATTCATCAACCCTTGAAATGTAGAAGGTGCATTGGTAAGGCCAAAAGGCATGACCAAAAATTCATAATGACCCTCATGAGTTCGAAATGTTGTTTTGGGAATATCTTCAGTCTTCATTCTAATTTGATGATATCCTGAATGAAGATCCAACTTGGTAAAATAAATTGCTCCATGTAAATCATCCAATAATTCATCAATCACAGGAATGGGAAATTTGTCTTTAATGGTGAGCTTATTGAGCTCCCTATAATCCAGACACATTCGCCATGATCCATCCTTCGTGTACCAATACTACAGGAGCAGAGAAAGAAATTTGACTAGGTTGAATTATACCCGCCTCTAACATTTCTGCAATCATACGTTCAATTTCGCTCTTTTGGAAGTAAGGATATCTATAAGGCCTGATGTTTGGAGGAACAATTCCTAGAATCAAATGAATAGCATGATCATGATCACGAATAGGTGGGAGTCCTTTGGGAGTTTCAAACACCTTGGAATGATTGTCCAAGACTTGTTGGAGATCTGCAGAAGTAGATGATTTTGATGTCGGAACTTCTAGTGAGCATAATTGTGCAATTACGACTCGTTGTTCTTTCTTTAGAAGCTTTGTCATGACATTAGAGCTTATTATCCTTCCCGGCTTCCCTTCAATACCCCGTAATTCGACTTCCTTTCCTTCTGAAAAAAATTTCAAGAAAAGTTCTTAAAAATTAAAAGCTACCATCCCCAAAGATTGTAACCATTGTACTCCTAGTACAACATCAGCACCTCCCATAGGAATGGAAAGCATTGGACTAGTCAATACATATTCCCCCCATGGTTAGCTTGATATTATGGCATTTTCCAGAGCAATTTATAGTTCCTCCATTTGCAACCATCACTTGACATTCTGGTGCTGGGTATAGGAAACAATTTAATTCCTTGGCTACCTTATAATGAATAAAATTATGGGTGCTACCTGAATCAATCAACACTATTACCCTTTTCTTCTTTATATGTCCTTCTATCTCGAGAGTTTGAGGAGTGGTAATTCCTGCCAGTGCATTACACGATATGGTCGGATTCATTTCTTCATCTTCTAGGGGTGGTTCCTGGTGTATATCGTCTTCTTGTTCATTTTCTTCTTCTTCTTCACAATCTATGTAAAATAATTTCTTCTCAGCACACTTATGACCTTTAGTGTATTTGCTATCACAACTGTAGCAAAGCCCTTTTGCTCTTTTTTCTTCCAATTGTTGTGGTGTCAACCTTGTAGGTTGTGGAAATTTAGGCGTAGCAACACTTCCTTCTTTATAGAATTGAGTGGTAGGCTTCCTTGTCGCCATTATTTTACATTCGAATTTTCCTGCCAACCTGAATGCCTTCTCCAATGAATCAGGCTCCAAAACGCAAACTTCATGTTGGATGTTATCCTTTAAAGTGCCTATGAAGAGATCGATCCTGTGTTCCTCTGGAATATCAGTTACCCTTATATTCAATTTTTGGAAGTCCTCAATGCGCTGCCCCACTAAACCCTTTTGTTTGAGATTTATCAATTGGCTAAAGAAGGTGTTGCTCTTTGTATCCTCATAATGTGCTATCATTTCCTCCGTAAAATTGACCAAGTGACAATTTTTTTACGGGAGCAAAGCCATCGATACCATACAAATGTATTTTGTTCTAAATGTAAAGTTGCAATGCGTACCTTTTGTGTGTTTTGCACATTATGGAGATCAAAATATTGCTCCATTTTTAGTATCCATGTTACAGGATCCTTTCCATCAAACTTCCTCATCTCCATTTTTGGAATATGGTGGTTCTTCCCGCCAACATTAGAGTTTGTGAAATCACGATTAACATTTATTTTGTTCTCATTATGAGTTTCTTCTACTATCTTTTCACCATTATGAAACATTTCTTGTATCAACTTTGTCAAACCTTCCATGTCTGCTTTTAGATCATTCTTCATGTTTTCCATCTTAGCTTCCATGCCAGCTTCCATGCCATTCATCTTAGCTTCCATGCCTTTCTTCAAAACTTCCATTTCATTTTTTGTTGCTCTTTGCGAGAGCGAAATTTGGTGCACTTGCTCTTGTAATTTAGATAGATCATGTTGCAATTCTTCATCTTCATGAGTCATAGTAGAGCCTTCTGAAGGCTTAATGGGTGTTGAGTTATTTTTACGGGGCATCTTTTAGAACCCAATAATGATATCTATTCTACAATATGCCCTTGGAATCAATTCAAATTGACTCTTCAAGCAAGACTTATGCAATTCGGAAAAAAAATACACACCTTTTTCTTGCTTTTGAGGAGCTCAATATTGAATTTGGATTCTCCAAGATAAATTTGTGTCCAATCTCCCACAATGACCTAATTGTGGACTGGTTCAGTAGCGCGAACTTGTACGACTTGCCATGTGTCATGGTTTCATTCTTCGTCTTTGAGATTGATAGCCAAGAAACTACAGTCCATGTACTTGCAATCACTTTTTACGGCACTCAAATCTGATGCTCAGAGAGAGATTTATGAATTGTTTCCCACGATCACCTCTTTGAGATGAAATTTGGGAGCCTGAAAATGCACTACCTTCCACAGATCATATCTCCGAAAATGTTGTGAACCAAGATCTGAAATTGTTTGACGAGTTTCCTTAGGATTTTGTCTTCGCACCCTAACAATTAGAGATTCTAAACCTTCGTAGAAAAAATGGTATAGCGCAAATTCCACGATGACCTGTTTAGGGGCCTGAAAAAAGACTTAACTTCCACAGATCATATATCCTACAATATTACGAACCAAGATCTGAAATTTTTAGAACATATTCTCCCTTAGGGAATTAAGCCAGACCAAACTTTCACTTAAACTTCATATAAACGTTATAGCACAAATTTACTTATTAACGTTTAGATAAAATAGTCCTAGAATCCAAAGCTCTGATACCAAATGTTGTGTAACCAGCTCCAAAAATAGAAGAAAAGAGATATCAACACCTTAGAAATAAGCCACTTCGAGGGGGAAACCTCCAATACATTACATAAATGAACAATTCTTGGATGATACAATTTACAAAACCTCCTTTCTATATATAGGATGATCCGATCACGGGTCGAGTACTACCCAACCATCACGCGTACGGTACTAAGATCCTTTAAAACGACTATGTCTTATACAGGTTTAAATGAGCATGTTAGTTCGCATACACATATTAACATGAATTAAACATAATCAGGAAGCACATAACACATAAGCGAAAGACAAGCAAATTGGTAATAGAGTTCACCCCTCCAACTCACTGGGGTTACATCTCCAGACCTGCTTCAATTGGAAGGCAGATCCTTTATATTTCATCTTCAAATTAAGCTTTCATACATTCCAGTTCTATGGCTGAGCATTAGCCAAGCACTATGGCTTTCAAAGGCTAAGTTTCCTATCCTTTCTCCTCTCCTTTCAAGGCTCACATCATGAGTTTATATAGTTTTTCCCCATAACTCCCCAATCCACAATAGTAGGATCTCAAGACATTTTAAGGAAAGACAAACTCCATGATTCTAGGACTTTAAAACTTACTCAAGGCAAAAATGGCAAACCCAACTTCAAGGATCTTAACCATGCCAAGAAAGCTCAACCTCTTAATGAGAAATAGCAAATTAGTTTGTGAGGTCAATTCTCACATAAAACTATTTTCTCAAAATGAATAATAAGTGAATATTTTGGTGAGTCATTTTCCACTCACTTAGAACATTATCCATTTCATAATTTTTAAATGAAATAATGAATTAATTTACTCATTACTTTGTCACCCATCATAAAGTGTCTTCATGGTGCATAAGTAAACTTCTTTGTTGGTGGAGATCCTCCTGGATCAAACCTCCCCAAAAAGAAAACTTTTGGTCTCCAAAAGTATCAGCTTCAATCCATCGTCAACTGTATGAAAATGTCTCTGAAAGGCACATTCCCACATGACTCCTTCACCTGACGTACTTCGGAATCAGAACGCAATGCCAACACCTGCAACTGCTGCAATGCGGATGTCTGAAAAGGCACATCCCTTCAAGACTCCTTCACCTGGCGTACTTCAGAATCGGAATGCAAAAGCCCACATCTGCATAAAGCTGCAACACAAATGTCTGAAAAGGAACATCCCTTCAAGATCCCTTCACCTCAGTCCTTCAAAATCGGAATGCAAAAGCCCACATCTGCATAAAGCTGCAACACAAATGTCTGAAAAGGAACATCCCTTCAAGATCCCTTCACCTCAGTCCTTCAGAATCAGAATGCAAAAGTCCACATCTGCATAAAGCTGCAACCTGTAGCTGATCATACCTATTTACAACACTTGCCAAGGGTTCATTGGTCAAGTTTACATGCCAAAATGGCTTTAGGAAAATTTCCTGATCCCATTTGCTTACAAAGATGCCAACAAGGCTTAATGCGTAAAAATACGCCTCTCACTCTCACTCTCCCTTACATAAGAGTGGCTAAAAACAAGCCTTTTCCAATGCTTCATAAGCATATTTTACATCATCTCTTTCATCGTTGGCCACTTTGGCCTTTTACATGACATTCAACAATTTACATGCAAAATTTTTAATGCCAACTATGGCCTCTTACATGGAAATTACCAAGTAATGTAATGTGACAAATATGTGCTCAAAGGGACAATATACAAACGGTTAAAAAAAAAAACCCTTTTAACATGCACGGGCTCAAACTCCTAAACAATACCAACTCACCGTGTGTGTCTTTGTCCGCTCATTCTACTGGTAGCGCTCCTTTCATTCACTGCTTTCTCAGTGTTTCAATAACACAGCAAAACCATCTATAATTTTCCTGTGCCTTGGAGGGCTTCCATTGCAGTTGCCGCACAATTTGGATTAGAAAATTCCACAAAGCATAGAACAAGAGGCTCTCCTCCAGGATTTCTGGCCTCCTTGTTTACAAGCCTAACTTCCTTGAAACCAAAAAGGGCGAAATATGTGAACTGCTTCTCTGCGAGTGCACTTAGGTGGGAGGTCCTCAACAAAGAGGGTGTTGGACGCGTATGCTGGTAGATGATCATCGGGCCTCCTCAACGAATCTCTGAGCTAGCTATCCTTGTAACCCAGCCCTTGGTGATCATAGTACGAGCTACAAAGAGATCCATCGTTATCGATAACACCGTAGTCAAAGCTTCCAAAATCTAGGAAGCTGAAATTGGATAGTTGATTTCATGCTTAAGCTGAACTCAAATGTTTGTGTTTCAAGAAGCGTTCTGGGTTAAAAATATTAGCATCATGCCCCCAGTTAAAAGCATCCATTTGCACCAGCTGTATCAGCTACAATAGCTCCAGCTGGCACAGTAATGTCTTGCTTCAATTTCATGTCATGCTTTAAGGAACATCGTTATAGACGTGGTCCAGCGGGTAACAGCCGAGCAAACTCATGAACAGTTGCCAAGAGAAAATGCATTTTCTGCACATTGATTGCACTTGGTGGTGTCGAATTCCAACAGATTGAAACAATTTCATCATATACCTGTTGAAAAGATGACACAAATAAATTTCTTTTCCCAAATGCAGGCTGAAAAGCCTTTCCAGTAAGCGGCAATTGATCTACTGCACACAATTTCACATAGCGATTACGACCAACATCAGCACTAAACAGGCGGGGTTCCACATGATAAGTGGCCTTGGAAAATTGTCAGATAAAAGAGATGCAATTCACTCAACACTTTCAAGCATCTGGTAATATGGGGCAATCATGACGATAATTTCATCCTCATCTTGAACTGGTTTTCCATCACTCAAGCTGGCAAAGCTGAAATTTGCATCTTTCCACCAATGCTTCAAAAGAGCAGCAGCTCCAGCATCTGGGAAAATGGCTTTCAGTTTCTGAACTCCTGTGTCCTCTCTTAATGTCTCCAAGTAATGCCTTGCTAGTTGCCAGAAATCCTCTTGGGAACCTTCATCCACATTCTGGGATAGCATCTGAAAACAGTGCCAGAAGTTAATGGTCTCATTGAGTAAACCACAGTGAAAGTCCACAGAAAAGATGATCGTTGTCTCCTCACATTAAGACCAACTCCAATATCTCCACTAAACATTCTTCTCATGCAACAGGCATTGCGGCTCTGGTGAAAGCCCTTGACAACAAAGATTTGAGCTACGACTGGATTGCTAATTCCACAGAGACATTAAAACTCCATGATTTCGAAAAAATAAAGAAAAACTCTATTGGAATTGAGAATGTCTGACCTGCAGTTATACGCAGATGAGGAGGAGGATCCACATCAACACACAAAATTTGATCCACGTTTGGATCTTTTAGAACATCATCATCAAAGAAGGAACACGAAGAAAATGCCCAGAGTGACTCTGCTCCAGGTCATAATCGATGCGGTGTTCGATTTCTAACTTCCCACCGCCTGAGTTCCTGGACAATAGGAGAATGCCCAACAACTCTCTCAAACTCCTCCATGGTTAGCTGCCTGCCAGTTTCCACGTCTCTGAGTTTGTTCTACATGCCATCTTCGCCTACTTCATTCACAACAAACTCCTTTTCATTATCCAGAATGCTGATTTTGTGGCACAAAATCCGGAAATTCACTTCTATCACGGAAAACCAATCCATGAATTCCCCACCGACCCAAATTTATCGTGGGAAATGAATTGCCTTCCCTGACTATGCTGATGACTGGTGCGGGTAAATGGGTAGTCATGGATCACGCAAAAATTAAGTGGAAGAGGTCTTGTACTGAACCTCTGTCTGTGCAGAGTCCACAACCCAGCATAGTCCACACTTCCGCTGCGCACCTCTTGGCAGCCCAGCACCGGCCTTGCAGGCAGCGTACCTCTTGGCAGCGGTGGCAGTCCTCCTGTTGTTCACGGTCGATGCAGAGGGCAGTCAGCAATGACAGCCCGAATGGAAACGTTCCTAGTTGTGGATGGCAGTGTTGCAAGAATGCAGGGTCCACGCAGGCATGGCCTTCAACAGACTTCTCCCTGCGACAACAACGAACAACAGCCTCCAGCAATCACGACCTCGAAAGAACTCTCGAGTACACAGTATGGATTTCGTTGTGCTCCAGATCTTGCAGAACGTGAGCCCGGGGCGGAGAACTTTCTGCTGATCAATGCTGATCAATGTGTGAGACATAAACATTTCTCCGAATGTTGTCTTCTCGCTGAGCTTCGGCTTGTTCTGATATTCAATCTGCGTTCTCCTTGATTGCTCAAGCTGCAGTGCTCCATCTCCTACCTTTGCCTTGATTTGACAAAATTTCAGGTTGCAATAACTTTTCGATCCGGAGGCTGTTTGACGCGATTCAAGCGTCGTCAGATTCCTCTTGTCGAGCTCTTCGCAATGGTGTCATTATTTTTTGATTCCGAGTCAGACGAATTTTGAGCACTTTTCATCAAAAGACGGATACCTGCCCCCATAAAACTCGAAATTTTGCAAAATATCATAAACATAACCTGCAGAAACATCATGAACTGCTTACCCAACTCGAAACAAGCATTTCTTTCTTGTAAGCGTGTTTTTTGAATGGTGAATGGAGCTTTCTTCACGAGCTCTTTCGCCATATGTTTGCTTGACTCTTGGCGAATTTCGGGGTGCAACTTCCAGCACTTCTTCTCCCAATGGCCACTGATTTTGCAGAAATTGCAAAAATTAGGTCGTTTCCCATTCAATTATGTCTTCATGATAGGAGGATTCAGAAGGTTCTCATTCTTCTTAGTCTCTCTTCTTGTGGGCACATCTGTCTTCTTAACCCACTGTTTCTTTGTATGATGCTTAACTACATCACGGTTAGCAGATCTATGAAAGAAATCACTTCTCTTATATGCAAAAGTAGAATCTGAATGATTGTCATACCTTCTTGGCTTGTCCTTAAATTGATGGGGACTAGGTGGCTTGATTCCCTTCTTGGAATCAGGTGATGAAGAGATGGATTTTGTTTCAGCTACCTCTGAGCATTCTCCTTCTTCCTGTTGATAACCCAAACCTACAAATGGTTGTCTTGGTACAACCTCCAATGGTTGGGTGATTCCTTGGCCATTTATGCCAAGTCCACCTCCGCTATACCCCATCTTCGTGAGGATTTTCATGCCAACATTAGTTTCATATTGAGAGAGAACAGAACTTGAAGTGACATCATATACCTCAGTTTGACATGCAACCTCCGTCGTCTCAACCTTGTGCAATTTAGACAATATCTCCTCTTTAGCTCGTAGCATCTCTTGAAGCTCCTGCTTATCGAGCAATAATCTTCGCAATTCTGCATTTTCGGCTTGAAGGCTTTCGTTTATCTCTTGCAACTCTTGCAGTCTTTCAACGTGCTTCGTTCCTTTGCCCATCCTGTAAAGCAGTCAGCTGCTCTGATACCACTTGATCCGATCATGGGTCGAGTACTACCCAACCATCACGTGTACGGTAATAAGATCCTTTAAAACGACTATGGCTTATACAGGTTTAAATGAGCATGTTAGTTCGCATACACATATTAACATGAATTAAACATAATCAGGAAGCACATAACACATAAGCGAAAGACAACCAAATTGGTAATGGAGTTCACCCCTCCAACTCACTGGGGTTACATCTCCGGACCTGCTTCAATTGGAAGGCAGATCCTTTATATTTCATATTCAAATTAAGCTTTCATACATTCCAGTTCCATGGCTGAGCATTAGCCAAGCACTATGGCTTTCAAAGGCTAAGTTTCCTATCCTTTCTCCTCTCCTTTCAAAGGCTCACATCATGAGTTTATATAGTTTTTCCCCATAACTCCCCAATCCACAATAGTAGGATCTCAAGACATTTTAAGGAAAGACAAACTCCATGATTCTAGGACTTCAAAACTTACTCAAGGCAAAAAATGGCAAACCCAACTTCAAGGATCTTATCCATGCCAAGAAAGCTCAACCTCTCAATGAGAAATAGAAAATTAGTTGTGAGGTCAATTCTCACATAAAACTAATTTCTCAAATGGAATAATAAGTGAATATTTTGGTGAGCCATTTTCCACTCACATAGAACATTATCCACTTCATAATTTTTAAATGAAATAATGAATTAATTCACTCATTACTTTGTCACCCATCATAAAGTTTCTTCATGGTGCATAAGTAAACTTCTTTGTTGGTGGAGATCCTCCTGGATCATAGGAGTCCATGGGGCCATAATGTAATCCTAGTGGGGCCACAATGTAATCCTAGCTGACCTAACAATAATAATTTAAGGGCACAATAATAAAAATATGGGGGTTACAGGGGTACAATAATAACAATAAGGGGGTTACAGTAACAACAATAAGGGACTATACTAGTAATATAGGGACCTAACACACTCTTCCATTTGGAACCTTTTCAACATTTCTCTTAAGTATTTTTCTTGTGAAATGAATATTCCTGTTTTCTTTTGTAGAATTTGAAGTCCTAAATAGAAGGTTAGCTCTCCAATCATAGACATCTCAAATTATGATTTCATCTCTTCTGCAAATCCTTTTTCTAACTCATCTTTGTTGCTACCAAACATGATGTCATATACATATAATACTACAATTAAGAGTTCATTTTCATTAGCCTTTATGTACAGATTGTTGTCTACTCCTCCTTTCTTGAACCCTTGTTTTTCTAAGTATTTGTCCAGCCTTGAATACCATGCACATGGAGATTTTTTTAGATCATATAAGATTTTCTTTAATCTGCACAAATAGTCATGTTTATCTATTAAGGATAATCTTTCAGGTTCTTCCATGTAGAATTATTCCTCTAGATCTCCATTAAGGAAGGCAAACTTCACATCCATTTAATATACCCTGAAATCATGATAGCATGCAAAGGAAAAAAACATTATAATTGCTTCCATTATTGCTAAAGGGGAAAAGGTTTCATCATAATCAAGTCCTTCAATTTGGGAATATCCCTTGCATATAAGTTTGGCTTTATTTTTGATTACCTGCCCTTGTTCATTCATCTTATTCTTGAATATCCATTTTGTGCCAATGGAATTTTTCCAAGTGGGTCTTGGAATTAACTCCTAGGTATTTTTCTTCTCAATTTGGTCTAGTTCTTCATTCATAGCATTTACCCAGTTTTTGCCTTTGCTGGCTTCTTCAAACTTCTTTGGTTCTATTTGTGACAGCATGGCTAGGTATACTTTCTCTTTCTGTTCAACTAGTTGTCTTCTAGTCTGGACTCCTGCACTCTTGTCCCCAATGATTTGAACTTTTGGATGGTTCTTATGAGTGTGTCTTGAGGGAAATTTTGAGTTTAATTATGTATCTTATGTTGTCTTACTCTATTCATCATTATCTTGGTTCTCAACTTCATGATCATTTGGAGGATTGGCGCAACTGGTGCTTCTTGTTCTGTTTGGTAGATCTTCATCGAATATCACATCAATGCTTTCCCCAATTTTGTGCAGTATTTTTTTGTAGCACCTGTAACCCTTACTCTTGGATGCATATCCCAAAAATATTCCTGCATCAGCTCTTGCATCAAGCTTCCCCAATTTTTTATCATTATTTTTTATGAAAAACTTGCTACCAAAGACTCTAAAGTGCTTGATTGATGTTGGTTTCCCATACCATAATTCATATGGAGTCTTGTCACAATTTGGTCTTATATGAGCTTTGTTAAGAATGTGAACAACTATGTGTACTTATTCTACCCAGTAGGTTTGGGAAATGTTACTTTCTTGCATCATGGCTCTAGCAATATATTGTACTGACATGTTTTGTCTCTCTACCATTCCATTATGTGGAGGTGTACCTACAATTGTAAACTGTTTTTTTATCCCATATTCTGTAATAACCCCAAATGGGAATAAGCAGCAATATTAAACAATACTGCAGAGAAATAACATAGTTTAGATAAGTAAGAGTAGGAGGCCAATATGGAGGCTCAATATTTACATTTACATCAGAAAATTAGATTTATATTGTGGCCCATAAGATGTAGAACATAAATAGAAGACTGTTACATGAAGAAATCCTCAAAAATGAGGTGGTGCAACCATATATTTTGACTAAATAAGCTTGAAAACATTATTTTATTGGCTAAAAACAACTGTAGATTACACTTCAGATCTAGAGTAGATTCGTGTACAAAAATTTAGATTTATATCATATTTTTACACTAGATAGGCTCCTCTTCAAATGCCCCTTGGGGGTTTTAGCAAAAAGTGAAGTACATGGAGTAGATATGAGATCTAATGATTCAGATCTTCAGAAATATTTAGAAAATATGCAGCTTTAGATATGTTCTTATCCATACAATACAATGATCCCAGCCAATGGATCTCAAATGTGAAGGGCAGATCCCTAAGCACATGAAAACTAAGACCCCAAAAGATGTGCCAAAATACCTTTCAACTGTACCCTTGAAAATAACGCAGTACTGGAAGAAAAAATGCGTTGTAGGCTCTATAACATGGTTGGCCTCAAGCCAATATCTGAAAATAGTGCTCCCTTCATCCAATACTCTCTTTCCAATGGGATAGAAGCCTTCCCCACTGAAAAGAGGCACTAGATTGGCCTAGATCTGAGTAGATCTAGCCTCTGCTTGCTGCAGCTTACAAAGAAAACCAACCCCTCAACAGGATCTGCATTATAGTTGGAAGAAGAGCTTGGCCAAATGCCTGATAGTGGACAAGAAATGAAAAACTCTTCCAAGAGCTACTCAAGGAAAAAGGTGGGAATCTCGATCAGGAACACCCAGTGCTAAACAACACTATTCTTTGCTAAAAAACAAGGAGAATAAGAAATTTCTAAACAGAGAAAATCTTCAGAAATTTGATATCAATCAACAACCTCTTCCATGCTCCCATCCTCCTCCTTTTATAAGTTTAAGAGCTTGAAAAACCCTAAACCATCTCAATGAAATAACTCTTTTCGCATGAGTCACCTCCAACTAAAATTGTGTTGTGCCTCATTGATGGCCACTCCTCCAAGACAACGCTATTGATCTGGTCATGGTTGACCCAGTCAAAACATTCAGCCCCTTTCACACGAAAGGGTGCTCATTTAGTTAGCCCAGATTTAGCCTTGTTCACATGTGGCATTGATTTATTTGATGCTTTAGGATTTTTTTTTGTCCTCCTTTACACATTTATTCATACAATATAAAAATGAAACAAAAATGAATATTCCCATTAGCTAGGGCTAACTGGGAATATTACATATTCATTGCACAGGTCTGCAAATCATAGTCCGTGAATTCACCTTGTCTGTTTGATCTGATGTATTTTAGCTTTCATGTTGTTAAATTTTCTGCCAGTGCCTTGAAGATCTTGAATTTCTCAAACGCTTCAAATTTATATTTGGGATATTCCACCCATGTCAATCTGGTAAAATCATCTATTATCAGCATGAAATAAGATTCTCCACTTGGTGAATTATTTCTTGAAGGTTCGCATAGGTCCATGTGTACAAGTTGAAGTGGCCTACTTGTAGATAGTTGATATTTGGCCTTGAATGATGTGCGATTTTTCTTGCCTAGTTGGCAAGATTTACATATGGTATTTGGACGCTTCTTTATTGTAGGAATACCTCTGGCAACATTCTTCTTGCTCAGACTGATGATGTGGTCAAAGTTTATATGTCCCAATATTCTATGCCATAACCATGATTCGTCAAGTTTACTTATGTGGCATGCTTCATTCTCTTCTTCTACTATATAGACATTGCTTTCTATTCAAACACCTTTGATCAAAGTCTTTCCTGAGGTGATAGATCTTACTTCACAACCTTGGGCTCTGAAAAGGACCTCAAAACATTTATCACATGTTTGACTGATGCTTAGTAGATTAGATTTCAGCCCTTCCACAAATAGTACATCTTGAGCCACTCCTCTTCCATTATTCAGACTGGCTGAGCCTTTTCCTTTGATTTTCCCTGATTTATCATTGCCGAATGTTACATTTCCAGATTTCTTTTCATCAAAGGTTAAAAACATGATTCGGTCTCCAATCATATGCTTTGAGCATCCACTGTCCACATACCATTGGCTTTTATAATCTTGAGCTATTAGAACCATATCACACTTATTCAACTTCCTTTTCCACTGCATGTTGCTATTTTTTTAATAAATTTCTTGAGGAGATGGACCACAGTCTTTGAGAGGACATTTGTGAGACTTGTGCCTGATTTTATGGAAGCTAAAGTATTTGATTATATTTTTGAATGGATTATGTATACGAGTGAATTCTCCATTGTTCATAGTTCTCCTTTATTTTCCATACACCAGTTTCTGTCCATATGTTCTGCACTCGATGTATTTATGACCGAACCCCTTACAATAAAAACAATACCCATGGAAGTAGTATCTGTCTCTAGCAGAGAGAGTTATTTGAGGTAATCTTTTTGATTGCTGCATATTTTGTTGGTTGGAATGGATTTGTTTTACCTTACAATATGCCACAATATGTGAAGGCTTATGGCAACCGAAGAAAGTGAAACTTCTCATAGGTGGAAGAAACCTCCTTTGACATCTTCCAAATTTGTTCAATTCATCCTTAGGAGCATATGAGTATTTTTCAGTTGACTTTACCTTCATTTCTTTCTTTGTCACTTGAGGTTCCTGCTTATTTTTGTTTGATTCGTTAAATATCATAGTCTTGTCGTCTTCTAATTCTGTGGATTCCCTCTTTTTTTCTTCACTATCCTTTACAACTTTTACAAAAATGATATTCTTGTTATCTTCTACCTTGGATTCGCTGGTTTCTCCTTGATAACCTATTCGAGCCTTTATGAGAGGAGATATTTGAAAATTTAGTATTTTATCCAACTGTTTAGAGCTTTTCATTCTTGGAGTGTTCTTAGATAATTCCCTTTCAGCATTTTCTAATTTCTTTCTCAGGCATACTACTTCTTCTTCCAAATTCTCTTGCTCATGCATTTTATTTTTAATTTTCTTTAGTAGAATGTCTTCCACCTTCTTGGCTTCTTCAAGTTCTACTTTCAACTGAATGAGGTTTTCTGAATTTGGTTCCTCTTTTACATATTTTAGGAGAATATCTTTCTATATTCTACACTTGAGTTTAAGTTTTTCTATTTCGCCTAGGGCACTAATTAGCCCCCCCTCAAGATCTACCTCACCTTCGTCTTCAAATTCCAGGAGATCTTTGTCAAGCACTTCCTTGGCCATCAGAATGAATTCTAATGTTCCCTCTTCATTGGGGGAGTCATCGAAGCTCTCATATGCACTGCTATCTTGTTGAAAATAGAAAGATCTTCGATTAAATCTATTCCCTTTTTTACTGTTGCTGAAATTGGTTTTATTTCCCTCTTGAGTGATTCTCCATTTTATTTTATTTTTCCCCAAGAAAAAATTGAACTTTTTATATAAAAATGTAAAAATTTACATCATACATGCCGCAATATTCCATATTAAACAATTCCCCGTGGGACGACAGGTCACAAAGACCAAGAAAAACCCGAAACAAAGTCAGGCATAGGAAACAAGAAGTGCCCAAAAAGAAAAGAAGAAAAGAGAAAATCAAGAAGGACAAATGGCAACGAAACTCCTCATCCACCAAAGTGGAAAAGGAGCCCTGCAAATCAAGTCTTCCTTCCTTTTTTCTTCTCCACCTTGCCCCATTCACCCCGAGATGGCATGTATGAGGCCAAGACAATATGATTATTTTCCACCTGAGTACCGTTGTCCTAATCTAAATCTGAGTTATCTGATGAATGATGTCTTGTAATTCCACCATTTCCTATGTCCTCTGGATTCATATTTGACTAGTTTGGTAAATGTTGTGGATCAATGTGTACTGTTGAAACATTCCCTTGTACTTCCGGTTCCTTTGAAGGATGATTTTTTTCCATAGGAACAATGTCGTTCTATTCTTCTGCCTCATCCTCCTCTCCTTCAAGTGGGGGGTTATTTCCAACCTTTTTTCTATTTCCCATTGTCTTTCTTTTTCTTGTTTTCTTTTTTGGCGTCCGAACATGTGTTTTGTAAGTGTCCTTTCAACCTACAAATTTTGTATCTAAATGCAGTGTTTTCATATTCTAGTGACTACAGCCAGTTTAGTCATTTTTAGATCATCATGAGATTCTCCGGTAAACCTTTTCTTAGATCTACTTCCACGGAGATCCATGCGAAAGTGTAGATCCTCTCCTCTAATATCTCAATATCTATTTTGATGTATCGCCCGATACTATTCTCAATACCTTCGAACACCTGGTCATTCCATAAGTGAAGGGGGACGTTGTATAGTCTAACCCATACGGGCATTCTAAATACGGTCATGGTGTTTGCGTCAAAATTCGGGAACCATGGGTGATAAAAAGACCGGTGGATCCCAAAAACCAAGGTCCTTCTCTAATAATGATAGCTCTGTCCTCCAAGGATTTAAATTTAATAATAAAGAACCGCTTGGAGAAGAGGTGGATTTCATATTTTGTGCTCCAATCTGTAAAAATCCAATGGAAAAGCTCCATCGGTTTAGGCCAGAACCAGTTAAAAGGATATATTAGCACCTGAGCTTCATATGTCATGAAATACTCCTCTGTTTCTGAACTGTCTATTTTTAGTGCTAGTGTTTGGCCTAGTTGTTCTACTATGTATGGCTGTGGGGCGTTTCCAGCTTGTTCTGGAGGTGTTACTGTCGCTGCCGCATTTTTCCCCTATAAAATATTTTTGTAGGATGTGCCTCCGTTTTTTTGTTCCTGGTTTGTGGGTTTCTTTTGGAAGTCCCGCCTACAGATCTAGAGGTGCCCAGGTCTGTCGCACCCCCTCGCAGATGGAGGTTAAGGGATATTTATGTCCTTGAGACAATATCGAGGTCCTTCTGTAATATTCCCAACTAGCCACTGCTACTTGGAATATTATAACTGCTCCATTTTTTAAACAAGAAGTAGGGAAGACAATAAAACATATCCCAGTGTGAAAATGGATTGGATTAGGAGGAAAAAATAAAGCCACTTTGGTGTGAAATAAGGGAAAAGCAATGAGCTAGATCCAGTTGACCAAGTCAGCAGCGTTGTCACAAGAGGAGGGAAAGCTACTAGGGCAACGCATTTTTGAAAGAGGAATCTTCTCAAGGAAGTCACATCACCAATGAGTGGGTTTTGGGGTGGGAAAGATCACCAAGGATAAGAAGGAGGGGGTAGCAGAAAAGAGGGCATTCATTATTCATCTTTTTTTTGGTCTTATGACTAATTG
This sequence comes from Pinus albicaulis, assembly GCA_034641835.2. NCBI lineage: Eukaryota > Viridiplantae > Streptophyta > Pinopsida > Pinales > Pinaceae > Pinus > Pinus albicaulis. Next base: position 6,722,525 of record MU968317.1, read on the forward strand.
CAAGCTTCAGCTGTTTAGCTAGAGTTGCAGCACTAAGAATTCTCATGCGGGAATTCCATCTTTACCTTTGGTCTAGCTGATTGGGAGATCTAAGGAGGAGGTCCCGAGCTTGATTTTCATCATTTTTCTTGAGGATATCCATTCTTCATCACATACAACATAGTCACTTCTAGTAACTGTGTCATTTCTGCAGTAGTAGCAGCAGCTCAGTGAAACCCTCTTGTTTTGTGCTTGTTTCGGAGGAGGAGGTGTCTATTTCACTCCAGGAGGTCTATTGAGGAAAGCCTTGGGCCAATTTCTATATTATTTGTATCTTTCAAATCATATCTAGTATTTTATAATACAGAGTTGCTGGGCACAACGTTATTTTCTGCAGTGCTGCATTTTGTGTTGTTATTTTGCCGGAAACCTTTGTCGGGGTGTTCCGATGTGCTTGTAAAAGAGTTCAAACCTCTTATTTCTGATTCCATGATTAATGAAAGCTCCACCTTCAATAATTTAGCAGTGATTATTTACACCTCCAAACAAGCAAGGAAGTTACAATTTTCTTCACTCCTCTTCATCAAATGTCATTTTGGATGTGTGAAGTTATTTTTAAGGAAATTTGGTGTCTTCTTCTAATTAAAAACCCTATTTTTCCTCAAAACCTAATTAACACTTCAATTTCACTCCCTAAACCTTCATAACTTTTCCAAAATTTCCTTTTACCCTTTCCCATAACCCCCTACATAACTATCTCCTTCCCTAAGCTTTCATCTCCTTCAAAACCCTAAGCCCTAGGTATTCATTTTCCTAGGCTCCCTATACCCTACCTATAACTAAATTCCCTATTCTAAAACCCCTCATTATCACTACCCCCTGTCACCTTCCTTATATCACAAATATCTATTCCCATCTCCTCAAATTTTGTCACACCAACCCACACTTCTTACACTCACATTCCATTCGATCATCTCCCTATGATTTTGACACCAAATACATCATGGCAGAAGAAGAGAACATAAGTCATAGTGGGGAGGAAGAAATAAAGGGGAGAAGGCCATCTAAAAAAGGAGGGAGAATCATTAGACATGATCTAAATAATACCACATAACTCATGGCATCTCCCATCACTGTGACATGCTTTAAGCATGTAGGCTGTTTTGAGTTCTGTGAGAAACTATAAAGGGTCCAATACCATCCTATGTTGACCAGACCGGGAGTATTTGTTTGAGAAGGTAAACCAACACCTGGAGAATATCTTGGCCAAGGCTCAAAAATACAATGATATTAAAAGAAGGATGGAAAAGCATTATTCCATGAGGAACAAAATCACAAGGGCCAAGCTCAAAAGAACCAATGCAAAAATTCAAGCCTTGACCAAGCAAGAGGAGGAAAGGAGGCTAGACATACTTTCTGAGGTAACAATCCATGCCTCCAACACATGATAAACAATCATCCCACCAATTTTGACAAGTTTTTATCAAATTTTGCAAGTTTGTAAATTTCTCTGTTTTTAGAGACATTTTTAGCACAACAAAAATGTTAAACGCGCAGCACCTAGGGTGTTGCGTTATTTTTTGGGGCATAAAAAAAGAAAATGGTCACCACCAGTGAATTAAAAATGATGAAAAAACGCACCCTGTACACTTGGTAAGAATTTGGAGGAAAAATGTTCAGTGAAAATGACAAAAAAAACATGTTTCTGCCTCATTTTTTGCTTTAGTTCTGCGTGTTAACCAGTCTTGGGAAAATGAGTTTTTGATAGGGAAAATGAACTTCATTTTTCAAAATAAAGGCATATTTGGAAAGTAGGCAGGATAATATTTCCAACACTCTATCCTGGGCCCAATTTCGAAACCAGGAAGGCACATAAAAGTAGCCTTCAACAGAGAGGGTGTGTTTGACACAGAGAGGGTGCATTTGACAAGGAGGTGACACATTTACCAGTCTTGGGAAAATGAGATTTTGATAGGGAAAATGAACCTAATTTTGCAAACTGAAGGCATGTCTATAAAGTAGACTTGAAGGGATTTCCAACAAGCTATCTTGGATCCCATTTGGACACATGAAACCTAGTCAAAAATAGCCTGCAAGTTGGTGGTAAAATGGCATTGCACATAGGACAAATTTTATAAGTTTGTTGATATTTTCAATTTTTTTCAATTTTTTCTAGTTTGACCATGGTCAATGGGATTTTTACCAATGTAAATCATGAATGTAAAAGTAAATATGATTTTGTTGACTTACCTAGGGTAAATAAATTAGGTTAAAACTCATGATGAGGTGTAATGAATCAGTTTGCAAAAAGTTAGGGTTGAGTCACATTAACCACCCTACACTCTAGGTTTCGGTTCAGACTTTGGTGGATCAGCTCCTCCTCTTAGGGATTCAACCCTTGAGGTTGGGAGAGGTTGCTTGAGGCCTATATCATGTAATTTTTGACTCATTTTAAAAATATTTAATCAATTTGATGTTTGTTAGTTGATCAAGGAAACTTTGTACTCAATTTGGCCAAGATAATAAAGAGGAGTTGCAACTACTTTTATGGGATACTGGTGGTATTGAATGTCTATCATTGTTTCTTCTTCAATATCATATGTTTGAAAGTATTGTGTTCATTTTCACTTTCATTTCTATGTTATGATATTTTACAAGTTAGATCATCAGAATACATGTTAGCACATGCTTTGTTTTGGGTAACTGATCATATTTTGTTCATCTTATTATGTCTAAGAAAAATACATCTTATATGATTTTCTTAGCATTCTTACAAATTCACCATTATTCCATAACAATTCTCTTCAAGTGATAAGAATTATACCTACCTTGCCCCATTGATCCCTGCAACCCAAACTTATTTTCCCTGACCTAGCTTTCCTTGACCTAATTTCTTCATCCAGTGATTTCCCCAACCAAAGCAATTCAAAACAACCCCCTGCACTCTATAGAAAGCCTAAAAACCCTATTTTTTCCAGCCCTCCTCCTTGTGAACCTTTTGGACAGAGCCATCTCTGGCTTTATAGGGCTAGACATCAAGTCAAAATCTTGGTTTTTGGTTACCTCTTTTGGGATTCTTTCCCGAGCCTTAGGATTCTGGTGGAGTGATAAAAACACCCATTCACCATTGATGGGATTTCTCCTATCCAACAACTCCACTAGATCCTAAGCCTCATTCTTGTTCAAGGATTCTATTTCTTCAACCATAGTCTTTTCCAAAAAATTTCCATTCTATGAATGCAATGCCTCCTTAATAATTCTAGGATCATTATCAGTAATAAAATTATTAATAATTTGAATGGAAATTAGGTGGAGTATACCTTTCTAGTTGTCTTCTTTTGTCAACCAGTCTCCTCAATACTAGATTATGTGGTCGTTTTTATACTAAATCTCATTCTTTTGTAGAGACTCATTCATCATCTGTCAATTCAAATTCTATATTTTTAAGTTTTCTCCCTTGTTAGGAGGTCCTATTTGATGTAATATTTTATTTCTCTAAATACCACATCTATACTATAAACAACCTTCTTAGTTTCTATGTTCCTATAATATTCTTACTTAGCCCAAGCTAAGAGGAATATTCAATTTTGTTTCATATTCTTTTGATTGAATAAATGAGCAAAGGAGGACAGGTAAAACTCCTAAAAATAATGAATAAATCAATGGCCATGTGAACAAGGGCAAATCTGGGTCATGTAAAATAAACACTTGCAGATGTGAATGGGTTTGAACTATGAGATTGGGTCAACCTTGACCAAATCCATAGTGCAGTCTAGATGCAATGTACCTCATGGATGCACAACGCAGTTCTAGAAGGAGGCTCCACATGTGAAAGGAGCTAACTCATTGAAGTGGTTTAGGGTTTGACAAGGATTTTATCCCATAAAAGGAAGAGGAGAGAAGCATGAAAAGGATGTTGATGTTTATCATTTTTCTGAATATATTTTTTGCTCAGACATATATCATTCTCTAGCTGTTTAGCTGAGAATAATGTTGTTTAGCATTGGGTGTTCCTGAGTGGGAATCCCACCTCCTTCCTAGAGAAGCTCTTGGAGGAGCCTTGTTTGTCTTGTCCACTATCTGGCTTTTGGCCAAGCTTCATCTTGCACCTACAACGCTAATCATGTTTAAGATTGGGTTGTCCTTGTGAGTTGCAGCACGTGGAGGATAGATCTCTTCAGATCTATGCATCTCTAGCACCGCTTTTCACTGGGAAAGCATTCTATCCCTTTGACAAGAGTGTTCTAGACCTTGGGAGCTTCAGATCCAGATCTTGGCATCAAGCCAAAGGATACTTAGAGTCTACAGCGCAATCCCTTTTATAGTACTGCGTTATTTGCAAGAGAAGAGTTGCAGTTAATTTTGGCAACATCTTGGAGGAGAGATCTCTAGTGATTTGATCCTTCCTTTCACTGTGGTGATCCATGGATTGGCCATCCAATCCATGTTTTTTTTAGATCTGATCTATTGTACTTCATATATTTTATATTTTTCTGAATATTACTATAGATCTGTAACTTAGATCTTAGATCTACTCTTATACTTCCATGTTTTGCTGAAATCCCCAAGGGGAGTGTATAAAGGGGCCTTTCTTGTATACAGATCTGAAATAGATCTATCATTTTGTATACAGATATAGTCTAGATCTGAGTTGTAACATAATTCTACTTTAGCCAATGAAAATAACGATGTCAAGCTTATTCATATGTTTCTTTTGGTTGTAGCACCTCATTTCTAAGGATTTCTTTGTGCCTTCTCTTTTACTTTCTGTCTAATGATGTATGGGCTTCAATATAATCTCTATATTGATGTATGGAGATCAAAAATTTTTAGAGGGTTGTGGGAACCTGCTGTTGCATGACCTAGATTCATTACTTACTGCTAATCTAGAGCAGCTGAGTTGCACTGTGCTGTCTAAGAGCAGCAGTGAAGAAATGAGGACCCATTCCTCATGGGAGCAATCAGATGACAGCTTCATTCAGAAAGCAATGAAGACAAGGGATAGACGTCTTGAGATGAGGAACATTTTCTCCTCTCTAGATGACACTTTCTAAATGAGCATGCCACAGCTCAAAGAGATACTTCTACTTGCAGCAGATCCAAGACACCACTGGTTTTGGAAGACCATGCATGAGGAGGAGGTCTCATCAAGAGATCCCATGGAAGGTGCACTTCAACATTCCATGAAGTGCAAGGTTCTTCAAAGATTTGAGGAGGTTGGTGTCATACAATGGGAGGATACCAAGTGTTTTCATAATGAGGTCCATGATCCATTGGTGGATCAATGTATGTGGATGGTGAGCAAGAAGTTGGAAAGCTACATGCAGATCTACGATACCGGGCAACAGGAGGCATGGCTGCGTTGGCTACTCTTGAAAGAGTTTGGCCATCATCCTCTTTCTAAGAGTATGTGGAGGAAAGATGTGTGGTATGATGCTTGAATCATTGAGCAACAAGGAGTATGGACACATTGTGTTGATATGACATTATTCATATCAATCACCATGTTTTCACCACATGATTTATATGATGGAGGTATGGGGAGGCAAAAAAATATTTTGTTGCTCTGGATGTTCTTAGGAGAGCAAGAGAAAATTTGCTCTCACACCTTGCATGATGTTTCAGAAGTAAGAGATGGCACTATCATGGTAAAAAGGGGTTACTCTTTAGCCTTGGATGATCTGGAAGTACTTCCACCTTGGAAGGAGCTTCTTTTTTGTAGCAACATTATGGAAAATTCCTCTGGCAATGAACATGTCAAAGAAAGGAGTTGTGTATTGGCGGGACCCTATTTGCATAGGCCAACAACGTTGTCACTCTAGAGCAGGAACTTATGGATGGAGTGTCCCTAGGATCCTTTCATCCTTGATGCACTTGATGGACAAGGAGAAGGTGAGAAATATGGAGTAATGAAAGGAGACATCTATTTCTGTGATGTGCTCTTCTTGGCCTGGATTTCCAAGTACATGAGGGAGGATCTTCATGCAGCACATAATTCATTTCTCTTCATGAGAATATGTCATATCATTATGGAGATTTTGTTCATGGATCCTATCATGATCTTACTTCTAGTACATGGTAAGGATATTGTTGTTGCATTTGGTGAGCTACATACTCTTACCATTTCTATGCAGTGCATTGCTCCGCAAGAGGGCAAACTTTTCATTGAGCTCCATGGTCAACAATGGGCCAAAATGTATGATGGAGACAACCATATCTTATATGGCCATGAGAAAGTGTTGTATTACCTCATGTATGTTAATTTTTTGTATACAACCATTTACTATTCATTATTAAATGAAATAAAATACATAGACCACCATGTATCCAGCAACCACTTGCCTTGTAATTTTCTGAAGCTGCAGTTGGACAAACTGCGTTGTAACTTCATGGGAAACTGTTGGTACCTTCCTGCACCATATGAAACGTTTAGTATTTCTTTCCTCTTGATGATGATCATGGTTCCAATTTCTGATGTTGATCTTTCTTTTGTGGGGATCATGATTGGAGAGGAAACACATTGGATTGATGTGTTCTTTTGGGAAGGGGATTCCCACCTTTTCTACATTGCATGTTCTAATGGGAACATGAGAGGAGATATGGCCACCACAGCCAAACACTTGTTTCTTTCTAAGGTGGGCCATGAGTTTGATGAGATTCCATATGATGATGATTTCCCATCCATCACATAAGGAATGGTTTGGGCCAGCTTGATTCACATTGTTGGAGAGGAGATCTTTATAGATCTAGTATTCATCTTACCTCTGGAAGGCAACATTATTGTAGCCTAGGATTAGCAAACACTCCACATTTATCTTAAGTGGAGAGGAGGAAAGCATGGGGTAGGCTATCTTCTCTACCATGATCAGATTTTCAACCCACCTACACTGTAGGAGCTATTGGTGGAGGAGAATTTTTTGGAGTTGCCATGTTGGGAGGTGACTCATTTTGTATGGATGATTGCTTGGGGAAAGATGTTTTCCCAATACATTTCAGTTCTATACTTGCAGTTTCTTGAGGACAAGCAACATTTGGGAGGGGAGGATTGTAATATTCCTACTTAGCCCAAGCTAAGAGGAATATTCAATTTTGTTTCATTTTCTGTTGATTGAATAAATGAGCAAAGGAGGACATGTAAAACTCCTGAAAATAATGAATAAATCAATGCCCGTGTGAACAAGGACAAATCTAGGCCATGTAAAATAAGAAATTACAGGTGTGAATGGGTTTGAACTATGAGACTGGGTCAACCTTTGTTATAGCATCATTTTTCACCCTTATGTGATTCATGATTGTCTTTATGGCTTTGGGCACCCGTTCCCACAGACTTGAACAAAATTCATTAAAAAAAAGTGTTAAAAATCCCATACGTGGGTATGCCCAGAATTTCCCACGTGTATACGCGAGTCCACATGTAATTTTACACGTATGCCATTAAAATAATTAAAAAATATATAAAAATTCCTTATTTTCGGGCTAGGTTGATGGTTACTCCAGTAGTTCAACCACCCCAGTACATGGCCAATTGTTTCCAACTGACTAAAACTAATTTGAGGGAGTATAAAAGCCCCTCATGTGCATGGCCTAAGGGAGAGAGAAATTTTATAGACATTATACTCTGTTGGAATCCCAATTCAAGTCTGAATTCCCGTGCCTCCTGCACTTTCCCAGATTTATACAGGAAACTCTTGTTTCCTGGAGATGTTCATTCATTTATATGCCATCTCGAGTGCACAAGTCTTGAAAGTATCTTAGCGAGGCAAGGGTGGGACAGATCCGGACGACGGTCTGTTCGAAGATCATGGAAGGATTCAGGTGATCTCTCCACTTTTACTACTGTACATGCTGTTCGTAATAATGAAGAACCATCTTGTTCTTGAACTTATGTGTTAATATCTATTTTCATATGTGAAAAGATTGATTACTAAGCATTTATTATGGTTTATATAATGTTTCACATGGATTGCACTAACGTTTAGGAGAAGTATATGCTGTACAACTAGGTTTCCGTGCACGTTCTTTCTTGTTTTCCTGGTTGAAGGAGGAAGAAGGGTTGTTGGGGGTTTGGACCCCACGGGATCTACATCGAACGTAGGATTACGGGTGAGTTCTAATATCGTTGCTATCTAGTTTTTAGCATTCAAGTGTGGTTGTGTGTGAGTCCTTCTGAATAGCGTGCCCTCCTCTGTGGAGGTTTTGACCCAACAAACCTCTAGGGTGTTTTTCCCCGAAACATAACTGGTGACTCCACTAGGGACCACATTCTTGTGATTCCCCTGTTGGGTGGTTTCAGCTGTTTGAAAGGTTTCCAACAATTTTAACTTTTATTTCCAGTCCAATTAGCTTTTTCTCAGTCAGAATGAAGACCTGGATCTTTATCCAGGCTTGATCTTTTTTATTTTTCATTATTTTCTTTTGCATACGTGGTTTTTTCTCTGCACAGTTGCATATACACGCTGTTTATGTCAAAGGTGGTTGCGTATACGTGGGTTTCCTTTGCCACAGTCGTGTATACACGCTGGTTGAAAAACTGTAAAAGCGCGTATGCCTGGGGGCAAATTTTGAAAATTTTGGTTTTTAGATTTTTTGGTCTTGTCTGCCTGTGGCGACCTATTTATACAGTGTTTTTTAATCTCTGGATTGTGTTTAAAGTGTTTATATGTCTATTTCTCTATCCTTTGTGTGAAGACTCTCTCGGTTGGTGAAATTTTTGGTTGTTATGTTTGCAATTTTGGTTTGAGTACCAAGGTCTTTTCTTGAAGATTCTTGGCTGTTTCAGAACAGAGAGCTCCTGCTCATTTACTCTTTCCTTGTGTGTTGCTATGCATTTTGATTTTTTACCTATTTGTTGCGTTTGGGTTCCTTGATGTTCAAGTAGACTAGTTTTGTTGCAATTTTTGAAGAGTCTCTTTGTGATTCTTTGAAGTTTTTATTGCAAGTTTATACTATTGTACTGAGTTGATTTTTTGAGTTTCTTGTCTTCCTTTTTTCTCTTATAAAGCCCCGCTGCGAGTGTGGCATGGTTGGATTTGAGAATTTTGTTGAAGTTATACATGAAATTCAGAGTTTTTTTGACTTAGTTACTGGATAGTTCAATTGGTCTTCTTGAAATCTCTTTTCTATAAACTAAAACTGGCATATATGTTAGGGAATCCACTTTCCGTTGCATTTTTCATAACTAGCCTCCATTCTGATCACTTTCCATAGGGTCGATCCCATTAGGTCATGAGTATTACACCCATTTCACTCGCCGAATATTTAATCATGACTTGGTGGTAGAGCCTTCCTTTACATGGGCTTCCTAGTTAGTTCCTTGCTATCACTTGTTGCCCATGCTGCATTTTATGTAGGCTCGGGAGTCCTCTTTAGTCCCGCCATGACTTATGTGTTGAAGCTTCATTCTTCTTCTTCCTCACTATCATTTTTCTGGCTTTTACCCTAGAGGCTCCCTGGTGTTGTTGAGTTGTACTACTACATTGCATATTGGCTACTTGTTTATCCTGGCCTTTAGCCGGCTTCATTTGGACTCAATGTTTAAGGCAACTTTTGACCTTGTTTATCTGTACAAGTTAACCATTGCATGCACTTGGCTATCGTGACTTGACACCCTTTTACCCATGGATGGAACATTCCTCTAAGTATCGCTTACCAGTTTTCTCCACCTTGCATTGAGCATAGGATCGTTCCAATCCCAGGAACTAGTGCATCTGTTTCCTGATACTCGTTCTATCCATTGTACCAAAGCATTATTTTATTCTTTTTCAGGCTTATTATATGAAAAAGACAAAAAAATCAAATATAAAAAAAAGAGCGGGAACGAGATGTAACTTCATAATTTGATGGCAGTACAGTGTCAGTTTGTCACCCTTGAACAAAGCATATACACTTATATATCTTTCCTCCATTTGGGATGGTTTTAGTTTTGACCTAGGTTCAGCCTTTACCTTGTTTCACTGGTCAGTCCTCCCCCGGTTGGTTATCTCTTCCAATCATATGGAGAGTTTGTTCTGCCTCCTGCATAACAGACTTATACAGTGTCACTTTTTACTGCCATGGTCATCACGAGTCATGCTTTTGTTCAAGGGAAGTCTAACCAGAGTCGGCCATTCTGCGGTGTCTCTTGACTCATTATTTAGCCGGCCTTCCCGGTCTTGTCAGTATCTTGTTCTATCACATCAGATGTTTTGGTCCTCTGCTCGTGCTGGTTTGAGAAGGTTTCCATTGACTTCTTGCTGGCGGGTTTGTCTCTTATCGACTACGACACATTGCTCTGAGAGCAAACCTAGAGCCGCACCCTGGCCCTATTTCCATCATTGATAGGTGACCTTGTGCTGAACATTTGATCATCATTATGGGTATTTGACTGAGTGGTCTCCCCTGTGTTCGACGTCAGCATACATTATCACACATGGGATTCGTGAAGTACCTTGATTTCCATTTGACCCTATTGGTGGATATCTCACCTCTGTGTCAGCTTTCATTATTGGTTGGTTCAGAGGGTTTCTTCCATGCGCTAGCTTCATCTTGTGCATGTCGGAAATGTACTTCAGTTTGGTTCCATTACTCTACTTCGTCCGATTCCTTCCAAATCTTGGCCTACGGGTTACACTCGCGCTGGACTGATGTGGGATGCCTTAATGCCTTCCTTCCAGCAGATATTTTCCCATCGAATCTGACTCATTGCTCTGGGAATAAGGTCTAGAGTCTTTTTGTCAGTACCTTAGGGTTTGCAGTCATTAGTGGCAGACTCTTTGCTATCGATAGTGGGGATTCATCATTGCCTCCTGATTGGTAGATTCCTTCAAGTGTTCGACTTCAACTCATTTATTCGCACTTGTTAGATTGTACTGGGGCACCTTGACACTCATTTTCATTATTGGTGGGTTGTCTCGCGTTGGTTAATGGTATACATCATTGACCGATAATCCAACAATTTCTCACATGGTCGACTTCAACTCATTTATTCCCATTGTGTAGAACTGTGCCATAGTGATCGGTGAAGACCTCGGGTTGCATCAGCATTTCTCGGTTCACTTTTGATAGTCCATTCAATTTCTTCCAGTGATGCCGTTCACCCTTATATGTTGCAGTGTCAGTACAGCAGCATCCTATATGTTGGCTCCCGAGTTGCATGATTGTACCGTTTATTCCACTTTTTATGATTTGGTACTTGGAGATTCAGTTACTTATATGATCAGACATCTAGTTTCAGCATCATTGATTAGCTTTCTATATGTGATACTTAGACATTGATTCTGACTTGTACTTCTGGGCCATGCTTAGATGATTCATTGTGTACTTCCAGTTCAGCTATACTTGTATACATTTTGGATCCACTCTGTACTTTCTATATGATGTATTTTTGACTGAGCATGGGTATGCCCGCCTCAGCATGAGTTGACTCTCTATTTTCTTTCATTGGTTTTTGGCAGGCTGAAATCTGGTGAAGTCCTCTCTTGTCCTTGCGAAGTTCTTTCTATGTGCATAATACATTTTGGCCATCATGTACCCCTTCTGACCTCATATATTAGGGGGCATCTATTATAGCATCATTTTTCACCCTCATGTGATTCATGATTGTCTCTATGGCCTTGGGCACCCATTCCCACAGACTTGAACAAAATTCATAAAAAACAGTGTTAAAAATCCCATACGCGGTTATGCCCAGACTTTTCCGCGTGTATACGCGAGTCCACATGTACTTTTCCACGTATGCCATTAAAATCATTAAAAATATATATAAAAATTCCCTATTTTCGGGCTGGGTTGATGGTTACTCTAGTAGTTCAACCACCCCAGCACGTGGCCAACTGTTTCCAACTGATTGAAACTACCTTGAGGGAGTATAAAAGCCCCTCATGTGCATGACCTAAAGGAGAGAGAAATTTTATATACATTATACTCTGTTGGAATCCCAATTCAAGTCTGAATTCCTGTGCCTCCTGCACTTTCCCAGATTTATACAGGAAACCCTTGTTTCCTGGAGATGTTCATTCATTTATATGCCATCTCAAGTGCACAAGTCTTGAAAGTATCTTAGCGAGGCAAGGGCGGGACGGATCCGGACGATGGTCTGTTCGAAGATCGTGGAAGGATTCAGGTGATCTCTCCACTTTTACTACTGTACATGTTGTTCGTAATAATGAAGAACCATCTTGTTCCTGAACTTATGTGTTAATATCTATTTGCATATGTGAAAAGATTGATTATTAAGCATTTATTATGGTTTATATAATGTTTCACATGGATTGCACTAACGTTTAGGATAAGTATATGTTGTACAACTAGGTTTACGTGCATGTTCTTTCTTGTTTTCTAGGTTGAAGGAGGAAGAAGGGTTGCTGGGGGTTTGGACCCCACGGGATCTACATCGAACGTAGGATTACGGGTGAGTTCTACTATCGTTGTTATCTAGTTTTTAGCATTCAAGTGTGGTTGTGTGTGAGTCCTTCTGAATAGCATGCCCTGCTCTGTGGAGGTTTGGACCCAACAAACCTCTAGGGTTTTTTTCCCCGAAACAACCTTGACCAAATCCACAGTGCAATCTAGATGCAATGTACCTCATGGATGCATAGTGCAGTTCTAGAAGGAAGCTCCAGATGTGAAAGGAGCTAACTCATTGAAGTGGTTTAGGGTTTGACAAGGCTTTTATACTATAAAGGGAAGAGGAGAATAGCATGAGAAGGTTGTTGATGTCTATCATTTTTCTGAATATATTGTCTGTTCATACATATATCATTCTCTAGTTTTTTAGCTGAGAATAATGATGTTTAGCATTGAGTGTTCCTGAGCGAGAATCCCACCTGCTTCCTATAGTAGCTCTTGGAGGAGCCTTGTTTGTATTGTCCACTATCTGGAATTTGGCCAAGCTTCATCTTGCACCTATAGCACTTATCTTGTTTAGGATTGGGTTGTCCTTGTGAGCTGCAGCAAGTGGAGGATAGATCTCTTCAGATCTATACATCTCTAGCACCCCTTTTCACTTGGAAAGCATTCTATCCCTTTGGCAAGAGTGTTCTAGACCTTGGGAGCTTCAGATCCAGATCTTAGCATCAAGCCAAAGGATACTCAGAGTCTACAGCGTAGTCCCTTTTGCAGTACTATGTTATTTTCAAGAGGAGAGTTGCATGGAATTTTTGCAACATCTTGGAGGAGAGATCTCTAGTGATTGGATCCTTCCTTTTACTGTGGTGATCCATGGATTGGCCATCCAATCCATGATTGTTTTAGATATGATATTTTTTACTTCATATATTTCATATTTTTCTGAATATTACTGCAGATCTGTAACTTAGATCTCAGATCTACTCTTGTACTTTCAAGTTTTGCTGAAATCCCCAAGGGGAGTGTATAAAGGAGCCTTTCTTGTATACAGATCTGAAATAGATCTATCATTTTGTATACAGAAATGCTCTAGATCTCATTTGTAACATACTGGTACTTTAGCCAATGAAAATAACACTGTCAAGCTTTTTCATATGTTTCTTGTGGTTGTAGCATCTCATTTCTAAGGATTTCTCCATGCCTTCTCTTTTATTTTCTGTATAATGATGTATGGGCTTCAATATAATCTCTTCTTCAACATCTAAGATACATTATTGAACCTTCATATTTATCTCCTTCAAATATTGGGTTGAACTGCGTTATTTTCCAGCAGTGTTGTTTTGTACGGTTGCAATCCCCTTCTTTGGGCATTTTCTAGCTGCACTGGGTGTGGGGAGACCTGTTTAACCCACCTAGGAGGATTTATTTTTTAATCCCTCTTGGATTCAGGTCTTATATTATCATATATAAGGATCCAAGTGCTGGTTTCCAATCCTGTACCATAAATTCCTGAAAAATGCGATTTTGAGGCATGCCTTGCTAGTAGTCCCAATTTTGGGATATTACAGTTCCAAATCTTGTAAAATTTTAGACCATATTTATGTCCAATAAATATAAAAATTTCAACATGATTATCTACCTTACTCCTATTTGCCTTTGGAACATGTACATAAGAATCACAACCAAATGCCCCAAGATGTTTAAGAGAGGGTTTCTTACAAGTTCATACCTGACATGGATTCAAGTTTTGGTAGAAGACTAGTGAGGTTGATATATTTACCAATCAACTTAGAGTTTCCACTACCTCTTTGTAGAAATTCTATATTAACTTGACACCATTGAGCATACTCCTTTATTTCTCCATCAACATCTTATTCATCCTTTCTACAACTCTTTTTTTTGAAGTGTGTATGGAGTACTTTTTTTCCTTGCTATATTGCACTTCTTATATAATTCTTCGAATATATTCCAAAAAAAATTTGTAGCATTATCTATCCTCAACATTTCAATTTTCTTCTCTGTCTTATTTTCCAAGAGCCTTAAACTCTGTGAATTTTCCAAAGACTTTATATTTCTTCTTGAGCAAGTAAATGCACATATTTTTTGAGAATTCATCTGTAAATGAGACATAGTACACATATTCACCTAGTGATGGAACCAATATAGGTCCAGACACATCAATGTGCACCAAATATGATATTTCTTCCCTTTTCCCTTGTAGCATTAGAGGATAATCTTAACCAATTATGTTTTCCATATAGACAATGTTCACAAAAATAAAAGAAAATATAAAATAGACATACCTTCCACCATACCATTACCATTTCATACCCGAAGGTCCTTCTCTCTAATGCATCCTAGTCTTTGATGCCATAACATAACATGTTCTCTAGATCCTATATGATTTTTTCTATCTTCAAATCCCTCTCAAGAACAACAAAATTGTTGCACCCATCACTAGCAATGTTTCCTAGTAACTTATACAAAGTTCCAATCCAAACTCCCTTGAAAAATACTATTGCTCCTCACCATCCTACAAGTATCCTTTTTCAAACACTCTTTTTACACTTGTATAACTCATATTGTTTATAAGAATCAAATTTATGTCCAATATTGGGATGTGAAAAACATTAAGGAATGTTCTAATCATTCCACTCATGAGCCACAACTTGAATTTTCCTCATCTTATGATCTTGGTTGTCAATAAATCTCCTAATAAAAAATCACCACTGTCATATCTTTCATATTTCAAAATCACTCCTTATGAGAAGTCATATGAAAGGATGCACTTGAGTTGGCTAGCCATGCATCATGATATACATGTGTACCAGAAATAAAAAAAAAATACATATCCCCCCTTCATCTGAGGAGGTTTTCATTTGTAGAAGGATTGCCATTATACCCTTTCCTTTTCTAAATGATTTTAGATTTCTAGTATTTCTTGAAATTCCTTTGTTTTCCACATCTCCAACATAACTTTATGATTTTTCTTGGATATTTAGATATTCCTCTAGATTTAGATCCCCCACTTGAGGTCTTACTTTTATTTATATTATGTGAGAATAATATAACATAAAAGTTATCTATGTTCTAACTTTCCATATTCTTCCATCTCAACTACTCTAATAATAATGATGAGACTATAGTATTCAAACTTAAAGTAGTTGCATTACTACCTATGGAAACAACCAAAATATCCCATGATTCTTGTAAGGAACAAAATGAACTAATAAACTTATCTTTATTTGAAATATTAATATCAACAAATAATAGTTTAATTACCACAATATTTAATGTTTTTAGATTATTTTTCACTAATTCTCCATCCTTCATCTTCAAGTTATAAAAAAATTCCTAAGAAAATTTTGTTCACTAAGGACTTAACTATTAAAAATTTCCTAACTTGGTCCATAATTCCTTCACTGTATCTTCTCCTAAAACATTCAATAATATTGGTTCTAATAGACAATTTTTCTATGACATATCCTCAACTCATGTATATTTCTCCAAACATGTCCTTGTCAATTCCAATCATCGACGATCATCTATTCCTTAAGGTTGAGTAGTTATACTTTCTCTATTCACATCTTAGGTTTCCATATGATATTATATATAATGCCCCTAGATAAAATAATAAGAAGCTGATACTTGGCCATGATATTGATGGTGTTATAAATTCTAATATGGATGTAGTGATTAAATAACTGTCTGGTCAAATAGGTTAGGTTTTTATCTATAATAATTTATTTCTACCACATAGTATGCTTGACCTACCTCAAATTTGGTTCAAACCTATGATGTCAATATGCTTCAATATATGTGCCAAAAGGGTAGCAAGAAACTTATGGTAAAATGAAATATTATAAAAATTGCTAATATAAGTAGGGATATTGAGATGTAGTGATGACTAACTATAGAAATACCAATGCATAAGGAAAGGAATATAAAAGGAAAATTAATATCTCTTGAAATTTTTGTAAAGGATATATTCTTATGCTCCAAGATGGATGAAGTGAAAATATTAATTGCTCAAGGTCTTCCTTAACTATAAAAACCTATAGGCCCTCAAAATATGTTTCCTTTATAGTGGAAATATTTGGTTGCCAATAAACTTGGAACCCTCTACGGAGGTAATGAGACTGCCCCATCTATAAGTGGGTAATCACGGGGATTCATTGGGGAGAAACACCATACCATGTGCAATCATATTGGGGGATATACATAGAGGAAGAAATGATGTATTGTATTGAGCATATAATAGGGGGTAAATTTTTTTTATATTCGGGTGTATAAATAATGGAGCTCAAAGTTAATGAAAAAATATAATGGGGTATAAAAAATCTTAATGAAAAAATGGATGCCTACAATAGATAATGAAATTAGTGGCTTTTTAAATATAAATATTCATTGTAGGTTATAAATAAAATATTTTAGTAATAATTAATATTGACATATAATTTAAAATATATTAATAATAAAAAAATAATTTTAATTTGCATGAAAAAATGTGATGTAAAATATTTTAATTTAAATTATGTATATATTATATATCATTTAAAAAAACTTATGCATATACCATGAAAAAATAATTTTTTTAATGGTTAAAACATTTATTTGGTCCTATATATACTCTACTTAGCATTCAAAAATACAATTTAAACAATGAATAAAAACACATTGGATTTTTCACTCTAGACAAGTTTTCACGTGAAGAAATTTGATTCCTCTCCATTCATGTTAGATTCGTACTTAAGAAGGATCTTTAAATTAAGGGTATTATTTAGTATGCCACGAACACACTTGATATGTTAGCGGCTCATTGAGTGAAGCCCCCATGGGAGCAGTGCATTCAATGCTAACGTGCACATGTATAACTAGGATGCTCATAATTATGGGGCTTTTTAGGTTGGAATAAGTGAGAAAGAAGATCCCCATCCACTATTTAATGGTCCTCTCCAAATAGGGAATCCAATAGTAGAAATGATACCACACCCTCCTAAAGGTGACACAATACAAGATTTGGCTCATGCATTATGTGCCAAGTTTTCTTTAGAGGTCCTTCAGATTTCTCCCCTTTGCGGAAAATCTATTATTGGATAGGTTGATCCTTTTGATAAAATTATTGATTACCTTCGATCGAGACTAGGTAGTGTGTAGGCTCCCTAAACATGTTTCTTATTAGATCCAGATATATTTTCATTGCATGAGTATTTCCAGGTGCATGGCTAATGAAGGGGCCTCTATATGTGTTAACCAATCATCAATTTGGAGAGATCTTGGTCCTCTTGATCTTGTTCCCTCCCCTACCTTTTCGAAATCCTTTAATTTTCAATCCTTCCAATCACATGGAATAATTTCTAATAGTAGTAGAAGTGGTTGGTAGTGTTTGTAGTTACAAGTAGAGTGTGAAATTTTACATATGAGGAAGAAGAATTCCTAGATGCTAATGAGCTAGATGAATTTGGACACACCCATGTAAGTTAAAATATGGATAGGACAAGATAATGATAAATTCAAGAAATTATCACAATGATAAAACTTGCATATTTGAAATTCATTACCTTGAAAGAATAAGAAAGGAGATAATAAAAAATGGTGCATGTGTTAGAGAGTATGAAATTAGGAACATCATGTGCTCAATAGAACTTTGATACTTAAAATGACATTCTCATAGAGAAGTGCATAGGAGCATATTTAACCAACATGAAAGGTAATTGGGGACATAAGAGACGACATGGTGATATCCTTTCAACAATAAATTTGATGATGTTGCTTGGATAAATGGAGGTAGACAAGTTGTTAAATGTAAGAGTAAATATAAAGAGTGCACTTGAGAAGAACATGTTCTTGGATAGGGTGTTTTTCACTTTCTATTAAATTAAAATATCGGAGTACGGTAGGACTCAATTAGTTATAAAAATTATTTCTATGGAAAAAGGGAAAAACCTTGAATGGTTCAAGGTATACAACAATAAAAATATGTGAAATACAGAGATAAATGTTGTAACTTTATATGAGTGGCATTAGTATAAAGTGTGCAAATGACAAAGTGTTGTGGTGACATGCAATATTTACACTATATTTTGCTTTCAAATTTACCTTGGTCATGTGATGTTTTAGCATCCTAAGACACTCAAGAGAGAAAAAAAACAAGGTGGAAGCTTATGGAGGAATGATATAAAGGAAGTAATATGGAAGATCAAGGTTATCCCTTTGGGCTGTGTTAGGTAAATGTGATGGGGATACCAAATATGGTTCACAATTACAGGAATTACTCATCCCATATGTAAATAAAAAGCAAATGAACTTCTTAAGAATGCATGATAAATTCATATAACCCAAAAGGCCTTGTAATAAATGGGATGGATATGAGTCATGGTTCAACGTAGAGAAACATGAATGTTCATTCTTCGAGTTTAAATGTGTGGGTTCTACATTTAAGGATGTTAAGGTTTCCCAAAAAGTGTGAAGATGTTAATTATTTGGAGTCCATGTGGGAGGCTTGGATCGATGATCCTGACCATGCTTTTGGAGGTACTTGGTAAAGTCTACTTAGAGAAGGTAAGAGATAAAATAGGTGGGCGGATGAGTTAGAAAAGGAGGAAGCACGAGAAGAGAAGGACATTTAGAAAAAACCCTAGACCATCGAGGAGAGAATAAAAATGGGGCACATGGAAAAATGAGAGGGAAGTAAGAGTTGGAGCAATTAAAGATGGTGGACCCGTAGTTTCCAAAATAAGAATAAATAAGCCCATAACTCTTGAGAAACAACTAAGAAATAGAGGAACGGAAACTCCAATGATTGGTTGGGTAGAATTACATAGAGAGGAAAGAAAAAGAAAATCACCTTGTACATTGTATAGTAGAAAATAAGCTCATAGTTGTCGAGGAAGGAAGGGGAAGAGGATGAATATGTGAACACATTTGAATTTCAACTCATATAACATACAAAGGAAGAAGTGCAGAAGAATAGCATATTTCCAGCCATCATAGAGAAGGATTCACATAAAATAAGTTCAATATATTGATGTTTTGCAAGTCTTAGAAAAAACTTGAATTGGTAATGGTTTTCTTCAAAGAGGCTTGGCCTTAAAATATATTATATCAATAAGAAACCATGAAAACTACTTGCACAAGTAAATCAATTATAATTAATAAAAAAATTTATTTTATATACCTTCTTATAACCTTATGTGATTCAATATATGTTATTTCATTACTTCCAACAAAATATGTGTATATGTACATGTTTATGTTTAAATTTATAAATACTGATTATGAATAAACAAATTGAATGAATAAATAAATTTGTTAGAATTAATTATAAATAAAAAAAGTGAATGAACAAATAATTAAATTTATTAAAAATAAGAAAAGTGAATGATGGTATGGTCATTATATATCAAAATCAAAATTTAAATAACTTAATGATTCAAGAAATAATTTATAAAATAAAAATATTGCCATAAAATTCAAAATATCATCTATATATATAATGTAAAGTTATATTAAATCATATGATGTTATATTAAATCATTTCACATTAACCAAATTATTGAAAATGATATTTTCATTGTTGCGCTTCTACAGCCCAGTATGACCCCGATGTGTAAGTATGTCGGAAGCCAAAAAAAAATGTCGGCTTGAACAATAACTTACATAAACATATAAATGAACAATTAAAAATTTATTAAAAATAAATTTAAACGATATAAACTTAAAATATGAAGATTTTACTAACACTCAAAGAGATATGATAAATACGTAAAAATATAAATAAACCATAGATATGGTAAATAAATAAAACATCTTTTTATATTACTCAGGAGGTATGGTAAATAAATATAAATTCAAATAAACTAGAGGTATGGTAAATAAATAAAACCAATTTTTATATTTACTCAATAAACCACTTTATATTTACAAAAACTCAAAAACAGGTTTTATTTAGGTGAAGCCTATGGGACGAATTATTATTAATGCCATGGGCCAAATACCATGGGACAAATTATTAATAATACCACGTGCAAATACCATGGGCCAAATAATATATTTATAAAATAGGTATGGTAAATAAGTAAATATAAAAGAGGTATAAAGAGGTAAGGTAAATAAATAAAAATATATCAAATATGATTAGAAATCAAGATCTAATTATATATGAAGTATAAGGGTCAAATACCATGGACCAAATTATTATTAATACCATGCCAAAAAAAACATTATTAACCCTAACATTAATATTAAAATATTAATATTATTAAATTTAATATGTTTAGATTAATAGAATATTAAATTTATTATATTATAATATATATTAATATATCATGATATATGATAGAGGTGGAGAAATAGGGGGAGTGACAAGGGAGATATGGAGATAAATTGAAGGAGAAGGGAGAAGAGGAATGAAGAGAGAGAGAGTGAGAAGAGTGAGAGAGTTAGAGAAGGGTAAGAGAGAGAGAGGGAGACATAAAGATGGAGATGGGAGAGAGATAAGGAGAGAGGGAGGGAGAAGGAGAGAGGATTGGAGGGTAAAGAGTGAGAGAGAGAGAGAGAAGGGGGAAGGGAGAGGGAGGTAGGAGAGAAAGGGAGAGAGAGAAAGGATGAGAGGAGGAGGAGAGAAGGAGGGATAGAGAGATGGAGCTGGAGGCGGAGTGAGGAAAGGAAGAAGAAATACATAGAGAGGGAGTGACAAGGGAGATATGGAGAGAGAGTGTGTATGCTTATGGGTGGGATAAAGATACATAGGAGTGATGAAGACAAGGGGGGAGAGAAGGATAAATGGATAGAAATAGTAAGATAGTTGGAGAGTGAGATAAAGTGATAAGGGAAGAGAGAGGATTGGAGGACACACATAGAGAGAAAGAAAGATAGCTGGGGGGTGAAATAGAAGGAGGCGAGAGAGGAATGGTGAGAGAGAGGAAGAGAGTGATGGGGGAAGAGAGGATTGTCAGAGAGAGAGAGAGAGAGAGAGAGGTAGAGATGGGGGAAGATAAAGGGAGAGAGAGGAAGGAAAAGAGAGGGGACTTGAAAGAGAGGAGGAGAGATGGAGGGATAGAAATATGGATTTGGAGGGGGAGAGAGGGAGGGATTGAGAGATGGAGAGAGAGAGATGGGGAAAGAGAAAGGGAGGTAGGAGAGAAAGGGAGAGAGAGGAAGGAAAGGAGAGGGGACTTGAAAGAGAGGAGGAGAGAAGGGAGGAGAGAGGGAGGGATAGAAATATGGATTTGGAGGGGGAGAGAGGGAGGGATTGAGAGATGGAGCTGGATGAGGAGAGAGGGAGGGAAGAATAAATACATAGAGAGTGAGTAGTGGAGAGAGAGGGGGAGTGACAAGGGAGAGATGAAGAGGGAGTGTGTATGTTTTGGGGTGAGATAAAGAGAGAGTGTGCATGCTTATGGGTGGGATAAAGATACATAGGAGTGATGGAGACAAGGGGGGAGAGAAGGATAAAGGAGGCGTGATGGAGACAAGGGGGGAGAGAAGGATAAAAGGATAGAAATATTAAGATAGTTGGAGAGTGAGATAAAGTGATGGGGGAAGAGAGAGGATTGGAGGACAGAGAGAGAGAGAGAAAGAAAGATAGTTGGGGGGTCAAATAGAAGGAGGTGAGAGAGGAATGATGAGAGAGAGGAAGAGAGTAATGGGGGACGAGAGGATTGTTGGAGAGAAAGAGAGAGAGGTAGAGATGGGGGAAGATAAAGGGAGGTAGGAGATAAAGGGAGAGAGAGGAAGGAAAAGAGAGGGGACTTGAAAGAGAGGAGGAGAGAGGGGAGGAGAGAGGGAGGGATAGAAATATGGATTTGGAGGGGGCGAGAGGGAGGGATTGAGAGATGGAGAGAGAGAGAGAGATGGGAGAAGAGAAAGGGAGGTAGGAGAGAAAGGGAGAGAGAATAAGGAAAGGAGAGGGGACTTGAAAGAGAGGAGGAGAGAGGGGAGGAGAGAGGGAGGGATAGAAATATGGATTCAGAGGGGGAGAAAGGGAGGGATTGAGAGATGGAGTTGGATGAGGAGAGAGGGAGGGAAGAATAAATATGTAGAGAGTGTGTAGTGGAGAGAGAGGGGGAGTGACAAGGGAGAGATGAAGAGGGAGTGTGTATGTTTTGGGGTGAGATAAAGAGACAAATAAGGAGATATGGAGAGAAGGGGGGAGAGAAGGAGAGAGAGAGAGGCATATGGTAACAAAGTTGGAAGGTGAAGATAGAGAGAGAGATGGGGGGAGAGAAAGGAAGAGAGAGAGTGAAGAGAGGTAGGGAAAGATATATGAAGATGGAGAGGGAGAGAGGGGGAGGTAAGAATAAAGACATAGAGGGTGAAAGGTGGAGAGAGAGAGAGAGAGGGAGTGATAAAGAATATGGAGAGAGAGGGAGAAAGCGTAGTAGGAAGGAAGAGAGATAGAAGCGAGAGAGAGAGAGAGAGAGGGGGGGGAGAGAGAGAGAGAGAGGAGGAGGAGGAGGGAGTGATAGATAGATAGATAGATTGGAGAAAGAGAGTTTATGTTTTGGAGTTGATATAGAGAGATAGAGTGAGATATAGATATAGATGTAAGGTGAAGAGAAAAAAATATAGATGGAGAGAAGGAGTGAGGGATAAGGAAATTGATAGATATGGAGTGAGAGAGAGTGCGTGTATGGTGGAGTGAGATAAAGAGAAAAATAAGGAGATATGGATGGATATATAGATATATATGGGGGAGATAGGGAAGAAGGTTTATTGCAGTAGATGCATTGATTTCAATGTAGATGGTGATTTCTAATCCTATTTGATTGCTTTCACTAAATGCCTTGATTTCAGTGTAGATGGTGATTTCTGATCTTATTTGATTGCTTGCACTAGATGCATTAATTTCAATTTAGATGTTAATTTATAATTATATTTGATTGCTTGCACTGAATGCATTGATTTAAATGTAGATGATTTATAATCCTATTCGATTCCTTGCACTAAATGCATTTATTTCACTATAGATGGTGATTTCTAATCCTGTTTGATTGCATGCACTAGATGCATTGATTTCAGTGTAGATGTTGGCTTTAAATAATATTTTCCTACTTGCACTAGACTCATTTATTTGAGTGTAGATGTTGATTTCATATCATATTTCATTACTTGCATTATATGCATTGATTTTAGTGTAGATGTTGTTTATATTATTATTTGATTTCTTTCATTAGTTGCATTGATTTCAGTGTATATGTAGATCTCTAATTTTATGTATGATGGTACATTAATTTTAAATTCATTGGATTAATAGTGTGTGTGCAATGATTTCAGTGTAAGCACAAAAAATTATTGACAATGTACATTGATTTTTGCGTTATAGTAATTCAACCTATTAATATTGGAGAGCAAGAGAGACAAGGTATGATGTTTACTACAATAGCTCAATATAAATATTTAAATGGTTTACGATTCCAACTATCCTTTTCAAATAATCAATATGAAAATATGACAAAACTAACATGGGCGAAAATAAGAATGGTAGAAGAAAATAGTTTGAAATCGATCACAATGAAGACTTCGTAATTGACTACATTCTTATTATTCACAGTTTCTATCATTCAATATTATTACATTGTCACTTTGTGTTCAAAATTTTATTTCATCATTAAAGTTATCTTACAATATTTATCATCTCAACAAACTGAGGTAACTAATCAAATTTAAAATTAAAATGACTCAATGAATCTCAGACATATTTAACATATTTAAAATGGTTATGTTAATATTAGATGTATTTACATATTATTGATAAAATTAAACATATGTTCCTCATATTATCGATAGATTTTCCTTGGTCGCACACTTATCAAATCCAGCTTTAGATCCATCTTGTCCTATATCATGCCGAGAAATAACCCCGAGAAACCCCCCTCAAGTTTTGCACTCAAAAAAGAGGTTTTCACCTCGAGAGATTTGATCCCTCTCGGCGCTTGATAGATCCGGAGTTAAGATGGATCTAGGCTGGTTATAGCATATTCAAAGTCATAAATATATTAATACTAACATAGCACACTTAGTTATAAAATTATGTTAAAAAATAAACACACACACACACACACACACACACACACATATATATATAATTGTATTTAACTTTAAAAATATAAAACAATATTTTTTAATTATTTTTTATATTTTATATTTTTATTTTTTAATTTTCTATTCACATATCTCCCTAAACTATTATTTTAAAAATATTTCAAAACACAATAATAAATATATGAAAATTTTACATAATGTATATTATTTTCATAAATCCAATGTATTTTAAAATAACATAGATTTATGAAACAAGAGATGGATGGAAACCTATTAAACATAACCAAAGTTCTTCCTTCTAAATTTCTTTCTCAAAGGTCTTTGTTCTAAAATTTATGTGCACCTATTATGATTGGTTGCATATCGACTAGCTAATCAACCCTAGGTAGTTGAAAATATGAATAGCTTATAATATATTAAAACACTGATATGTCTATAAAGAACCTTGTGGAATGATCATTTTTTTAAAGTTTTATGAGATAGACTTAAAAATATTTTACACCTATTATTATTGCATGCATATTGTTTAGCTAATCAATCCTAAATCACTAACTTCAACACATGTAAATCACGACTACAGCCAATACATAGGAAACAAAAACATGTAGATTGACTCTTTGTGACTCATAATGATAACTACACATGGCATCGCAACATTACTTCCAACACCCTCCCTTAATGCTTACATGAAAAATACATAAAATATGCATTACAACATTAAACTAATCTTTGTCAAATTTGTTTGAAATGGTTATAACTAGCGCTTACATCCACTCTGAAATCTCACAGTTTCTGATCTTTTAGTCACCACAATTTTAATGGCAGAAGTGTCCTTGGACACATAATTTTATTAATATGAAAACAAATTACATGAGAAATTTGCAAGAGTTTACACCTGTAGACTCCAACACTCCTGAAATTAGGAAAACGACCTATTTATAAGCTACATGTCCTAACTTATTTTAGTTATGGACCACTTGATAAAACAACAAGTGTCCATTTACAATAAATATCCTTCTAACAAATCTACTAACTTTATTCCTATATTAGAGCCTAAGATACGACACTACTCTAGAGTTATATCTTTTGTAACAATATTCTATTTCTAAGTGTCTCTAATATTAATTTAAATATTCTAATTTAATAAATATTTTATCCTAGATTTAAAATATGATATTTGGATAATCTAACATTCCCCCTTATGATCCAAAGAGACATTATAACCTGTACAAAGTTTATCCTTGAACTTAATAAATTTTATCCTACCAAGAGTTTTGGTGAAGATATCGAAGATCTGATCTTCTGAAGGACAATAAATTGGCTTGATGACATCCTTTGCAATGAGTGATATGATATGATGATACTCGGTGTCCACGTGCTTTGTCTTTGAATGAAAAACTAGGTTCTTGGAAAGCTTTATTGCTAACTGGTTGTCGATGAATAACGATGTAGCCTTTGCTGGAGGAATTCCCAAGTCCTGTAAAACTCTACTCAACCAAACAATCTCACATGTTGCTTCCCATGCTGATATGTATTATGCTTCTGCTGAAGAAGTGGCCACTATAGCTTTCTTCTTGCAAATCCAAGGCACTGTAGCTAACCCCATTTTCATTAAATAACTTGAGGTTGATGCCCTATCATCAATGCTTCCAGCAAAGTCGACATCTGAAAATCCACCAAGTACAATTTTTTTATCCTTTTTGTAAAGAAGACCAAAATATTTTGTTCCTTTGATATAACGAAGAAATATTTTGGCTAAATTCCAGTGGATGTCTCATGGTTCCTATATAAAGAAGGAAAGAATACTGATGGCATAAGAAATATCTGGTCGATTGTTTGTCAGATAAATCACGCTTCCAATCAACTATCGATAAGTAGTGCTATCCACCATTTCCCCCCCTTCAAATTTTGAAAGTTTCAATTTTTGTTCCATGGGGGTAAGAACATGCTTGCAGTCCTGCATTCCAAATCATTGAAGAACTTTTGCCACATACTTACTCTAAGAAATGAAGATATGATGTGGATGTTGGAATACTTCAACTCCATGATAATAGTGAAGTAGTCCCAAAATTTTCATCTTAAAACCTGCATGTAACTCCTTTTTCACCTATGCAATGTGATCATCATTGTTTCCAGTGATAATCAAATCATCTACATACATAGCCAGAATCACCATATTTTTACCTTTTTGGCATACATACAAGGTATCATCAGATTCACTTCATTGAAAGCCAACTTTCTGAAGGTATTCTTCCATTTTGGCATACCAAGCTCGGGGAGATTTTTTTAACCCATATAATGCCTTTATTATTGTGCAGACTTTATGTTCTTTTCCTTCAATTTCAAAACCTGGTGGTTGTGTCATATATGGTGTTCCATTTAGCTGTAGGAGCCAAATTTTCCTCATAATAAATCCCTTCCTGCTGCGACAAACCCTTAGCAACAAGTCTTGCTTTGTATTTTTCGATATCTCCATTTTTCTTGTACTTAATTCAGTAAACCCATTTGCATCTGATGGGTTTAACATTTTGAGGACAATCAAAAAGTTTCGAAGTGTTGTTGTCAAGAACTGCCTGATATTCATCAACCATAGCCTGTTGGCATTCTTTATGTTTTACTACCTCTTTATATGTAGAGGGTTCAGTAAAATCATTTTCTATAAAGGAAAATTTTCCGTCACTTCTATGTGATCCCCTTGTTCATGTTTTATTATGCTCATTAGGCCTTACATCTTTCAAAATTTGAACTGTCCATTTTGGAAATTGATGTTCACTGGTTTGAGATTGTGAAAAATCACCATCATTGTAAAGAGGGTTGATGTAAACAAATGTTCATTGATCAACCACAGATTCTGGGGGCGGAGAGTCACTGTCAGAAGAACTGCTACTGCTAGGAGAATTGGATGAAATACCAGAAGACCCAGATGATGCTAGTCAAGAAGATGGACTGGATGAATCATTTTCAGATGAAGGAAACTCAAGTTCATACTAATTTTGTGAATTTGGTTGACTTTGTATATTTCCTTTTCTTTTATCACCTTTTGTTTCTAACTTTTGAAGAAGACTTTCAATTTCTTAAACACTCTTACTCTCATTTTCATCAAAAATCACATCTCTGCTCACAATAAATTTCCCATTGGACAAAATTTGGTAACCTTTCTTCTCATCAGAATACCCAATCATTCTGCACTTCAAGCTTCGTGAGTCAATATTAGTTCATTTTTCTTTCAGAACTAAGGAATAACATATTGATCCAAAAAATCTGAGGTTTTTAACTCGAGGTTTCAAACCAAACCATGCTTCATAAGGTGTGATTCCGTCTAATGAAGCAGTTGGAGATATGTTCCTTAAGTAGATAGCTGTATGAATTACCTCAGCCCAATAAATAGGACTTAACTTTTTAAAAGTTAACATATATCTCGCCATTCCTAAAAAGGTGCGGTTCATTCTTTCTACTACTCCATTTTTTTGTGGAGTGTAGACATTGGTAAGATGTCATTTTACGCTATTATCCATGCAATACATTTTTAATCCATTAGAAGCGAATTATCTTCCATTTTATATTCTAAGAGTGCCATTATTCTCTTTAAATTCATTTTCAATAAGTTGGCGAAAATTTTTAAAATTTTAAAATTCTTCTGACTTTTGCTTCAAAAAATATACCCAAGTCATCCTGCTAAAATCATCAACAAAGAGTAAGAAATATCTGCATATTCTTAGCATAGTTTGTAAGGGTCCACAGATATCACTTTGAACCAATTGCAAATGATTTTTTTTCTCACCATGAACTTGTCAGAAAAGTCTCTTGATGTTGTTTTCCATAAATTCAAGCTTCACATTTTTCATTTTCCCTTTTGAAAGTTGGAAGTCCCTTAACCATTCCCTGTTTTTGTAACTAAGATAGACTTTCAAATTTGAGATGGCCATACCTTACATGCCACAATCTGAGTGGTGAAATTCCTGTACTTTCTGCTCCTGCAAAGTCAGAATTTCTTGGAATAATTGTCCCTTTCATCCTTAACAATTTTCCATCTTCATAACATGTCATCAATGTTTCCATGTTCTGATTGACTGAGTTAATTTTAGATAGGCTTTTATCACTCAAAAAAATTCAAAACATCATTGTGTCAATATTTTTTATGGTCATGGGTCAAAATAGGGTCTTAGGAGTCATTTCTTGAATTTGACCAAAGGGGAGTATTAAATTTTTAGGTTTGAACCTTCCCTAGTGTTTAAATAAACTCATTTTAAAGGTTTTCCATGTCAAGTCTTTCATCATTTTATAATTCACGTAATTTCCTAAATTTTCATGTCAAAATTGTGCAATTAGCCAAGAAACCTTGTTTTCGTAGAGCCGCCTATTGAAAAAAGTCATTTTGCACTATGAAAGTGTTGTCTTTTTGTAGCCGTCAACATCAAAGGAGGTTTCTGAGCAAACAGAAAGGTATTTTAAGAAACTGAGAGAGGTTCTTTTCAAAAAAAAAAAAA
Source organism: Pinus albicaulis (assembly GCA_034641835.2). Classification (NCBI taxonomy): domain Eukaryota; kingdom Viridiplantae; phylum Streptophyta; class Pinopsida; order Pinales; family Pinaceae; genus Pinus; species Pinus albicaulis. The sequence goes on from MU968317.1 coordinate 6,751,360, forward strand.
AAAAAAATCACATCTTTCAATTTTCTCACAAGTGTTATTAGTTGGGAGATACAAGGATTTCTTTGAAACCTTATTTTTAGAGATAGAGTTTTCCTGTTTTACACATTTTTTCAAAGGCATTTTCTGGACAGCAGGAGATGTGCTGAAAAAACCCAAGAGAGGTTTTTACTCAAGACATAATGGCCTACAAAAACCTCTTTCATTTTCTCAAAATCCATCATGTATTAGGATATATAGGCTCTATACCAAGACCTATTTTTCAGGAAAAAACAGGAAACATCTGCAAGAAATGCCTTAAGGAAGCTAAAATGAAGTTGGTTTATGGTTTGTATGGTTTGTAGATGATGAGGACAAGTAATATTTTCAGTTTTGGGGCAATAACACTTCTCACTAGGAAAATATTTTGAAAAAAAATGCATACTCAACAGTTTCGTAGCGCATTCAGTGTAAAAAAGCAGAAAAACGCTACAAAACTGTTGTTGCTGCCTTTTATGCTCTTTTTGATCAGTTTTCAAGGGATTGAAGAATGAGTTAGGATCTAAAAATTTTGTACAATATGTGTTAAAAGGTGATTGAAATGATAAAAGTGGAGAGTGTTAAGTGTTTGAAGAATAAAGGTTGAAATGGCAGCATTACAAAGGGCGCAACAAAACTATTGTGTTTTCATAGCGCAAGATATTACAGCCTTTTTAAACAAGTTTAGAAGCGGTTTTTGACAGCTGGAAGCTAGGGATGAGTGATGAGACATGTTGAGATAATATCCAATAGCTAAGGACCACAAAATAAAGTTTAAATGATGGTTAGAATGCTTAAAGAAGGAAAAAAGTATTATGCCTAAAAAACAGGGTTTGGTTTCCTGCTTCTATGGAGGTCAGCAAAGTGGTCATGAAGAGCTAAATCCCATCATCAAAATTCGACCATGTGTTGATACACTTGGAAAATAATGTAATTTAATTTAGATAATGTTGTTATAGATAAGTGATAAGGAGTTTGCGTCCTATTTGTAATACGATTGTTTAGTAGATTAGGTGTCTTTTTGTAATAAATTCCATGTCTTATGGTTATGCATTATGTCAAGAGTTAGAAATTCGATGTATATAGCCTAAGATGAGATCATCTCATGTTGTAAATTTTCTATTAAATATGAAGAAGTTGAATTTGTGAGAGGTTGGACATTTTTGGCAAAATTGTGCTTATTGTAATTGACTGGTTTTCTGCTAATACAAAGATTTTTTGCTTAACCAACTTGAGATTCAGAAGGAGTTTTAGTGTGTTCCTATTCTATTTGCATCTCTTTTCTTATCCTCTTGTAATTTTGTTTATCTATATTACTTAGAATTCATCTTTAGATGCTCTGACTTCCTATATAAATGAACTAACTGTGTTTTTATAGTTCCATATGTTTTTATCTATTGACTAAAACTTTGATATGCCTCAACTTCCATGTTAAGTAGATTTGTTGGATTACTGAATAGCTTTGAATCCATAAGCCCAATGTGTACATGCTGATGTGATTCTTAACCTACATCTATCATTTATCTGTTTATTACCTAAATAGAGTTAGCCATCTATATTTTTATCCAAATCATTAACCCTTGAGAGAGCCCTCTCACTCAAGCTGAGGAGGCTAAGCCTCAGTCAAAATATTAGGTTTGAAATAGTTACATGAAGTTGACTGATCAAGTGGCCTATCAGGTCCAATTTTGTGATAAAATTTTAGCGCTGTTGCCAGGGACCGAAGGTGTAAATTTTCCCTGGGAAGAACGACAAGTTTCAGTTCTAAGGTCTAAGAGAAGCAGACACTTAGGCACATATTGGTTGTATTTATTCTCTGGTGACTCCACACATCAAATAATAAATTGGAAGGTGACTCCACTACTTGAAGATCAGTAGCTTGATGAAGTTTCAATATGAATTCCATTGCAAGAATAAATGCCAGGTATGCCCCTATGAATCTGTCTCACATCCCTAGTTTTCCAAATCGTATGCCAAAAGTTGAATGGTTAAATGATCTTCCAATATTTAGAGATGAAAAGAAAGACAATGTTGCTCTTCATTTGGTTAGATTCCATATGCATGTACACAATCTTAAGGTTCAGATCCCTGAGGATTGTCTCATGAAGATGTTTATGGCCAATTTAAAAGGAAAAGCATGGTCTTGGTATGAATGCTTGAAAATGGTTCATTATATTCTCTTGTTGATTTCCATGTTGTACTTTATGAGATGTATGAAGAATTTCATCCCTCCTTATTGCTCGTCAAAGACTCCTATAAACATTTTGTGAGTTTTATTGAATATTTGGAGAATTTTTATGAAGATGATGAGTTCATGGATGAGGAAATTTTAGAGGCTCTTCATGACAACCCATTTCATCACCAAGAAGAAAAGACAACCTCTCCCTTGGATGAAATGAAACCCAGCAGGAGCTTATTTATGAAAATCATGTTACATCCTTTGAGTTTGATGAAAATTTGCAGAAAATTTGTCAGTCTTTTGTTCATCGGGAGTATGAGAATCATTTCAAATAGCAAGAGGAAATATTGGAAAATGCTTGCTACAATTATCAGGTACAGGAAAAATTTGATTATTCATGTCATTCTTTGCATCAGCCTACATCAATTAATGATCACACTAATGAAGAAGTGGGTGAAAATTTCTCTTTATCCATGTCTTCTAATCTGAAGTCAATTGAATGCAAGTCATAAGATAAGATTCAACTTGTGGATGAAGTTGCTAAGAATATTGGGAAATACATTCAAGTTTTTGAAGGTCAAATTCAATCTTATTATCTTCATGATCAAGATTATTCTTTTCAAAAGCTTTCCATGCCAGAACACAAAGACAGAGTGTTGCTTCCTTTTTCTTTTGATATTGAGGAAGAATAAACTTTTTTTGAAAATCATTTTGAACAACAGTTTGATAGCACACAATTGAAATATTTTGTGGTTGAGAAAATAATATACAAGTTGTCCAAAGCTACAGAATGTCATGATAAGCCTCAAACAGATCATGTCTTCTATGATCCTATAGCTGACTTCATGGAAGAGTTCTATAGTCCAGATTTACAGTTATGTTTTCATTATGAGGATCAGCTACATTTTATGTTGCCTTGGTCATTTCAGTATCATGTTTAATTTTGGTTCAAATGCACTCAAGAGGTTCAAGCATCAGATTAGATCAATGACTGGCTTCACTGGAAATTTCATGTTGCTTCAGTTAAAAATGGAGATTGCAGCTGATAGGGTAGGTAGGAGTGTGTGAATAAGCTCCAAGTTGACTAGGCATCTTTTCAATAGGTACAGATTTGGTTCTTCTGCAGTGATCATCAATATTGAGCCCGAGGTGAACGCTATAAGAGTTTGAAGAAGACTTGGTAAAATTTCAAAGTTTTTATTCCAAGAAGATGGATAGCAGCACTAGAACTACTGGTTCTTTAGTGTCCCATAGGGGCACACTATCCCAAGTGGAGCCACTGTTATCACTCAAAAAAATTTCAAAAAATCATTGTGTCAAGATTTTTTATAATCATCGGTCAAAATAGGGGCTTAGGAGTCATTTCTTGTGTTAGCCCCCTATGAATTTTTTGACAAGCAAACATGGGGCTAAATTGTTTTTAGAGCCTTCAAGGAATGCATTTCCTCTGAAAACACATCATCCTCGAAGCCTCCTTGTGCCTTTTCCCTTCGATAAATCCTCACTACTATTTCCATGAGAAAAGCCTCTCTGTTGTAAAGAAGAATGCCCAAAAGGCCCTTTTCCCTCTTATTTCATTCCCCCTAAACCTTTATTTTCATCACCTATTTCCCTTCTGCAAAGTCCTCCAAATTCCCTTTTAAACCTTTTAAATCTTCCTATCATCCCATTAAACCTTGCAAACACCCTTTTTTTGGCTTGGAGTCCCTTTATTCCTTCTATCAATTCCCTCTTTAGCCTCAAAAACCCTCTTTTTTTGGCTAAAAATCCCACTTCCCTTCATATATCAGGCTAGCCCCTTTCGGCCCAGCCCTAACCACTTCCCCACCATGTAACCGAGCACTGGAACCAAGCGCTTATCGCAATCGGAAGAGCGGGTGAGCGCATTTCCTTTGTCACTCCAAAAATCTCTGATGCGATTGACTTTCCTCTTCTGTGTTCCCGCCGCGATACCAGTCGTTCATCTAGGGGGGATCCGATGGCCCGGCGCTAGTCACATCACGACCATCACTTCTCCACTTTCCTCCCTCTGATTTCCTGCCGACCATCGATATCCCCGCCAGATCCGACGGCCCAGCGCTAATCGCAATGCGCGCGTCGCCCCTGTCCATCCACTCTTTCAATTTCATCAGAGCCGTCAATCTGTCTCTAGATCGGACGACGGTCGTTTAATCGCATCCCCGCTCCAATCGCAATCGAAAATTCTTGCTGTGTAGCCCCCCCCCCCCCATCCCTTCCGATTGTGATCCCCCGATTTGATCCTAGCCGTCCATCCGTTCGGATCCAACGGTCCAGATTTATCCTGCTCCGCTCCTTTATCCCCATCCTGTCTTCCCTTCCGATTGATTCTCCACCATTGATATATCACTCTGATCCAACAGCCATCGCATAATCACAACCTCGCTTTAATCACAATCGCAAAGGTCTTACTGTGTCACCCTCCGTCCCCCCGATTGCGACCCGCCAATTTGATTGCGATCGTCCGTTGATCCAAGATCGACGACCCATATTGCATCGCGTCTTCCTCCATGCTTCTTCCATTTGACCTTCCCAAAGTTTCATCTTTTAACCTTCGCCGTTGATTTCCTCCTGAGATCCAAGGACTCAAAGCTAATTGCCCTCCACCCATGCCGGGTCCCACATCATAGGCTCCGCTTCATGTGTTTCCCATTGATTTCCTTTGTAAATTTCCCAAGCATTAATCTTTGGGTTTTTACACTAAATATCATTTCTCCACCTGTTTTTAACCATTTTTCCACTACAGCCACTATTTCCACACTCGCGCCACCATTCCTCCAGGCCTCCACAGCATTTCTTCTGCTGCCCCTGGATTTTATGATTGGTTTATTTCATGGTTGTAGGTTTTACAGAGTGGAAGTTTCACTATGTCTCCGTAATCACAGCCTCTTCAATTCAGAACACAGAGAGGCCATTATAGCGGCCAAGTGAAGCAGCAGAGACGGATTTGAGGGATTTAAGCCCATAATTGAAGATTTAATGTGCTAATCTATGTTCAAAGGATTAAGGCATAGTTTGAAGACTAAAGAGTGCACCAGCAAGTCATATCAGCGCTACATAATAGAAAAACACGTTTTCTCCAGAGGTACACCTTCCTACAGCAGTCTCCATGCCTCCTCGAGCCCAGAAATAGTTAATTACTCTGAAAAAAACTTCTTAAAGACTGTCATCATTGTAGTTATGGAAGCATGGAGACCTGAAATACCTTTCAGTCACCTTACTTGCTTCAGAAGATAGAACATAGGGCCTTACAGTCGGATGGAATTCACGAAACATCCGAGGTTAATATTGGCCTGACGGTGTCTCCCAGACCATACCAAAAAGTACTTACAGCAATGCAGGTGCCATTAAGAAGAGTGGGCACGAACTCTTTCCTCACTCTGTCTTAATGTGATCCATTTAATGAATATCATCTACTCCTGTTATTCTGTTCTCCTATAAGAATCCCCGAGAACAAATTGTAAAGGTTGTTGTTCGATTGTTGTTGTTGCTGTTAGAGGGATTCATTTTGATTGTTAGAATAGTCTTGGGAGGGAGTAGCAGAGTAGTTTGTAATGTAGTAGGATGGGAGGTGAAATTTTGGACTGTATTAGCCATTGAGCTCAGTGTATGTGACTGGTTTTGCATCAATTAATCAAGAAAATTTCACAAGATCCTGGTCTATTGCTACGGGTGATGTTTCTCTCTTTGCATTGTTTATTTACATTATTCATGTTGTTCATTTCTTCTCGAACACATCAGAAATCTGGCATAGGATTTACCCTAGTTAGGTACCCAATGTTTCTGCTCTCCCTGCCTTTAATGTTTTCTGCTGATAGTGAAACTAAGAGTAAATTCATGTGGTTTAACTAGCGTAGCAGATGTTATTTCCTACTAGCTAATGTGTGAATACGGGGTTTGCTACTTAGTTGTTATTATTGGGTTTAAGCTGGAAGATTTGGGATATTAGGGATTAGATTTAGCCCTGTCCACTAAGGTCGTTGTGCGACCAGCTGGCCTTTCTAAGATCCCTTGAACTAGTGTCAAAGCATTGAAGGTTCAAATTCCTCCTCTGATCTCAGGCCTAGTTCTATGTTAAACTTATCTCTTTTTTTCCTTTGGAATATGCCGAAGCAGATCTGGAGTTAGATGACCTCTGGTCTGATCTCAAGCTGCCCTTTGTTCCTCCATTGAGAGTTTCCTTTGAGTATGTCAAAGCAGGTCTGGAGTTAAATGACCTCTGACCTGATCTATAGACAGAAAATGGGTTTCTTTCCTTCTTTCACCTTCACTCTTATTGTTCCATTCCACCATCTATCTAAAATATCCTTTAGTATAGATGACTTGCCCTCTGAAATCCTTGGCTAGTGGTTTGCAAGTAATTCCCTTCAATGACTCCATAGCCCAATGGATGGCACTTTCTTAACCTATTCTCTACTCCCCTTCTCCTTTTTCCCATGACCTTCTCAGTCTATGATCTCATGAACAACCCAACAAACAACCAACCAAATTATTTTAAACCCCCCTTTGTGCTTCATAGATAGCCTAATACCTCTATCTGAGCTTTCAAAGATATATCATTCTTTGTATTTATGGAGAGATCCCTCTCCAGATCCAGGAGGGCTAGATCCTAGGATCCCAAAGTGGATATGATGTTGTCTCATATTTTGGTCTTGCCAATTTGGAAAAAACATGGGAACCCCAACATCTTGAATTTGACTAAAGGGGAGTATTAAATTTTTAGGTTTGAACCTTCCCTAGTGTTTAAATAAACTCATTTTAAAGGTTTTCCATGTCAAGTCTTTCACCATTTTATAATTCATGTCATTTCCAAAATTTTCATGTCAAAACTGTGTAATTAGCCAAGAAACCTTATTTTTGTAGCGCCACCCATTGAAAAGAGTCATTTTGTGCTATGAAAGTGTTGTCTTTTCGTAGCGCAATATGAAGCAAAACTTTTTTTTCTTGTTTTGAGCAGTCAACTTCAAAGGCAGTTTCTGAGAAACCAAAAAGGTATTTTAACAACCTAAGAGAGGTTATTTTCATAAACATATCAAACAACAATAACATCTCTCATATTTCTCACAGGTGTTATCAATTGGGAGATACAAGGCTTTCTTTGAAGCCCTATTTTCAAAAACTGAGTTTTCCTGTTTTACACATGTTTTTCAAAGGCTTTTTCTGGACAACAGGAGATGTGTTTCAAAAACCTAAGAGAGGATTTTATTCAAGACATAATGGCCTACAAAAAATTCTTTCCATTTCTCACAATCCATCATCAATTAGAAGATATAGGCTCTATCCCAAGACCCATTTTTTAGGGAAAAAACAGGAAAAATCTGCAAGAAATGCATTAAGGAAGCTAAAATGAAGTTGGTTTATGGTTTGTATGGTTTGTAGATGATGAGGAAAAGTAATATTTTGAGTTTTGGGGCAATCACAATTTTCACTTAGCAAAATTTTTGAAAAAAACTGCATACTCAATAGTTTTGTTGCGCATTCAGTGTAAAAAAGCAGAAAAGCACTACGAAACTGTTGTAGCTTCCTTTTCTGCTCTTTTTGATCAGTTTTCAAGGGATTGAAGAACGACTTAGGAGATGAAATTGTTGTACAAGATGTGTTGAAAGATGATTGAAATGATACAAGTGGACAGAGTTAATTTTTTTAAGAATAAAGGTTTAAATGTCATCATTACAAAGGGCGCTACGAAACTACTATGTTTTCATAGCGCAAGATATTACAGCCTTTTTGAACAGGTTTAGAAGAGGTTTTGGACAGCTGGAAGCTAGGGATGAGTGATGAGACATGTTGAGATAATCCCTAACATCTAAGGACCACAAAATAAATTTTAAATGATTGTCAAAATGCATAAAGAAGGAAAAGAATCTTATGCCTAAAAATCGGGGTTTGGTTTCCTGCTTTTGTGGAGGTCAACAAAGTGGTCATGAAGAGCTGAAGCCCATCATCCAAATTTGACCATGTGTTGATACACTTTGCAAATGATGTAATTTAATTTAGATAAGGTTGTTATAGATAAGTGATAAGGAGTTTGAGTCCTATTTTTAATAGGATTGTTTAGTAGATTAGGTGTCTTTTTGTAATAAATTCCATGTCTTATTATTATGCAAGGTGTCAAGAGTTAGAAATTCGATGTATCTAGCCAAATATGAGATCATATCATGTTGTAATTTGTCTATTAAGGACCAAGAAGTATAATTTTTGAGAGATTGGACATTTTTGGCAAAACTGTGCTTATTGTAATTGATTGGTTTTCAGCTAATACAGAGATTTTCTGCTTAACCAACTTGAGATTCAGAAGGAGTTTTATTGTGTTCCTATTCTATTTACATCTCTTTTCTTATCCTATTACTGTGGTGTTTATCTATATTACTCAGAATTCATCTTTAGATGCTTTGACTTCCTATATAAATGAACTGACTATTTTTTTACAGTTCCATATGTGTTTATCTATTGACTAAAACTCTGATATGCCTCAACTTCCGTGTTAATTATATTTGTTGGATTAATGAATAGTTTTGACTCCATAATCCCAATGTGTAAATGCTAATGTGATTCTCAACCTACATCTATCATTTATCTGTTTATTACCTAAATAGAGTTAGCCATCAATATTTTTATCCAAATCATTAACCCTTGAGAGAGCCCTCTCAGGTTGAGGAGGCTAAGCCTCAGTCAAAAGATTAGGTTTGAAATAGTTACATGAAGTTGACTGATCAAGCAGCCTATCAGGTCCAATTTTGTGATAACATAGGCCATCCTCCATAATTACCAGATGTCCTACTTCTTGAATCACAACTAAAGATAGAAAATTTTGCTTAAATGTTGGTGCATAGCATACATTTGAAATCATTCTTTCTCCAATGCCAGGTAGAAAAAATTTAACTAAACCTTTTCCATGAGGAATATGTTTTTTTTTTATCAACAAGATAGATTGAATTGAGATGCCATTGTTGGAAGTTCCAAAATAAGTCACGTCGAAAAGTCATGTGTTGAGTTTCTCCTGTATCCAAAATCGATGCACCTTCATATTCACTTCTAAGAAAATTTGAAACCTGTAAAGCTATTGATTTTGTGTTTGTGAAGACATATTTTGAACCATCATGATCATCTTGATCATTTGAAAATTTTGTAGTGTCTTTATGAAACTTAGGAATTTTATCAATGGAAGTTCTACAATTCTCAGCATAATGTCCAACTTTGTTACATCTCCTACAAACAAGTTGACTGAAATCTCTGCCTTTGCCTTGATATTTTCCTCTACCTCTGATTTGTCCTCTATTTCAAGTTTTTTCTCTACTTGGAATTTGTCCTCTTCCTTGATTATAGCCTCTGCCTTGATTGTTTCCTCTCCCTTGAAAATTGCTCCTTCCTAAACTCTAGCCTATGTTGAAATTGTTTCCTCTCCTTTGATTATGACCAAGACCTTGTACATTGCGTGCTGCTTGAATTTGATTGAAATGTCCTCTTTCTTGGTTTCGAGAACTATCATTTGAGGATTTACTTGTACTAGCCTTTGTGAATAAGACATCCTCCCCAATATGTATCTTCTTCCCAAAAAAAATTTCATGTTGGGCTAACATATCACTCAAATCATCAAACTTGATCTTCTCTAATTTTCCAGTGACTTGCAAAGTTTCCAAAAAATTTGTAAGATGATAGCAATCAGGAAATTAAAATTGTAGTTAGGAAACTTTCATCAATAGCTTGAAAACTAGCATTTATTATTTCCTGGTTGATGTTTTTAAGCCGTGAAATATACTCAAGAACATCACCACCTTCAATTAATTTTTTTTGGAGAAATTTTAATTGAATATCAACCTTTTTTAATCAGGTTGTGTATCAAATAGATCTTTGAATGTACGCAAATCAGTCCATGCATCTGATGCATTTTCAATATGACTAAACAAAATATCTATAATCGTATTTATTCCTTGATTGCATGAGTGGATTCCATGTATTTAGCTTTTTTATTTGAGATTTCCACTATATAATATCTGTTACTCATCTAACTGGTTGTTCCTCCAAATAGGTTAAACACATACCCACTTGTAGCTCTTTTGAAATCTAGATATCTTGTCCAATATACATAAAAAAATTCATGTACAAGAATCTGTATAATCCTAGTTTTCCTTGGTAGAAAAGTCCATAGCTAGTAGTGACACACAAATATGTGAAAACACTCATTAATTTTGTCCATTTCTCCTTCCCTAGTTTGACATATACCTTCTCACTACCCCCAATGCGTTTGCAATGTGTTAGTCATCAGTATTTTTCACTTGTTGGTGTTGACTAGGTGTAACAGCCAAGTTTTATAGCAGCTGATCTAAAAAATTGTCAAATTTTCCAACTGGAAAACACCCATAAACATTTATGCCCTCCTACCTTTTCAATCAACCCATGAAGAGATAAAACCTCATTGTCAAAACCCTATCTAGCCTCAACCATACTAGCTTGTCCATCAGCTCCAAAGAAAGCAATCCAAATCTGTCCAAGAAGTCCCCCCTAAGTTAGGTAGTGGCGCTCTAGGCATTTCTCCCTTGGAAAGCCATCATAAGCCAAAGAACCTCTATCTATGATCAACTAGTCCTAACCGACCTTCCTATTCTACAAATAAATCTTGGTTACACCCTTAAGTCGCGCCACTAACAAGCCTTGAAGTCTCAGCAATGCATGTGCCATAGGTCAAACTGATATTAGGTAGTTTTACAATGTTTCAAAGGATCTTTCAAGAGCAGAAGTGTACCAGCATCCCAGAAGAGAGTATTTCGCTCAACATGAGAAGACATCTTCTTCTCATGTGATTTTGAGCCTGGGATGCAGCCATAGGATAGATAGTGTTTCATTAAGCTTCTACAATCACAGTCAAAGGTTAATAGATTATGAATGAAAAGAAATGCTTTGCAGATACTATCCAAATTGCTTGTGATGTCTAAAAAAGGCACAAAGGTATTTGGAAAAAATAATTACATGTCTCAAAGAAATTCCCATTATGAATTATTGAAATTTTGTCATCTTCATTTGCTTAAACATGAATAGGCAGTGAAGGGAAAGATAACACTGTTTAAAAACTGATGAAATGGCATCACTGAGAAAACCTCCTTCATTTTATAAGCAGAGGGTTGAAGACTGATAAGGGCCTCCTTCATCTATAAGCAAAGGGCATTGGACAGTGATTGATTTTAGGGTTTTTACTGACTAAAGAGAAAATTTTAAGAGCAGTGGGAGACCATTAAAAGTTTATGGATGGAGAAATGGTGTTAAAAACAAAGAGAAAGCATGAGTACTATAATGATCAAAGAAGCTGACTTATCTCCTATCAGATATTTCTTTCAAAGGCAGTCTTAAGCCAAAATGAACAAACCTTGCTGAGGGATGTAATTTTTTGATTATTAGAAAGGTTTCTTTACTTCAAAAAAGTTCATGCCTGTAAAAGAAGTGGTTCTTTCCACTATGTCATTTATTTGAGCAAAAAGAGTCTCGGTTATGTTTTAAAAGGACATGAGCTTCACGTTTTGTTTAAACCAATACCTTTTTCAAAGAAGCCTTCAAAACCATCATAAAGAAAAATCAAGGTTAATTGACTTGTTCGGTTTCAAAAAGAGTTAAAGAACGTTGCCAAAATCTATTTTGCAATTCAAGGCATGAGCAACACTCCCCTAGGCTGCTCCCTAACCGAAACAAGGAATTATTGAGCAAAAATTGCAGAGTTTGAAGCTTTTAGACCACACGGCGCCCCTGGAAAAATGCGCGGCACGTTAAGAAGTTAATTTACACAGTGCTATAACGTCTGCGCGGCGCACCTGTAGGCGCCGATCACAACCGCCCAATCATCGACCTGACACCCTGTCTATTGCATGGCGCCTTTCCATTTCAACGTGCCGCGCATGTTTTAACAGTTAAAATGCCTCCAAAAGAGTCTTCAAGCTGCTCAACTCTTCAAGCAAATGCCACCATCCATCTTTGAGGTATTTTTGTTTTCCTCCTTGGTATATTCGATTTTCTAAAATGGTGATCAATGATGTGTGCTTCAAGACTAAATAGTGGTGAAAAAATGAAAGTCTTGGTAGGAAAATCAAAATGATTTGTTAATTTTATTGAAAAAGTTTGCTACGGTGAGAGGCTAGTAGAGTGTTCATATTAGTTTCAACAGGCCTAAAGCTACCCTTAAGACAGTGATAAACCATAACCTTTGTCAGCAATATGTAATGGAGAAACATTGGTAAGGAGGGTTGAGTGTTCTGTTTAAAATCCTAGATTGTTGTGGCTATGATTGCCCAAGATTGACATAGTGAAAGTGGTGTGTTTATATTGGTGTCCAAAAGGCCTAAAACTGCCCTCAAAATAGTGCTAAAACATAACACTACCTGCAAGTCAAAATAAACACAGTATTAGAGGTTATGTAAAATTTTTGAAGGTGTCCTAACTATGATAGGACAAATCTAAAGCTCTGTCAGCAAAATGTAATGGTGAAAACAGTGTTAGAAGGTGAAGCAGTGTTTGTAAGGAAAGCACAATGTTATAAGGTGAAGGCAGTTTTTGAAAGGAAAACACAGTGTTCCTAAAGGTGAAACAGTGAGCCTAATTTAACAACAGTGATCATGCATGAATGACTTTGTCACTTTCAAAATTCCTCTATGTGTGGTAAAAAGCAAAACCACTGCTGCCTCCTTTGGTCCATGAAACAGAATATGGTGAGTGAAGCTGTTAAATCAATATGAAAGTGTTTTTTTCTACTTGTGTATGTGAAACAGTGAAGTACAAGAGGAGTGTTTTTTTGATTGAGAGGGGTGTTTTGTTTTCTACAAGGTTGTCTTTCTTACACCAAAACACAAAATAGCTTTGTGACCTTACCCAAACACAGTAATCATTTGACTGTGTGTACCTCTTTATTTGATAACTATTTGTTGATTGACATACAAAGGAAGAGAAATAGTGATTTGTAAGGAACAATAGGTTGGTGTTAATGAACCATTTCACATAGCATTCGAAGCAATTTTCCTTGGTCAAACAATGAATAACAAAGAAGACAGAGTTGTGTGCTTGAGAAAAAATTCCAAAGGCTATTTGAGGCAGCTTGGTGTTGCAGAGAGCATTCAAAAAAAATGCCTCCCAGGCAAGATAGTAGGAGTGGCTTGCATAAGAGATTTGAGCCTGTTTCCACTGAAGAATTGAATGCCCACCCATCAGTCTTGTTCAATTTCCATGAGGTTGGGTGTTTATATTTTTGTCAAAGAGTGCAAGAGGTGAAGAGCTTTTCCCCTTTGACACATCTTTGCGCTTTGAGGTTTCAAGAGAAACATTTCTAGCTGGCAGGCCTATATTTCAAATTCTCTCCGACATCCATCTCCAAGTCCACTAAAATGCCTTATGTCGGGGAGAAGTGGTTTAAACAAAGCCATCTGGACTCAGAAGATTACAAGCCCTTTCTAAAGCCTGAGCACAAAGATTCATGTCCTTCAATTTTCCCCTTCTCATATATTTTGACTAGTTACGCCCCCCTCATGAAGATCATCATGAAATACTTCACTTGTGAGGGAAGATTCTCCCGAGTCTATGCCTATCACATTCGATTGCTCATGCATTTCACGAGGTCCAAATTTCTAAATATTCCTTTCTTCTTACATAGAAGCATTGAGAAAATGGCCTCCACTGTTCATAAAAAAACTTCCTTCACAGCAAACAGTCTGCCTCTTCCATCACTCCCTCATCAAAGTCATCATTCTTCATCAGCTTGAGAAGAGGGAGGTCTCTTGGGATACTTTCATCACCCATTCGGATTTCTCCACTTTCCCTCCAGTTCATACATCCCCTACACCTCCTACTCTGTTGTGTAACCAACTCCAAAAATAGAAGAAAAGAGATATGAACGCCTTAGAAATAAGCCACTTCGAGGGGGAAACCTCCAATACATTACATAAATGAACAATTCTTGGATGATACAATTTACAAAACCTCCTTTCTATATATAGGAGTCCATGTGGCCATAATGTAATCCTAATGGGCCACAATGTAATCCTAGCCGACCTAACAATAATAATTTAAGGGCACAATAATAACAAAATGGGGGTTACAAGGGTACAATAATAACAAAAAGGGGTTTACACTAACAATAATAAGGGGCTATACTAGTGATATAGGGACCTAACATGCCCCTCTCCTTCAAAAAAGTGTTGTCCTCAACACTTGAGTAGCTCCGGGTGCTTCTGTATAAAATTCTCATCCTCCCATGTAGAATCTTCGGTGGGTAAGTTCTTCCACTTGATGAGATACTCTGAAATTGATCGATTCCGTAGTTGTCGAGTTCTTTTTTCCATGACTGCTTCAGGTTCCAATATGATTTTCCCTTCCCCATCGAGTTCTGGCAATACTGTTTGAACTGGAAGATTTTCACCTATAACCTTCTTTAAGCATGAAACATGGAAAACTGGATGTACTCGCGAAGAAGCAGGAAGCTCCAATTTGTATGCCATAGTACCAATCTTTTGCAACACCTTGTAAGGACCATAGTACTTTGGCGATAATTTATTATCCTTCTTTGCTTGCTTGAGGAACATTTGTTTGTATGGTTGTAGCCGTAAAAATACCCAATCTCCTACATCAAAACTTCTCTCGCTACGATGTTGATCTGCCTGTTGTTTCATTCGATTTTGTGCCAAATTCAGGTTATCCTTTAAGAGTTGGAGAACTTCTTGCTGATGCTCGATGTGATCTTCCACTGCTTGAACCTTCAAATTTTTCCTTAAAGATGATGTGATGGATGGTGGATGATATCCATAAAGTGCCATAAATGGGGTCATTTTTGCTGCAGTATGGAAGGAAGTGTTATACCACCATTCGGCAAGAGGTAACCACTTGACCCATTGTGTTTGTTTATCAGATACAAAACAACGAAGATATCCTTCCAAACATTTATTTACTATCTCAGTTTGACCATCAGATTGAGGATGATGAGATGAGCTATGAGCTAATTGAGTACCCAAACAAGAAAATAACTCCGTCCAAAAAATTTCAGTAAAAATGGGATCTCTGTCGCTCACAATAACCCTTGGGCTTCCATGTAGCTTTTGAATTCTGTCCATAAATGTAGTAGCAACTGTACTTGCTTTAAATGGATGAGATAATGCACAAAAGTGTGCATACTTAGTAAGTCTATCAACTACCACCATGATGACACTCTTTCCTTCAGACTTAGGTAAACCTGTGATAAAATCCATTGAAATCTCCTCCCAACGTTGACTTGGAATGGATAAAGGTTGTAGAAGTCACAGGGTCTTAATTGTTTCCATTTTATTCTGCTGGCAAACCTAACATTCCGCCACAAACTTTTGAATATCAGATTTAAGGCCATCCCAAAAAAATTCTTTCTTCACCCTGTGGTAAGTTTTTAAAAATCCCGAGTGTCCTCCTAAAGGAGAAGTGTGCAATTCCCGAAGAATCTTTTGTTTTAGTTGGGAATTCTTACAAAGATATAAGCGATCTTTGTACCATAAGGAATCATTTTTCCAACTAAATGTATCAGATGTACTAGGATCTTGCTGCAACTTTGAATGAGTATCCATACATCTTTGTCCTTCTTCCATTCATCTCTTGCTTCAGTTATCCAATCTGGTTGGATAATAGAAATGGCACAAAGCAATGCTTCCACCTCTTCATTCTTTCTTGAGTGTGCATCTGCAACAACATTCAGCTTTCCTTTTTTGTAGATTATTTCAAAGTCATAACCCAACATCTTTGTGACCCATTTTTGCTGTTCTTCTGACGATAGTCTTTGTTCCAAAAAGTGTTTAAGACTATCATGATCAGTTTTTACCTTGAAGTGTCTTCTCATTAGGTAAGTTCGCCATTTCTTTAGTGCATGCAGTATTGCTAACATTTCCTTCTCATAAATAGGTTTCTGTAAATACTTTCCTTTGATTGGACGACTTTCAAAAGCAATGGGTCTTCCTTCCTGCATTAAAAAAGCACCAATTCCATTTCCTGAGGCATCACATTCCACAATAAAGGTTTTTGTGAAGTCTGGCGTAGCTAAGACCAGTGCTAGGCACATTGCCTCTTTAAGATGTTCAAAGGCCTTAGTTGCTTCAGAAGTCCATGAAAATGCATCTTTCTTCAATAATGTTGTTAGAGGTGCTGCTATTCTCCCATAATTCTTAACAAACTTGTGATAATACCCTGTTAACCCGAGAAATCCTCGCAACTTCTTTATGGTTGTGGGGACTTTCCATTCCTTAATGGCTTTAATTTTTTTAGGGTCTACTTTAACACCCTCATGAGATACAGTATGACCCAGATATTCCACCTCTTGTACTCCAAAGAAACATTTGGATTTTTTTGCATATAATTGTTTCTCCTGCAATAGTTTGAGCACCCTGTCAACATGTTCAACATGATCCTTCCAAGACCTGCTGTAGATTAGTATATCATCAAAAAATACTAGCACAAAATTTCTAAGGAAGGGTTTGAAAATGGAATTCATCAACCCTTGAAATGTAGAAGGTGCATTGGTAAGGCCAAAAGGCATGACCAAAAATTCATAATGACCCTCATGAGTTCGAAATGCTGTTTTTGGAATATCTTCAGTCTTCATTCTAATTTGATGATATCCAGAACGAAGATCCAACTTGGTAAAATAAATTGCTCCATGTAATTCATCCAATAATTCATCAATCACAGGAATGGGAAATTTATCTTTAATGGTGAGCTTATTGAGCTCCCTATAATCCGAACACATTCGCCATGATCCATCCTTCTTGTGTACCAATACTACGAGAGAAGAGAAAGAACTTTGACTAGGTTGAATTATACTCGCCTCTAACATTTCTGCAATCATACGTTCAATTTCGATCTTTTGGAAGTAAGGATATCTATAAGGCCTGATGTTTTGAGGAAAACTTCCTGGAATCAAATGAATAGCATGATCATGATCACGAATAGGTGGGAGTCCTTTGGGAGTTTCAAACACCTTGGAATGATTGTCCAAGACTTGTTGGAGATCTGCAGAAATAGATGATTTTGATGTCGGAACTTCTAGTGAGCATAATTGTGCGATTACGCCTCGTTGTTCTTTATTTAGAAGCTTTGTCATGACATTAGAGCTTATTATCCTTCCTGGCTTCCCTTCAATACCCCGTAATTCGACTTCCTTTCCTTCTGAAAAAAATTTCAAGAAAGTTCTTGAAAATTAAAAGCTACCGTCCCCAAAGATTGTAACCATTGTACTCCTAGTACAACATCAACACCTCCCATAGGAATGGAAAGCATTGGACTAGTCAATACATATTCCCCCATGGTTAGCTTGATATTATGGCATTTTCAAGAGCAATTTATAGTTCCTCCATTTGCAACCATCACTTGACATTCTGGTGCTGGGTATAGGAAACAATTTAATTCCTTGGCTACCTTACAATGAATAAAATTATGGGTGCTACCTGAATCAATCAACACTATTACCTTTTCTTCTTGATCTGTCCTGCTATCTTGAGAGTTTGAGGAGTGGTAATTCCTGCCAGTGCATTACATGATATGGTCGGATTCATTTCTTCCTCTTATATGGCTGGTTCCTGGTGTGTATCCTCTTCTTGTTCATTTTCTTCTTCTTCTTCACAATCTATGTAAAATAATTTCTTTTCAGCACACTTATGACCTTTAGTGTATTTGCTATCACAACTGTAGCAAAGCCCTTTTGCTCTTTTTTCTTCCAATTTTGTGGTGTCAACCTTGTAGGTTGTGGAAATCTAGGCGTAGCAACACTTCCTTCTTTATAGAATTGAGTGGTAGGCTTCCTTGTCGCCATAATTTTACATTCAACTTTTCTTGCCAACCTGAATGCCTTCTCCAATGAATCAGGTTCCAAAACGCGAACTTCATATTGGATGTTATCCTTTAAAGTGCCTAGGAAGAGATCAATCCTGTGTTCCTCTGTAAGATCAGTTACCCTTATATTCAATTTTTGGAAGTCCTCAATGTGCTGCCCTACTAAACCCTTTTGTTTGAGATTTATCAATTGGGTAAAGAAGGTGTTGCTCTTTGTATCCTCATAATGTGCTATCATTTCCTCCGTAAAAATTGACCAAGTGACAATTTTTTTACGGGAGCAAAGCCATTGATACCATGCAAATGTATTTTGTTCTAAATGTAAAGTTGCAATGCGTACCTTTTGTGTGTTTTGCACGTTATGGAGATCAAAATATTGCTCCATCTGTAGTATCCATGTTACCGGATCCTTTCCATGAAACTTCTTCATATCCATTTTTGGAATATGGTGGTTCTTCCCGCCAACATTCGAGCTTATGAAATCATGATTAACATTTATTTTGTTCTCATCATGAGGTTCTTATCCTATATTTCCGCCATTAGGAATCATTTCTGGTTTTAAGCTTGTCATCAAGCCTTCCATGTATGCTTTTAGATCACTCTTCATGTTTTCCATGTTGTCTTTCATGTCATCCATCTTAGCTTCCACGCCATCCATCTTAGCTTCCACGCCATCCATTTTAGCTTCCATGCCTTTCTTCAAACCGTCCATATTCACTTCCATGCCTTTCTTCAAACCTTCCATCTTAACTTCCATGCCTTTCTTCAAAACTTCCATTTCATTTTTTGTTGCTCTTTGCGAGAGTGAAAACTGTTGCATTTGCTCTTGTAATTTTGATAGATCATGTTGCAATTCTTCATCTTCATGAGTCATAGTAGAGCCTTCTGAAGGCTTAATGGGTGTTGAATTATTTTTAGGGGCCATTTTAAAATCAAATATTTATATCTATTCTACAAGTTTCCCTTGGAATCAATTCAACTTTATTCTTCCAACAAGACTTATGTAATTCGGAAAAAAAATACACACCTTTTACTAGCTTTTAGGAGCTCGATATTGAAATTGAATTATCTATGTAATTGAAAATCTTCGATATCTCAAATTCAGCCCTGTAGTAGCCCTCTGAAGCTTCTTTCAAATTCCACAGGTCTGACCTGATTTGGATTCTCCAAGACAAATTTGTATCCAATCTCCTACAATGACCTAATTTTGGACTGGTTCAGTAGAGCAAACTTGTACGACTTGCCACGTGTCACTGTTTTGTTCTTTGTCTCTGAAATTAATAGCCAAGAAACTAAAGGCCGTGTAATTGCGACCACTTTTGATGGCACTCCAATCCAATCTCCAGAGAGAGAGTTATTGAACTTTTCCCACGATCACCTCTTTGAGATGCAATTCTGGAGCCTGAAAAAGCACTACCTTCCACAGATCATATCTCCGAAAATATTGCGAACCAAGCTCTGAAATTTTTTGACGAATTTCCTCAGGATTTCAGCTTCGTACCATACTAATTTCAGATTCTTAACCTTCGTAGAAAACTTTTTATAGCGAAAATGCTACAATGACCTGTTTAGGAGCTTGAAAAAAGACCTAACTTCCACAGATGATATCTCCGCAAATATTGCGAACCAAGATCTGAAATTTTTAGACAATCTTCCTCAGAATTTCAGCTTCGCACCCTAAAAATTTAAGCTTCTGAAACTTTGTAGAAAAAAATTTATAGCGAAAATGCCACGATGACCTGTTTGGAGCAGCGAAACCCTAGAATCCCAAGCCTCTGATACCAAATGTTGTGTAACCAACTCCAAAAATAGAAGAAAAGAGATATGAACGCCTTAGAAATAAGCCACTTCGAGGGGGAAACCTCCAATACATTACATAAACGAACAATTCTTGGATGATACAATTCACAAAACCTCCTTTCTATATATAGGAGTCCATGGGGCCATAATGTAATCCTAGTGGGCCACAATGTAATCCTAGCCGACCTAACAATAATAATTTAAGGCCACAATAATAACAAAATGGGGGTTACAAGGGTAAAACAATAACAATAAGGGGTTTACACTAACAATAATAAGGGGCTATACTAGTGATATAGGGACCTAACATACTCACCATCCTTCGCCTTCTTCTAGCAGACCTATTCCCAAGAGGGTCAAGTTTACCACAGAACAAACAAAAGAGCCTAAATAGGGAGAAGAGCATGACCATAATGAGGAAGAAGAACATGAGCAGGAAGAGGAAAGTGATGATGAGCAACAACAGGATGAAACAGAGCAACAAAAAGATAGAACAGGGCAGCAAGGGGGTGAAGAAGAAAGTGTTGATGAGCAACATCACAGTGAGATAGAAAAACAAGGGAAAGAAGGGCATGATGATGAGCAACATGAAGATATGCAACACAGTGAGGGTGAGCAGACCCATGAAGATGCTGAACAGGGGCAGCCACAACATGATACACAACAACCTCAGGGTGATGAACAACAGCCTCCTAAAAAGGAACAATAGCCTCATAAAGAAGAGGGGAAACAGCATGAAGATGTGCAACACAGTGAGGAGGAAAACCCTCAAAAAGAAGTGCAAAAGGACAGCCAAGGCATCCATGAAGAAATCCAAGACAGTGGAAAAAATGAGGAGCAAAGTGACAAGGGTAAATAGCCCATGGAGCATGTGCTAGCTGCCTCTCCTAGGCAAGGGGCCATGCTCTCTTCTCCGAAAGTGGCCAAGCCCTGGACATCAAAGAAAAGGGTGCCTAGAGTTGTAACTCCAAATGTGACTAGGGCCCTCCGGAGCAAGGGAAAATTGCCCAAAAATCCCATGGTCGAATTTCCCAAGAGGAAGAAGACTAAAAGAGCCACCCAAAGCAAAGGGAAGGACAAGGAAGAAAGCAGTCATGAACTAGAAAGGGAATTCGACATCATCCAAATCCAAAGAGATGATAGTGATAATGAAGCCCGGATCCTAGAAAATCTCTTGATTCATAGAGAAATCCAAATTGATGCGTTGAAGACTAGTCTTGATAGGGCTAGGAACTTCAATCACCTTTTGCAAGTCCAAAACAAGTAGATGAGTGTCCATATGGCTGTATACGAGACACGTGCCATCAAATAAAAAAAGGAGGCCTCCAAAGCATAGGTGATATTGGAAGAACTCATGGGTGAGTTCGATGAAAGCGAAGGTTTAGATCAGCATAGGCGAAAAAGGCCAAGAACCATGGGGCTCAAAAAGACCCTTGAGAAACAAAAATAAGAAGAAGATGCACTTCTGCAATCTACCCCTCTCCCTACATTGTTCGAACAAGAGATAGAGAAAAATCGGGAAGCATGGCTTGAGAGAGTTAATGATCACTTGGAGAATAAATTGGAGAAGGCAAATAGGGACTTGGACCTTCAACGGAAGATGACTGGGCATTATAAAAAGCTAAATTAGTTTTCCCAGCGGAAGTTGAAGGCTACTCTAGAAAACTCAAGGAAGCTAAAGGGAAGCGCCAGGCACAAAAATTGAGGAAAGACACCTCAAGGCTCAAAATTTTGGCCTCTTCTTCATAACATGTTGCTAAAAACCGTTGAGGGTCATGCTCACCAAATTTGGGCGAAAATCGACATTCTTTGGTTTTTTGTCATTTTTGGGTTTTTGGCCAAAACTCATGGGCATCGCCATTTTAGTTTGGGGCATCATCAAAGGATGAAAATGGTATCATTGGATGCCATAATTTTAGGGGCACATACTCAGTGATTTTCAGATTATTTGAAGATCATTTTCTCCCCCAAAATGGCAAAAAACACTCGCTTTTTCTACACTCTTCCCCATTTATCAGCAAGGCTTATGTTTTGGGTTTTTACACACAGGCCTGTTTTTGGAGGATTTCCAGTGGTTAGTTGGGATAAAACTAAAAATTTTCATAAAGTATACACTTAGAGATTTCCAACGAGCGATCAGGAGCCTCGTTCGACATTGGGAAGGCCTCCAAAAGTTGCCGGCAAGTTAGGGGACCTTTTGCTGATGTATTTTTTGAGTAATTTTGTAAAAATTGAACCTTTCAAAAGTGACTTTTATTCATGTGATTTTAGCTATTTTTGTACATGATAAGTTATGAAAAGTAAATATATTTCCCTTTTTTAGCATTTTTTAGATATTTTATTAGATGTTTTGTGCCTTGGGCTTTGCAGAGCCTCAAGGACAAATCAGATATTTTGAATAGGCCAATGAGATTGCAAGTTGAACTAAGAGGTTTTCCTCACTTTGGCCTATATTTTCCAAAGTCTTTCATTGTAAACACGACTGAACTTGATGAATAGAAGCAATATATGGTCATATAAGCTTTGAAAGAAATACTTGTCTCATGCTTTTGGATAGTTTCTTGGATGTTCTTGGATGATGAAAGAGGATTGTTGTTGGATTCCATGACTTGGTAGAATGGTATAGTGTCTCTATCTCTGTTTTGTTTCCTAGTTTTCATTTATAAATCCATGTTCTTGCTTGCTATAGGATAGTAGAGAACAAATTTGAGACATGCCCTTGGAGGCACCTCAAATTTCTCGTTTCTTCATAGCTTCCATGTTTTCTTCATTCTTAGTCACATTAAAGAATTCTTGATTGCTTTTTAATAACTTAAGAATATTGTTTTCTTGTTTCATTCATGGTTTTATGCATGCTAAGTATGATTTATGGTATGCCCTGCTTACTCATGGCTAGCCATAGCTCCACCTATGAAACTCCTCTTTGATTGATTAGATTGTCATTTGTTGAACCAAGGAGGTCTTGTTCTGATCTTGCCCTTTGCCTAAAACTATGAAATCTTGTTTTCAAAGTGCCCAATAGCTTGAAGTACTGTGTTTAGGCATTCTGACATAGTGATTTGATTTTTTTTTTTCTGTCTTAAATGTGTTTCCCCAAAGTCTGATAGCCAATTCCTAAAGTTAGAGAGTTATATCTCTCTATGCATGGCTTGAATGTTTATTTCTCTGCATCGATTAGTTTACAATTACATTTCTCATTATTAATGGTTTTCCATACCATGTTTATGTCAGCTATTAAACTATTTTTGCTTGAAATCCTTTGTTATTGACAAACTTGATGTCCATCTCACTCCATTTTGCCCAAAGATCCATTTTATCTCGAATCAAATCAGCCCTTCAACAAACTTGTGTCACCATTCGAAATATTTCTAGACCTTTTCGACCCCTTAGCCTAGTTGATCTAACATATTTTACCTATCTTATGTCTTTGATCAGTTCATCCCTCACAACCTAAAAACCAAAACCAAAAACCCACTTCATAACTAGCCTAAAATCAGAACACAAATAAGCAAACACATAGATATTCCTCACACAAATAGAGAGAGCCCTCTCTGAGTCCAGGAAGGGTAGGTCCTTGGGCTCCAAAGATTGGTTTGATGTTACACTGTCATTTGGCTTGCCAATCGACCTATCCCACTGCTCCCTAACATAATGGCGATCACAGTGGGAGTCTTAGTGATAAATAAACTTAGTTTCCCTAAACCTTTAGAGACCTTTGAAAATACTATCTGATTGAGCCACCTTATCGCCTCACTAACATAATGGCGATCACGGTGGGACCTTGAGTCAAAACATCCTAGGTATCCCTTAGGGACTCTCAAAATCTCAGTAAAACTTAGAAGAGTAGAATCTGGTTGTCTCACCATCCTAGCAAAATGATGACTCAGTTGTAGGACACTCTTACAAACCTTAAGACTACATAAAGAACTCAGAAAAACCCCAAAAAACTTCCTTAGATTGGTTTTTGATAGTACTGGTGGTGGACCATACACATATACCTCAAAACAATTAAAAATCTACCTGGTGACTCCAGTAGCCTCCAGTAGGCCTTACTACTTTACTAAACTCTAGGCTACTATCCGATCAAGCCACCTCATCGCCACCCTAACATAATGGTGATCACGGTGGGACTCTGAGTTAGTGACAATCTAAGTACACCTTAGGACTCAATAAATCCCTTATCTTCAAACATACCTACCATTTAGCCACCTCATCGCCACACTAACATAATGGCGTTCATGGTGGGACTAACTGAGTACATAACAATCTAGTAAACTCTTGTAGATTCATTAGTCTTTAAAAAAATTAAACAGGCAAGAAGTCCATAGAATCATTTAGAGTAAACTATTTTTGTTATCACCACCCTAGCAAAGTGATGAAACAAGTTTAGAATACTTTAATAAACCATAGGCTGCACATAAAACTCAAAAAACCCCAAAAAATTCCCAGATTGGATTTTCCCTAGTTACTGGTGGTGGACCATAGCTACATTTTTACAAAAAAAACCAAGTTCCACCTGTCGACTCCACTAGCCTCCAGTTGGCCTAAAACTAAAAAAAACTAAAAATTCATGAACCATACCTTTCTGCTAAATCATCCTTCCAAAAAACTTAAAACTTAGGGTGGAAACTCTGTAATCAATGACAAACTAAGTATCACTTAGCGATTCAGAAGACCTCACCTAAACATAGGAGATAAGCAGAAGTCTTCTTTCCAAGAGAACCATTAGCTTGTCCATACAGCCTAGAAAACTATTAAAACCAAGTGATTCACTCTTCTTTGCAAATTTCCATCTCAAAGTTTGCTATAAAACTTTTTCCCATAAGCATCTTTGATAGTGGTGGTGGTGGACCATAGTTCTCATATAAATCCACCTGGCGACTCCACTAGTCCATATTTTTGTTTTGACCATCCTTAACATTAGTAAAACCCTAGAGAGGCCATTCATCAAAAACAATCACAAATACCATCCTCTCTAAACTCTAGATTCAAAATCTAGCTTCATGAAGAATCAACACCAGATCTCATTCAGACCCAAATCCCCCTATCATAGTAGATGACCCAGAAAAGATTTTGTGGCAAGCTTCCGAAACTGGAAATTTAGCTACCGATAGGTCCATCCGTAAAGCAATATCAATACATGAACATCTCACAGCCTTGTTGGATTCCCCCTTTGACTTAAAATCAACAAAAACCATTTTTAGAAGCAAGTCACAAAGTAAGACAGACTTTGACGATCTTGAACCCCTAGCTCTGCCACAGAGTCCTAGTAGAGAAGCCTCACCTACCACACCTCCCGACTTTTAGCGTCTCCATCACTTTGGCTCCTACCATCCCAGATCTGCTCAACATCAGATCACTAGTCCAAGTACATCTGCCACACCCATGCAAACCACTACTTTTAAAACCACCTCAGCTCATCCCACAAGCCCTCATTTTTTACATCATCCATTAGCTCCCATCATGGCAGCCTGGTACGCACCTTTGGTGTTGCCACAGCCTTTGGCTCCCTTACAAAATGACTATCAATCCAAAATCCCACACTTTACCGGATTTGAGACTACCGCAACTCAAAAACATGTAGATAGGATTAGAAATGCCTTTGAATACATGGAAATAGAAGACGAGACCATTAGAATGAGGATGTTCGCCCAAAGCCTGGGCGGAGAACCCAAAAAATGGTTTAAAATCTTAACTCCAAACAACATCCACAATCTCCCATAACTCTACCAAACCTTCATAAACAAGTGGGAAATCCAAAAGAACCCCATTCAAATCCTGTCAGAGTATAACAATCTAAAACATGAAAATGGGGAAAGTGTCCAGGGATACTGCACTAGGTTCAACAGTGTGTATAACGCCCTCCCACCTCACTTCAAACCTCCACTTGGCTCAGCCTTGGCAAATTTCCCCAAGGGTTTTGACCCAGACATGACTTATCAGCTAAGAGACAAGGACCCCCCTACCTTAGAGGAAATGCAAAAAGTGGCCATAAGCGCAGAAGCCAACTTAGCAGAAAAAAGAGCTAGGACTAGATCAGAAAGGAAAGTCACATACCGGGATGAGGTCTCCACTTCAGCCCGTTCCTTAGATCTTATAATAGATGACTTGGTTAGGTCCATGGCCAAAGTGTGGGAAAAGATAAGTGAAAAGACCCCTCTTAGGGACAACCAGCCAAACCCTCCAAACAGAAACCAGAACCAAAATTTTAGGAGAGAACAGCCTCAAAACAAACCAAGGGAAAACGATCAGCAAATTAGGCCACCCTTCACTGAAAATTATGTGGAAGAAGATGATAGGGATGTAGAACCCATTGATGAAAATCATTTGAACCTCATAGGTTCTGATAACGAGAGTGAGGTTTACTTCACAGCAGAAGAGTAAGAGTTATTCTCTCCGAATCAGGACGAAACCAACTATGAAAGTCCCGAAGATCTTGCCATAGATTTTCAGAATGCCATTATAGAAGCTCACAGGAAGTATGACCTTAGAAGTAGAAAAAACCAAGACAACTCCAAGAAAGGTAGCCCTGGCACTGCTAAAACCCCGTATACCATCCTTAAAAAAGCAGTGGACAACAACAAAATCATGGTCAAGAAAACTGACCAAAACAAAGATAAATATATTCAAACAAATATTGGCTCAGATGCTTCTAGTACTTCCACAAATATTCCCGAGGTGGCTGTGTAAAACAAAATCCCAAAACAAAGTCAACAAACTCAGAACATAGAGAAAGTCATGGCTGAAAAAGCTGAAGCAAACCTGTCTAAACTGCAAGCACCTTTCAATTTTGAGGGAGAAATTGCCAAAATAAATATTACCATGCCTCTCACTGAACTTATCACCCAAGACTCTTATAAATCACAAGTGTTAAAAGTCCTGAATATAGGAAATGATGCGAACACCCTTAATCTAGCCGATGACACTCCCGAAGTGTTATTTGGTCCAAAAATAGAAGGGAAATTCCAAGGAACCACTCTTCCCTTTTACATCAGTTTGAATATCCATGACCAAATCCTTCACAATGCCATGCTAGACTCCGGAGCCTCGCATAATCTCATGTCGAAGGTTCTAATGGAAAGACTAGGCCTAGAAATCACAAGACCATATAAATACTTATATTCATTTGATTCAAGTAGAGTCAAATGTCTAGGATTAATCAAAGATCTTTGTTTAAATCTAGCCCAAGTACCGGAAAAACATCTGATCATGGACATAGTGGTAGCAGACATCCCTCCCAAGTATGGAATGCTTTTATCCAGATCTTGGGGAGCCAAGCTTCAAGGAAATATTCAACTTGATATGTCCTACGCCACTATTCCTGTGTTTGACCAAACTAGAATACTCTATCGAGAATCACACATGAAATACATGATCAGGAGCCAAGAGAGGCCAGATAACATCCCGATGTACTCCTTACATTCTGATCTAAACTCTTTCATTTTACACACTGGTGAGGACATTGAAGAACAGTCAGAAGGCTTTGAAACAAGCTTAGACACACCACATCAGCTACCCCAAGTTCTCTATGATGAACTAGACACTCATAATTATCATGATCATGAACAGCTATGTCTTGAGGAAAGTGAGTGTGTTCCTTTTGAAACAGGGATAGAGAAAGAAGCACAAACCATTATGTACTATCAAGAAAATTGCTCAAACCTTAGGCAAACATCAGCAATAACATCAGGAAACTTTTTCAGAACATAGGCATTAGAAGACTTACATATCACAAACCTCTTTGGAACTCAGGAGCAGGGAAGCTTAATGCTCTTACCATACCTCAAGAATTTACCATCACATAACTCTACCACTGCAAATGAAACCTTGACTGTAGCCATAACAACTCAAAATCTAGAAAAAATGTCTGATAAACTTCTTATGAGAGGAGATGATGACTGCAGTCCAAATATACCTGAGTTACTTGAACTGGCTAACATTCTGTCACTCCACCAAAGACTTAGAACTGCTAGAATTGGAAATATCATTCAAAATACTACTTCATACAGAGAAAACAGTGAGAAACAATATGCCACTACCATAACTCCAAGAAACAACTTCGACAAAAGAAAATACAAAAAATTGAACCAATCAGTAATAGTCAAAGATAAAATAGCTATTCATAGGATCTGTTTTGATTTTAGAAGCACTAATAGACATCCTTGTGATAGAAATTTTATCCTTCCTGCCCAAGACCATGGTATACCGATGATAAGTGCTTTTAATCATATGTCTTTGCAAGATGATGTTTCAGGTTATAGCCAATTGATTCCCTTGCAAAGTAGACAGCTCAAAAAAAATTTCCAATATGCTGGAAGTAGTTCCATTTTCAAAATCAGAACTGAAAAACCACCAAATATCAAAAATATGCTCCTAAAAGCCATGTTTCCAGTCCTGAATTTATGCATTTTGACATACCTTGATGATGTCATCATATATTTCAAAAATGACAAAGAATATATGCATTACTTGAAAAAGATGAACAGTAAAGGAAGAAGTGGAAATCAGAGGTATAAGAGGTACATCGGGAAGATACGAGTTTGTTCAGAGATTCATGCATGAATCCTTATGTCATTCTTGAAAGAGAAAATTTTCCAAATTTTTCTTTTCAAGAGCTGAGTGGACCAAGAGTGGTAGGGGACCCTTATGAGGATAAGATGCTTAAGTTTTGCCATTTCCAAGATTTCTGAGTTTAAAACATTTTCAATCATTGTATATACCTTGTTTGAAAAAAAGATAAAAACAGAAAATTCAAAAACAATAGGAAAATAGAAAAAGAGGGCGGTTTGAAAAATAGAAAGAAGGCCCCTTGTTCAAAAAATAGTCATTCAGAAAGCGCGCAAATCCAAATGCCGCTACTAGTGCTCAAATGTATTGTTCAGTTATCTAGCCTAATCATAGCTGAACATGTTTTAAATTTATTTGTTGATAAGTTAGTGAGTGGAAAAGATGGTCAACATTGTGTAAGCTTGACTTATCAAAGAGAGTAGATTAGGAAGAGATACGGGTTCCATGTGCTCAAAATAGAACCAAAGAGGGAAACGGGGAGGAAAAACAAATTATGTATCCTAGCCCCGTTTTTCTAGATTTCATTTTATGAAAAATAATATTTGTGTGCAGCTGGTCTTTCACGCCACAAGTAAATGACAAATCAGACTGTCTAACCCTGATTTGATCATTTTTCAATTTCATGTTTTAGATTAGAGAACAAAATCCTGTCAAGCAGCTTAACCTTGACAGTTGATCTAGCATAGGTATAGTAATGAATGAGTTCATCAGCTTAATCTGAACTCTCAGTAGATATAAGTGTAAGAACTAGATAGGTTCATTTTTCAAAAAAATATATATATTTTCAAAGGGTTGCTAGTCCAAATGCACCCAAAGGAAGAAAAAATGTTAGGAAAGATAGTGGGATAGGTAGAAATATCATTGATGCTAATCATGCTGTCAATTTTAAGAAATAGCATCAAGGAAGAATGAAATTTTCACCAATGGGTAAGGCACTGGTCTTCATAAGCCAAAGATCTGAAATTCTGGACACCTCCTGAAAAGGAGCTTCCCTCCCCAAATGGAGCCACTGTTAGTCATCAGTATTTTTCACTTGTTGGTGATGACTAGGTGTAACAACCAATTTTTCTAGTAGCTGATCTAAAAAATTGTCAAATTTTCCAGCTGGAAAACACCCATAAACATTTCTTCCCTCCTACCTTTTCAATTAGCCCATGATGAGAAAAAACCTCATTGTCAAAACACTATCTAGCCTCAACCATACTAGCTTGTCCATCAGCTCCAAAGAAAACAATCCAAATCTGTCCAAGAAGTCCCCCCTAAGTTAGGTAGTGGTGCTCTAGGAATTTCTCACTTGGAAAACCATCATAAGCCAAAGAACCTCTATCTATGATCAACCAGTCGTAACTGACCTTCCTATTTTGCAAATAAAGTTTGGTTACACCATTAAGTCATGCCACTAACAAGCCTTGAAGTCTCAGTAATGCATGTGCCATAGGTCAAATTGATATTAGGTAGTTTTACAGTGTTTCAAAGGATCTTTCAAGAGCAGAAGTGTACCAGCATCCCAGAAGACAGTATTTAGCTCAACATGAGAAGATAGCTTCTTCTCATGTGATTTTGAGCCTGGGATGCAGCCACAAGACAGAGAGTGTTTCATTAAGCTCCTGCAATCACAGTCAAAGGTTAGTAAATTATGAATGACAAGAAATTCTTTGCAGATACTAGCCAAATTGCTTGTGATGTATAAAAAAGGTGCAAGGTATTTGGAAAGCAGAATTACATGTCTCAGAGAAATGCCCATCATGAATTATTGAAAGTTTTTCATCTTCATTTGCTTAAGCATGAATAGGCAGTGAAGGGAAAGATAACACTGTTTAAAAACCGATGAAATGGCATCACTAAGAAAACCTCCTTCATTTTATAAGCAGAGGGTTGAAAACTGAGAAAACCTCCTTCATTTTATAAGCAGAGGGTTGAAGACTGATAAGGGCCTCCTTCATCTATAAGCAGAGGGCCAGGGACAGTGATTGATTTTAGGGTTTTTACTGACTAAAGAGAAAATTTTAAGAGCAGTGGGAGACCATTCAAGGTTTATGGATGGAGAAATGGTGTTAAAAACAAAGAGAAAGCATGAGTACTATAATGATCAAAGAAGCTGACTTATCTCCTATTAGAGATTTCTTTCAAAGGTAGTCTGAAGCCAAAATGAACAAACCTTGCTGAGGGATGTAATTTCCTTAAAGGTTCGAAAGATCCATCTCCTCGATAAACAGGCATGACATTTAGTCTCTGTTCCTTTAACAAAATAGAGTTGAAAGTAGTTAAAATCAGCTGGGTTTAACAGAGGCCCAAGAGTGATGTTGATATTCAAAAGGGTTTTTCTCTTCCTATTCATAAAGATCTTTTTCAAAAATTGTCAAAAGTGACAAAGAGGTAACCTAAGCTATTTTTTCTAAAGGTGACTTTGCAAATGAACAACACAAAGACAAGAGGTGGAAAAAAGGATATGGTAAGTGTTTCAATTTCAAGAGCAACACTAGAAGAAATGAAACATAATGCTGTCACAAACAAAGGACTCTTGAGACATATGAAGATACTTAGCTGTTGCTTACAAGTGTAGGAGAAGCCTTTAAAGGATTTTATTTTTGATGAGCATATGGTGCCAAACCCAGGAAAATGCAGCTAAGTTTTTCCCCCAGTAAAAAAAGCAGTATCATTCAAAAGGCACATCTACAGTCATTCACATGGCTCAGAGTAGAATTTCCTTCTACATTACAGATATCAAAAAGGAAACAAAGTTTCATTCCTTAGTGAGAAACAGTGGATAGTTTTTTATTCTTAAAAAGGTTTCTTTACTTCAAAAAATGTCATGCATGTAAAAGAAGTGGTTCTTGCCACTATGTCATTTATTTGAGCAAAAAGAGTCTCGATTATGTTTTAAAAGGACATGAGCTTCACCTTTTGTTTAAACCAATAAATTTTTCAAAGAAGCCTTCAAAACCCTCACAAATAAAACTCAAGGGTAATTGACTTGTTCGCTTTCAAAAATAGTTAAAGACAGTTGCCAAAATCTAGTTTGCAATTCAAAGCACGAGCAACACTCCCCTAGGTTTCTCCCTGACCGAAACAAGGAATTCTTGAGAAAACATTGCAGAGTTTGAAGCTTTTAGACCGCGCGGCGTGCCTGGAAAAACGCATGACACATTCAGAAGTGAATTTACACAACAATATAACATCTGCGCGGTGCGCCTGTAGGCGCCGGTAACGACTGCCCAATCATTGACCCGACACCCTGTCTATTGCGCGGCACCTTTCCATTTCAACGTGTTGCGCATGTTTTAACAGTTAAAACGCCTCCAAAAGAGTCTTGAAGCTGCTCAACTCTTCAAGCAAATGCCACCATCCATATTCAAGGTATTTTTTTTTGTCTCCTTGGTATATTTGATTTTCTAAAAGGGTGATCAATGCTTTGTGTTTCAAGACTAAATGGTGGTGTAAAAATGGAGGTCTTGGTAGGAAAATCAAAGTGATTTGTTAATTTTATTGACAAATTTTTCTACGGTTAGAGGCTAGTGGAGTGTTCATATTAGTTTCAATAGGCCTAAAGCTACCCTCAAGACAGTGATAAACCATAACCTCTGTTAGAAATATGTAATGCAGAAATAGTGGTAAGGAGGGTTGAGTGTTTTGTTTAAAATCTGAGATTTTCGTGGCTATGATTGGCCAAGATTGACATAGTGAAAGTGGTGTATTTATATTGGTGTCAAAAGGCCTAAATTGCCCTCAAAACAGTGCTAAAACATAACACTACCTGCAAGTCAAAATAAACACAGTATTAGAGGTTATGTCAAATTGTTGAAGGTTTCCTAACTATGATAGGATAAAGCTAAACCTCTGTCAGCAAAATGTAATGGTGAAAACAGTGTTAGAAGGTGAAGCAGTGTTTGTAAGGAAAGCACAGTGTTATAAGGTGAAGGCAATTTTTGAAAGGAAAACACAGTGTTCCTAAAGGTGAAATAGTGAGCCTAATTTAACAACAATGATCATGCATGAATGAATTTTTCACTTTCAAAAGTCCTCTCTATGTGGTAAAAAGCAAAACCACTGCTGCCTCCTTTGATCCATGAAACAGAATATGGTGAGTGAAGCTGTTAAATCAATTTGAAAGTGTTTTTGTCTACTTGTGTATGTGAAATAGTGAAGTACAAGAGGAGTGTTTTTTTGATTGAGAGGGGTGTTTTGTTTTCTACAAGGTTGTCTTGCTTACACCAAAACACAAAAATTCTTTGTGACCTTACCCAAACACAGTAATCATTTGACTGTGTGTACCTCTTTCTTTGATAACTATTTTTTGATTGACATACAAAAGAAGACAAAAAGTGATTTGTAAGGAACAGGAGGTTGGTGTTAATGAACCATTTCACACAACATTCGAAGCAATTTTCCTTGGTCAAACAGTGACTAAAGAAGAAGACAAAGTTGTGTGCTTGAGAAAACATTCCAAAGGCTGTTTGAGGCAGCTTGGTGTTGCAGAGAGCATTCAAAACAAGATGCATTCCAAGCAAGATAGTAGGAGTGGCTTGCATAAGAGATTTGAGCCTGTTTCCACTAAAGAAGTGAATGCCCATCCATCAGTCTTGTTCAATTTCCATGAGGTTGGGTGTTTATATTTTTGTCAAAGAGTGCAAGAGGTGAATAGCTTTTCCCCTTTGAAACATCTTTGTGCTTTGAGGTTTCAAGAGAAGCATTTCCAGCTGGCAGGCATAGATTTCAAATTCTCTCCAAGGTCCATCTCCAAGGGCACTAAAATCCCTTATGTCGGGGAGAATTTGTTTAAAAAAAGCCTTCTGGACTCAGAAGATTACAAGCCCTTTCTAAAGCCTGAGCACAGAGATTCATGTCCTTCCATTTTCCCCTTCTCATATCTTTTGAATATCTACGCCCCCCTCATGAAGATCATCATGAAATACTTCACTTGTGAGGGAAGTTTCTCCTGAGTCTATGCCTATCACATTTGATTGCTCATGCATTTCACAAGGGCCAAATTGATAAATCTTCCTTTCTTCTTACATAGAAGCATTGAGAAAATGGCCTCCAATTTTCAGAAGAAACCTCCTTCACAGCAAACAACCTGCCTCTTCCATCACTCACTCATTAAAGTCATCATTCTTCATCATCTTGAGAAGAGGGAGGTCTCTTGTGATACTTTCATCACCCATCCGGATTTCTCCACTGTCCCTCTAGTTCATACATCCCCTACACCTCCTACTCACCATCCTTCGCCTTCTTCTAGCAGACCTATTCCCAAGAGGCTCAAGTTTACCATAGAACAAACAAAAGAGCCTGAAGAGGGAGAAGAGCATGACCATGATGAGGAATAAGAACATGAGCAGGAAGAGGAAAGTGATGATGAGCAGTAGCAGGATGAAACAGAGCAGCTGTAGGATAAAACAGGGCAACAAGGGGATGAAGAAGAAAGTGCTGATGAGCAGCATCACAGTGAGATAGAACAATAAGGGAAAGAAGGGCATGATGATGAGCAGCATGAAGATATGCAACACAGTGAGGGTGAGCAGACCCATGAAGATGCTGAACAGGGGCAGCCACAACGTGATACACAACAACCTCAGGGTGATGAACAATGGCCTCCTAAAAAGGATCAACATCCTCATAAATAAGAGGGGCAACAGCATGAAGATGTGCAACACAGTGAGGAGGAAAACCCTCAAAAGGAAGTGAAAAAGGAAAGCCAAGGCATCCATGAAGAAATCCAAGAAAGTGGCAAAAATGAAGAGCAAAGTGACAAGGGTAAAGAGCCCATGGAGCATGTGCTAGCTGCCTCTCCTAGGCAAGGGGCCATGCTCTCTTCTTCGAAAGTGGCCAAGCCCTGGACATCAAAGAAAAGGGTGCTTAGAGTTGTAACTCTAAATGTGACTAGGGCCCTCCGAAGCAAGGGAAAATTGTCCAAAAATCCCATGGTTGAATTGCCCAAGAGGAAGAAGACTAAAAGAGCCACCCAAATCAAAGGGAAGGACAAGGAAGAAAGCAGTCATGAACAGGAAAGGGAATTCGAAATCATCCAAATCCAAAGTGATGATAGTGATAATGAAGCCCGGATCCTAGAAAATCTCTTGATCCTTAGAGAAAGCCAAATTGATGCCTTGAAGACTGATCTTGATAGGGCTAGGAACTTCAATCACTTTTTGCAAGTCCAAAACAAGCATATGAGTGTCCATATGGTTGTATATGAGACACGGGCCATCAAATACAAAAATGAGGCCTCCAAAGCATAGGTTAGGTTGGAAGAACTCATGGGTGAGTTCGATGAAAGCGAAGGTGAAGATCAGCCTATGCGAAAGAGGCCAAGAACCATGGGGCTCAAAAAGGCCCTTGAGAAACAAAAAGAAGAAGAAGATGCACTTCTCCAATCTACCCCTCTCACTGCATTGTTCGAACAAGGGATAGAGAAAAATTGGGAAGCATGGCTTGAGAGAGTTAATGATCACTTGGAGAAGAAATTGGAGAAGGCAAATAGGGACTTGGACCTTCAACGGAAGATGACCAGGCATTATAAAAAGGTAAATCAGTTTTCCCGACGGAAGTTGAAGGCTACTCAAGAAAAACTCAAGGAGGCTAAAGGGAAGTGCCCGACACAAAAATTGAGGAAATACACCTCAAGGCTCCAAATTTTGGCCTCTGCTTCACAACATTTTTCTGAAAACCCTTGAGGGTCATGCTCACCAAGTTTGGGCGAAAATCGATATGTTTTGGTTTTTTGTCATTTTTGGGTTTTTGGCCAAAACTCATGGGCATCGCCATTTTAGTTTGGGGCATCATCAAAGGATGAAAATGGTATAATTGGATGCCACAATTTTAGGGTCACATACTCAGTGATTTTTAGATCATTTGAAGATCATTTTCTCCCCCAAAATGGCAAAAACCACTCACTTTTTCTACACTCTGCCCCATTTATTAACAAGGCTTATTTTTTGGTTTTTTACACACAGGCCTATTTTTGGAGAAATTCCAATAGTCAGTTGGGATAAACTAAACATTTTCAAAAATTATACACTTAGAGCTTTCCAACGAGCCATCATGAGCCTCGTTTCGACATCGGGAAGGCCTCCAAAAGTTGCTGGCAAGTCAGGGGACCTTTTGCTGATGTATTTTTTGAGTATTTTTGTAAAATTGAACCTTTCAAAAGTGACTTTTCTTCATGTGCGTTTAGCTATTTTTGTACATGATAAGTTATGAAAGTTCAATATATTTCTCCTTTTTAGCATTTTTTAGATATTTTATTAGATATTTTGTGCCTTGGGCTTTGCAAAGCCTCAAGGACAAAATCAGATATTTTGAATAGGCCAATGAGATTGCAAGTTGAACTAAGAGGTTTTCCTCACTTTGGCCTATATATTCCAAAGGCTTTTATTGTAAACAAGGCTGAACTTGATGAATAGAAGAAATATATGGTCATATAAGCTTTGGAATAAATAATTGTCTCATGCTTTTGGATAGTTTCTTGGATGTTCTTGGATGATGAAAGAGGATTGTTGTTGGATTCCATGACTTGGTAGAATGGTATAGTGTCTCTATCTCTGTTTTGTTTCTTAGTTTTCATTCATAAATCCATGTTCTACTTGCTATAAGATAGTAGAGAACAAATTTGAGACATGCCCTTGGAGGCACCTCAAATTTCCTGTTTCTTCATAGCTTCCATGTTTTCTTCATTCTTCGTCACATTAAATAATTCTTGATTGCTCTTTAATAACTTAAGAATATTGTTTTCTTGTTTCATTCATGGTTTTATGCATGCTAAGTATGATTTATGGTATGCCCTGCTTACTCATGGCTAGCCATAGCTCCACCTATGAAACTCCTCTTTGATTGATTAGATTGTCATTTGTTGAACCAAGGAGGTCTTGTTCTGATCTTTCCCTTTGCCTAAAACTATGCAATCTTTTTTTCAAAGTGCCCAATAGATTGAAGTACTGTGTTTAGGCGTTCTGACATAGTGATTTTATTTGTTTGTCTGTCTTAAATTTGTTTCCCCAAAGTCTGATAGCCATTTCCTAAAGTTATAGAGTTATATCTCTCTATGCATGGCTTGAATGTTTATTTCTCTACATCGATTAGTTTACAGTTACATTTCTCATGATTAATGGTTTTCCCTACCATGTTTATGTCAGCTATTAAACTATTTGTGCTTGAAATCCTTTGTTATTCACAAACTTGATGTCCATCTCACTCCATTTTTCCCAAAGATCCATTTTACCTCGAATCAAATTGGCCCTTCAACAACCTTGTATCACCATCTGAAAGCTTTCTTGACCTTTTCTACCCCATAGCCTAGTTGATCTAAAATATTTTTACCTATCTTATGTCTTTGATCAGTTCATCCCTCACAACCTAAAAACCAAAACCAAAAACCCACTTCATAACTAGCCTAAAATCATAACACAAATAAGAAATCACACAGATATCCCTCACACAAATAGAGAGAGCCCTCTCTGAGTCCAGGAAGGCTAGGTCCTTGGACTCCAAATATTGATTTGATGTTACATTGTCATTTGGCTTTCCAATCAGCCAAATCACGGGAGCCTAACACAATGTCTCGTCTAGTGAAAACCATTGCATACATCAAACTTCGAAATGCACTGGAGTATAGAACACAAAACTTATCCTCTTTCTTTTACAGTGTCCTAGGACAATTATTTGCATATAACTTTACATCTACTTTTATAGGAACCTTTACTAGTTTACATTCTTACATATTAAACATTTGCAATATTGTCTTGACATATTTCTTATGATTGAGATACAATTTCCTTTTCTAATATTTCTAATTTCCAAGCCTATTAAGATGAAATTTTAACACTAATATCCTTCTTTTAAAATTTAAAAAACAACTTTGTTTTCACTTCATGGATGATGTACCTATCATTTCCAATCAACAACATACCATCCACATAGAAGACGAAATAAATAAGATTATTTCCAACTAATTCAAATTATGCATAGTAATTAGATTTTCTCCTTGTGAAGCCAAGTCCCAATATATAAGTGTAAAATTTTGATACCACATCCTTAGTGATTGAGTTAACCCATATAGGGAAAATTTTATCTTGCACACTATATATTTCTTTCCCTTCACCACAAATCCTTCTATTTGCTTCATGAATATTTCTTCATTGTCTTTACACCCATATGTTTTCCTTCGGAATCAGAAGAAATTGCATCAAATAAAATAAATCTAATAGAGTTTGACTTGGAAATAGGTGAAAATATTGCATCAAAGTAAATTCTCTCTACCTAGTAATAACCTTTTTCTACTCACTGAGCTTTATATTTCTCCACTCTACCTTATGCATTCAAATTATTCTTAAACACCCATTCACCATTAATGGGATTTCTTCTATCCAACAACTCCACTAGATCCTAAGCCTCATTCTTGTCCAATAATTCCATTTCTTCAACCATAGCCTTTTCCTAAAGTTTTCCATTCTATGAATCCAATGCCTCCTTAATATTTCCAGGATCATTATCAGTAATACAAAAAAATCATAATTTGAATGGAAATTAGGTGGAGTATACCTTTATAGTTGTATTCTTTTGTAAACCAATCTCCCCAATACTAGAGTATGTGGTTATTTTCACACTAATTCTTATTCTTTTCTAGAGACTCATTCGTCATCCTTCAAATCAAATTCTATATGTTTTAGTTTTCTCCCTTGGTAGGAGGTCCTATTTGATGTCATATATTATTTCTCTAAATACCACATCTCTAATATACACAACCTTCTTAGTTTCTATGTTCCAAATCTTGTAACCTTTTAGA
Organism: Pinus albicaulis; assembly: GCA_034641835.2. Taxonomy (NCBI): domain Eukaryota; kingdom Viridiplantae; phylum Streptophyta; class Pinopsida; order Pinales; family Pinaceae; genus Pinus; species Pinus albicaulis. Next base: position 6,789,531 of record MU968317.1, read on the forward strand.
CCATATTTATGTCCAATAAAGATACAATTTTAAACTTTATTATCTACCTTACTCCCATTTTCCTTCCGAATATGTACATAAGCATCACAACCAAATGCCCCGAGATGTTTAAGAGAAGGTTTCTTACAAGTCTGTACCTTACATGGATTCAAGTTTTCGTAGAAGACTGGTGAGGGTGATATATTTACCAATCACCCCGGAGTGTCCACTACCTCTTCGTAGAACTTCTATCTTAACTTGACATCATTGAGCATAATCATTTATTTCTCCATCAACATCTTATTCATCCTTTCTACAACTTTATTTTTTTTGGTGTGTAATGAGTACTCTTCTTCCTTGCTGCACTTCTTATAGAATTCTTTTAATATACTCCAACAAAATTTTGTAGCATTATCTGTCCTCAACATTTCAATTTTCTTATCTGTCTTATTTTCCAAGAGCCTTAAACTCTGTGAATTTTCCAAAGACTTTATATTCCTTATTGAGGAAATAAATGCACATATTTTTTTAGAATTCATCTGTAAATGAGACAAAGTACACATATTCATCTAGTGATGTAACCAATATAGGTCCAGACACATCAATGTGCACCAAATACGATATTTCTTCCCTTTACCCTTGTAGCATTAGAGGATAATCTTACCCAATTATGTTTTCCATATAAATAATTTTCACAAATATAAATACATAGAGAGAAATTAGACATACCTTCCACCATACCACTACCATTCCATACTCGAAGGCCTTTCTCTCTAATGTATCCTGTATGATTGTTTCTATCTTCAGCTCCACTCTAAGGAAAAACAAAATTGTTGTGCTTCCTAGTAACTTATACAAAGTTCCAATCCAAACTCCCCTCAAAAATACTATTGATCCTCACCATCCTACAAGTATCCTTTTCAAACACTCTTTTTACACTTGCATAACTCATCTTGTTTATAAGAATCAAATTTATGTCCAATATTGGGATGTGAAAAACATTAAGGAATGTTCTATTCATTCCACTGATGAGCCACAACTTGAATTTTCCTCATCTTATGATTCTGGTTGTCGATAAATCTCCTAATAAAACATCACCACTATCATATCTTTTATATTTCAAAATCACTCCTTATGAGAAGTCATATGAAATGATGCCCTTGAGTCGACTAGACATGCCTCATGATCTACATGTGTACCAGAAATGGAAAATAACATATCCCCCCTTTATCTGAGGAGGTTTTTTCTTTTGTAGAAGTATTGCCATTATATCCTTTCCTTTTCTAAATGATTTTGGATTTCTAGTCTTTCTTGTAATTCATTTTTTTTCCGCATCTCCAACATACCCTTAAGATTTTTATTGGAGATTTAGATATTCCTATAGATTTAGATCTCCCACTTGAGGTCTTACTTTTATTTCTATTATGTGAGAATCTTATTACATAAAAGTCATCTATGTTCTAACTTTCCATATTCTTCCATCTCAACTCCTCTACTAATAATGATGAGACTATATTATTGAAACTTAAAGTAGTTGCACTACTACCTATGGAAACAACCAAAATATCCCATGATTATTATAAGGAACACAACAAACTAATACACTTATCTTTATTTGAAATATTAATATCAATAAATAATAGTTGACTTACCACAATATTGAAGGTTTTTAGATTCTTTGTCACTAATTCTCCATCCTTCATCCTCAAGTTATAAAACTCTTCCTAAGAAAAAATTGTTCACTAAGGACTTAACTATTACAAATTTCCTAAATTGGTCCATAATTCCTTCATTGTAGCTTCTCCTAAAACATTCAATAATATTGGTTCTAATAGACACAATTTTTTTGTGACATATCCTCAACTCATGTATATTTCTCCTACCATCTCCTTGTAAATTCCAACCATCGAAGATCATCTATTCCTTAAGGTTGAGTATTTATACTTGGTCGATTCTCATCCTAGGTTTCCATATGATAATATATATAATTCCCCTAGATAAAATACTAAGAAGTCGATACTTGGCCATGATATTGATGGTGTTATAAATTCTAATATGGATGTAGTGATTAAATAACTTTCTGGTCAAATGGGCTAGGTTTTCATCTATACATAGTATGATTGACCTACCTCAAATTTGGTTCAAACCTATGATGTCAATATGCTTCAATTTATGGGCCAAAAGGGTAGCAAGAAACTTATGGTAAAAGGAAATATGATGAAAATTGCTAATAGAACTAGGGATATTGAGCTGTAGTGATGACTAACTATAGAAATAACAATGCATAAGGAAAGGAATATAAAAGGAAAATTAATTTCTCTTGAAAGTTGTGTAAAGGATGTCTTCTTATGCTCCAATATGGATGAAGTGAAAAGATTGATAGCTCAAGGTGTTCCTTAACTATAAAAAACTACAGTCCCTCAAAATAGGTTTCCTTTATAATGGCAATATTTGGTTGCCAATAAACTTGAAACCCTATAAGGAGGTAATCAAAGTGCCCCCTCTATAAGGGGGTAATCACAAGGGCTTCACTGGGGAGAAACACCATACCATGTGCGATCATATTGGAGGATATATATTGAGGAAAAAATGATGTATTGTATTGTATTGAGCATATAATAGGGGATAAATTGTTTTTATATTTGCACGTATAAATAATGGAGCTCAAAGTTAACGAAAAAATATAATGGGGTATAAAAAATGTTAATGAAAAATTGGATGCCTACAATAGCTAGTGAAATTAGGGAGTTTTTAAATTGGGAAGGTGTATTGGGTTCGTATTGGTAGGGGGTTAAATGATGTGATTTTTAGAGGTATTTTCCAATATCTAGTTGAGCCAAGAGGCTCATTCTATAGCCCGACATGAGGGGGATGTGTAAGTTTTTTCGTCCGTTTGTGCCCCTTTAAAATAAAATTAGAGATTAGAAATTATGTTCTAAATAGAATAACAATGTGGGTTATAACAAAAAATATATATATAAATTAAAAAATGTATAAGTAAGATGTTTAAATCTTATATTTTTAAAAAATATTTCAAAAGAGACTTAAATAAAGTATTTGAAGATCTATGTTAACTAATTTATGTAGATATCAACTTGATATATATCTATATATATAGAAAGAAATTTTTAAAATAAAACATTTTAATGTTATATATAAAAATATATTCAATGTAGGTTGATCAATAAAATATTTTATTAAGAATTAATATTGACATATAATTTAAAATATATTAATAATAAAAACTAATTTTAATTTGCATGACAAAATTTGATATAAAATATTTTAATTTTAATTACGTATATATTATATATCATTCAAAGATAATTATGTATATATCATGATTATTTAATCATTTATTTATTTATTTATTATGGTTAAAACAATTATATGGTCATATATATACTCTACTTAGAATTCAAAAATATAATTTAAACAATGAAAAATAACACATTGTATTTTTCACTCTAAAGAAGTTTGCACGTGAATAAATTTGATCCCTCTCTGCTCATGTTAGATTCTTACTTACGATGGATCTTTAAATTAAGGGTATTCTTTAATATTCTACGAAAAAACTTGATGTGTTAGAGGCTCATTGAGTGAAGCCCCCATGGGGGCAGTGCGTTCAATGCTAATTTGTACATGTATAACTATGACGCTCATAATTATGGGGATTTTGAGGTTGGAATAAGTGAGAAAGAAGATCCACCTCCACTATTTAATAGTCCTCTCCAAATAGGGAATCCAATAGTTGAAATGATACCAGACCCTCCTAAAGGTGACATAATACAAGATTTGGCTCATGTATTATGTGCCAAGTTTGCTTTAGAGGTCCTTCAAATTTCTCCCCTTTGGGGAAATAATGTCATTGGATGGATTGCTCCTTTCGATAAACTTATTGATTACTTTTGATCTTGACTAGGTAGTGTGTAGGCTCCCTAAACATGTTTATTTATAGATCCAAATATATTTTCATTGCCTGAATATTTCCAGGTGCATGGATAATGAAGGGGGATCTATATCTATTAACCAATTATCAATTTGGAGATATCTTGGTCCTCTTGATCTTGTTCCCTCCCCTACCTTTTCTAAATCCTTTAATTGTCAATCCTTCCAATCACATGGAATCATTTCTAATAGTAGTAGAAGTGGTTGGTAGTATTTGTAGTGATTTGTTTGTAGTTACAAGTAGAGCGTGAAATGTTACATATGAGGAAGAAGAATTCCTAGAGGCTAATGAGCTAGATGAATTTGGACACACCCATGTAAGTTAAAAGATGGATAGGAGAGAATAATGAGAAATTCAAGAAACTATCACAATGGTAGAACTTGCATATTTGAAATTCAGAACCTTGAAAGAATTAGAAAGGGGATAATAAAAAACAGTGCATGTATTGGATAGTATGAAATGAGGAATATCATGTGCTCAATAGAAATTTGATACGTAAAACGATATTCTCATGGAGAAGTGCATAGGAGAATATTTAACCAACATGAAAGATAATGGGGGACGTAGGAGACGGCATGGTGATATCCTTGCAACATTAAATTTAATGATGTTGCTTCGATAAATGGAGGTAGACAAGTTGTTAAATGTAAGAGTAAAGATAAAGAGTTCACTTGAGAAGAGCATGTTCTTGGATAGGGTGTTTTTCACTTTGCATTAAATTCAAATATTGGAGTAGGGTAGGATTGAATTAGTTAAAAAAATGATTTCTATGGAAAAAGAGAAGAACCTTGAATGGTTCAAAGTATAAAACAAGAAAAATATGCGAAATACAGAGATAAATGTCGTTTTATATGGGTGGCGTTAGTACACAGTGTGAAAATGGCAAAGTGTTGTGGTGGAATGCAATATTTACACTATATTTTATTTTCAAATTGACCTTGAGCATGTGATGTAGTAGCATCCTAAGACACTCAGTAGAGAAATCAAACAAGGTGGAAGCTCATGGAGGAACGATATAAAGAAACGAAGATGGAAGATCTAGGTTATCCCTTCTGGTTGTGTTAGGTAAATGTGATTGGAATACCAAATATGATTCACAATTATAGGAATTATTCGTCCCATATGTAAATGAAAAACAAATGAACTTCTTAAGAATGCATGAGAAATTCATATAGCCCAAAAGGCCTTGTAATAAATGGGATGGATATGAGTCATGGTTCAATGTAGAGAAACATGAATGTGCATTCTTCGGGTTTAAATGTGTGAGTTCTAAATTGAAGAATGTTAAGGTTTCCCAAAAAGTGGCAAGTTGTTAATTATGAGGAGTCCATGTGGGAGGCTTGGATCGATGATCCTTACCATAATTTTGGAGGTGCTTGGTAAAGTCTACTAAATAGGTGGGCGGATGAGTTAGAAAAGGAGGAAGCATGAGAAGAGAAGGACATTTGGAAAAAACCCTAGACCATTGATGAGAGAAGAAAAATGGGGCAGAGGGAAAAATGAGATGGAAGTAAGATTTGGCAGAATTATAGATGGTGGACCTGTAGTTTGCAAAATGAGAATAAATAAGCCCATAACTCGTGAGGAACAAAGAGGAAATAGAGGAACGAAAAATCCAATGGTTGGTTGGGTATAATTACATAGAAAGGAAAGAAAAAGGAAATCACCTTGTAGATTTTATAGTAGAAAATAAGGTCATCACTCTCGAGGAAGGAAGGGGAAGACGATGAATATGTGAACACATTCGAACTTCAACTCATATAACATAAGATGGAAGAAGTACACAAGAATAACATATTTCCAACCATCATAGAGAAGGATTCACATAAAATAAGTTCAATAGATTGATGTTTTGCAAGTTTTAGCAAAAGCTTGAATTGGTAATGGTTTTCTTGAAAGGGGCTTGGCCTTAAAATATATTATATCAATAAGAAACCATATAAGCTACTTGCACATGTAAATCAATTATAATTAATAAAAATAACTTTAAATATTTATCTTCTTATAAAGTTATGTGATTTCATATATGTTCTTTCATTACTTCCAACAAAATATGTGTATATATACATGTTTATGTTTAAATTTGTAAATACTAATTATAAAGAAACAAATTGAATGAATAAATAAAAAAAATTGTTAGAATTAATTATAAATAAACAAAGTGAATGAACAAATAAATATATTTATTAGAAATAAACAAAGTAAATGATGGTATAGTCATTATACATCAAAATCAAAATCTAGATAACTTAACCATTCCAGAAATAATTTATAAAATAAAAATATTGCCATAAAATTTAAAATATCAAATTTATATTAAATCATTTCACATTAACTAAATTATTGAAAAAGACATCTCCATTGCTATAGCACATTCAAAGTCATAAATATATCAATATTAACATAACACACTTTGTTTAAAAATCATGTTACATATAAAATTATATTTTACTTTTTAAGTATTTTTTATATTTTATATTTTTATTTTTTAATTTATTATTCACATATCTCCATAAACTATTATTTTAAAATATTAAATAACACAATAATAAATATATGAAAGTTATTACATAATGTATATTCTTTTCATAAATCCAATGTATTTTAACATAACATAGATTTATGAAACGAGAGACGGATGGAAACCTATTAAACATAACCAAAGTTCTTCCTTCTAAAATTTCATAGTCAAAGTTATGCCTTCTAAAATTTCTTTGCACCTATTATGATTGGATGCATATCGACTAGCTAATCAACTCTAGGTAGTTGAAAAGATGACTAACTTATAATATATTAAACACCGATATGTCTATAAACAACCTTGGGGAATGATCAGTTTTTGAAAGTTTTATGAGATGGACTTAAAAATATTTTGCACCTATTATGATCGCATGCATATCGACTAGCTAATACACCCTAGCTACTTGAAAAGATGACTAACTTATAACATATTAAAACCCCGATATGTCTGTAAAGAACCTCGGGGAATGATCTGTGTTTTTATGTTTTATAATATGGACTTAAAATTAGTAATCTATTCGGAACCAGACAAATCTATTGCGAGCCTCAGTGGTTGAGAAGTTTGAGTTTTAAAAAAACCATATTAGGTTAGGTTGTGGTAGGCAGAGCCTGAATTACCGCTTTTATCAAAATAATGAAGAGTGTGAGGGGAAGCCTAGCAAATTCAATATCGGCCTCTGGTTAAAATGCCCTTTCAAGATCCTATGAAGAGACTGAAATGCTATACTTGAAATTTCAATGGATATGAAATCAGATGAAGAGAGATATCCGCTAATCTTGTGATATAATTGCTTCATGATAAAAGGAAAGGAAATCAATTCAAATATGATACTGATGAGAAACCAGTGGATGTATTTCCCTGCCATAAAAATTAGTAGTAAACATTGACACTGCAATTTGAAATTATACAGGCATACAATGTGTTGAGGTTTGTTATTACACCAAAGGCATTAGTAAATTCTCATGGAAAATTACTAATAGTGGAAAATTAGTCTCATTTTGTTAACAGATCTAATAAATCTATTCTGGGAAGTTATTAGTGAAACACAACATGGTAGCTAAGCTATTCCCAGAGGCGTTACTTATTATTTCTTGATTTTATTTGTAAAAGAGTAAATGTCAAGTGCAATTTATTTCTGAGATATCAGATTTCAATCCATACTCCTACTCACTCAAGGAGGGCATTAGCTCAGTGGTAGAGAAGCCCACCGACCAGTAACAGGCCTGGCCAGACTGTTCAGTCTTTTCAACAATATAAAATGGTATCACAGTGACGTGTTGCCTGATTATTTTGATTGCTCTCATTAAAATCAGGTTAAATAGGTTAACCTCATTAAATTGTCATTGAAATTCATGGACTTCTTATCCCAGACTGCAACATCTTACATGAATTCCATTGTTTTTTTTTGTGTAATTAGCTTCCCGCACTTAATTTACCATGTACTAAGCTAAATGAGTCACAATTTAAACTACATATAGAAAAATATATATATGCAGTAAAAACAAATTCAAAAACACATTTCAGAGTGAATATTATTTTATGTGTTACAATATTGATATTGAGTTACCACAAACAAAGAAATTGTGTTTCAAGGGAGGAGAATTCAACGTACTCACCATGTTATTGTACAATGTCTCATAGTAACAGAAAACCTAAACGTTAATGAAGTCTTACCACGGTGAGATTGGAAGGATATATATTGTTCAGAAACATCCGGATTAGGGTACTTTTTCATCTGTAATCACAGTTTTTTTTGAGTAATTTTTTGAAGGCCACCACAGATCCAATCGCAGTTCCAATTCACTATTTTCTACATGATCTGGTCCATTTGTTGCTTCTCTTAAACTCTCGCTTGGCGTGTTGCAATTATCGTGGTAGTCTACGCTTCCCTGAAAGCTAGAGCTTTGAAGAAAAGATGTCTCTGTGTTGAAGGCGTGGGCAGCTTCGGCAGCCGCTGACTGTATATCACACGGATCTAACGAAGAAGGGCGAGGAAACGTGTTCACTAAATCTGGAAAGTTGAGAAAAGCGGCTTTTCCTTTCAAGCAAAGAGCAGCCACGTCATGGGCTCGAGCTGCCATCTGGGGAGTATCATAGGAGCCCAGCCAAATCCTTTTTTTCTTTCTGGGTTCACGAATTTCAGACACCCATTTACCCCATCCCCGGCGACGGACGCCTCTATAGTTTGGGTATGATCCACTGCTCTCTGCTTCGTTGCAGACTCTCTTCTTCTTCTTCTTCTTGTCACGGTCCATATTGCTCGCAATCTGTGCAATTTGCAGTTTCTCTTCCATTTCCTGTATTTGAAAGTGAAACCGATGGATTAGGTCTCGCAAGGATGATGTGATAGATCATAACTCCATCTCGATTTTACAACAGGGACGTTGAATTATGTTACACCAATGTCAAATGTTACAGCTGTATAGTAACGTACTAAAAGTTCAAAAGCCCCTTGATTGGTTACTCAATTCATTTTTGCAGCGTGTTTAATGTCTAAGGGGGGACCAGATCGTCATTCCTTTCATCACTCCCCGATTCCACTACTTTGTCTGACGTTCTTGAAACTGCACTGTTATAGCTGTTAGTGTGCCATCATTTTTAACCTGTTCGTCTCTCACATTGTCAATGGACACGTATAAAGATCCGGTTCGCCCTGACCTGAAAGATCATGATATTAATAAAATTGTGTACTTCTCATTTTCAATGTGTGGTTTAAGGGGCCGCCAGAAACGAGGGATAGCCTTTCCATGAAGAAGAACAGGTGGGGGAAGGTATATAAATTGTCGTTTATGTTCAGTCGATTCAGTGTAGTAAAATATATATTTTTCTTGAATCTCACAGTCCAACTCTGTTGACTTTGGAGCCACACTCCACAACTGCGAAGATAGCGAATTTTGCATTTTGTGGATCGTCCATTACTCGACCGAATCTAGAGGTCCACAACTGGCCGACCCAAAAATAAAGAACAGTTTAGAATGAGTAAAATTTATTTAGAATGGTTTATTTTGGGAATAATTAAGTGGCTTGTTATAATGAAATGAAATGAAATGAAATGAAATTTTAAAGTTTATTGCCATTAAAAATAGTTTATGGGACTATTTACATAACTTTTTCTGATGTTTTTAAACAGATCACATTCCAAAATGAAATGTTTTTCCGATTCTAGGACTTGCAAAATGTACATGCTGGTTCTTCCCAAACTTCTTTGGGCCTTTTCCACGGTCTGTTTCACACAAAAGATGATGGGAGTTGGTTCTTAATTGAGCAATAAGAACATTTGCCCTCCACAAAATGTTAGCTCCAATGTACTCTTTTTGTTGGATATCATAGGTAGGGTTGAATTCTTCAATGTAGTACTTATTTCTACCCAACTCTTTTCCCCATACATGTTTACGAAACTTTTCCATAACAAAATTCTTTAGCTCTTTGCTATTTGTGGGACAAGCATTAACGTAGATATTTCATTTTTGCATCCATGTGTAGTTTTGTCTCATCCATGTTTTCTTTCTTTCACTTATGCCTTCCTTGAAGATAAAATTTGTTGGAATTAATGGAGAAAGTCATAATTAGATTGTTGTTATGATGATGATAGGATTGAGATGCTAAGATTAGATCTCAAGTCCTAATATCTCACGAGTGGTTCAAACCATCCCGTTAGTGTGAAAGCCTATATAATTAAGGCTCATCTGACTCAATAGTTAGAAGTTGTGTATGAGTGTGTATACACTCTCCAGGTTCTCACCTGGAGAGCTATTCAATCAATAGCTAATGTAGATCCATTTTTTATCATGGCATCAGAGCTTCAGGTCGAAGCTGAGTGGACGTGTGATGTATAGGGATATAAGGACGTGAAGGATTGCTCTAGAGCTCTCGATATTGGGCTCGGTACAAGGAATTGTCCGCACTGTGAAAGGGCGATTGTTGGATAGTTGAAGTCACTCATCTTCGCCTCGTTGGCACTCGACTGGCAGCTGAAGTTCTTGGCTTATTTGGTGTGCGTTCAATTTTTCACTGCCAAGGAGATTGCGGCGAACGTGGGCATTCCAACATTTATAAAATATTATGATGTTTATTCCAACAATTCTCTTTGGTATAGCCATTTTATTTACAAGTTATCGTGTACAGTGCACCTTACGAAGATATACCTTTGAGATTGAAATCCAAATTGCTACCATACTAGCCCTTGCTTGATCCCATAGGAGTTGATTTGCTGAGCGACCTTACTCCATAGTCCCGCTGCCTCCATCTCCTCGCAGATATGCCCCTCGACATGTTTTTAGTGTTTGTTGTGCATTTAATTTAATTTTTTAATTTAATTTAATGCTGAGTTGTTGTAAACCTTGTCTCCTTCAGCTCTTTGGCATCACGGTTTGTTAAACCTGCTATCGGCTCGGCAAGCAAATGCAAACCCACAGTTGGAGGTGGTAATGCCAAGTCAAACCCTTGACATGTTTTGAGATTTTATGTGGTGAATTCAAGATATATTGAAGTTTTCAGCAGCCATTGGAGCGATTCTCAAGTTTTCTGTCGGGCTGCGGGGGAGCACTCCTGTGCTACGGAGGACCCGTAAAGGAGTGAAGGAACGCTATGGAGGTTGAAGAAGTCATGGAAGGAGGAGCTGCAAATTTAGAGGAGCTTTCTGCAGACACATAGGAATTTTTCTGACCGGGAGGAGGCTGCACCGGTTGAAGAGGTCGTAGAACTGTTTGCGTTTTGAGCCTGCGTGAAGGCTATTGAAGGGCGTAAAGAAGGGGTCGTGGATTTAAAGATCCAATACTTCTGAAACACCATTGCCAGATTTGTGATCCGAGCAGTGTGTGGAGCAGTGCAGATCTCTTATATTTTCGTCGAATTTATTCTATGCCACAATGAAAATGTGAAAGTTTTTTTGTTGATTTGAACCCATCTTCAGAAATATGTGATATGAGAAATCGCTAATTACACACATCAGAATTGGATATCAATAATGTTTCCAGCTTGTTGAGAGGTCGTTTTTTGCTCGTCGCAAGAGCCAAGAGCACTAGGACCTATGTGGCATAGAAGCCACAGTCTACAAGGTTCTACTGTTGAAGAGCTGCTAAAGGGAGGTTTCCCGCCTGCGTGGTAATGGGGTTGTTGGAGCTCGTTAGAGGATCGAGTGGAGTCAAAATCTGGAAGCAAGATAAAACCAGATAACCTGGACCTTTAACAACAAGTCTATATTTTTAGATATTTTTGATTCTGATGATGATGATGATGATGATTTTCTCATGTGGACATTTGGAGGCGTTAGCTTGGGTAGCAAAGGTAGCATTTTTTCAGAAAAACAATGTGGTTCTGTTGATGACCACGAGAAACAAAAGGCACAATCTGTTGTGCAAGATTTTGATATTGGAGAGTCACGAGTTGATCTTCAGGAAGGATGTAAAGATGAACAAAGTGTTGAAGATCAATTGGACGAGCCACATGAAGCTGATTGCGAAGACGTGGCAGAAGAAGACAGAGCTGGGGAGAATTTAAAATGTGATGATCTCATGAATATTTCTCTGTGTGCAAATGTTAACAGCAACAAGGAAGAAGCAACGAAGTTTGAAGAAGAATTGAAGTTTCTTGAAGCATGGCTTGAAACACCGTGTCTTTATGAAGCCAACACAGAAGTTGCATCCATAAATGTTGAGGACAGCTTAGTGGAAGTTCACATGCATGACACCGGAAATAGTGAGAGAAAAAATTATTCTATTAAGTCTGTCATAACTTTGAGAAAGACGAAGATAAGCGTTCAAGCTTTCCATCAGTGGGGAAGAAATGAGGTGCAAATACATCGCTACCTCACAGCGAGGAAAGTGAAGATGAAGCCTCGACTCAAAATGAAAAAGTATGGAGTCACAAGCATAAAGACAAAAATGAAAACTCTGTTACCAAGTTTTTTCATGTTTTTATTGTAAGCCTAGCTGAGACTATGTTATTGTTCAGTACCCTTTCTCCATTAAGGGGGAGTGTTGGAATTAATGGAGAAAGTCATAATTAGATTGTTGTTATGATGATGATAGGATTGAGATGCTAAGATTAGATCTCAAGTCCTAATATCTCGGGAGTGGTTGAAACCATCCCGTTAGTGTGAAAGCCTATATAATTAAGGCTCATCTGACTCAATAGTTAGAGGTTGTGTATGTGTGTATATACACTCTCCAAGTTCTCACCTGGAGAGTTATTTAATTCTTATCAACATTAAACCATCTACCTACTCCCATGAGATGTTATTTCTTTATTTTGTTTCAAATTTTACAATATATTTCTGGTTTATTGTGATTGGGTACTAGTAGGCCCTATAATTCTCTTAGCATTTTAGGTGGTTAGCTCATAAATTCTTGGTATATCTTGCTTAGGCCCTATTGGATATACCTTTGGTGTTATAGTGGTAAGTGCAAAATTTGATCTTGCACATCCAGATTACTCCATCTAATCATCAATTCAACATGATAAAAAAATATTCAATCTAAATAATATGTATTTGGAATTGTCATAACCAACATAAAAAAATTCATTTTATTATGTTTGTGTTGTGTATGTGAAATATATTTATATAAAAGTTTATAATTTGGTGTGAATTGTGTAATTTTAATGTTCTTTCAAATAAATTGATATCAAAGCTATTAGAAATAGTAAATTACTCCATTATGCATGCAATGGATGAAGTGAAGCGTTGAGTTAAGAAATGCAACTTGACTCAAAAGTGTGAGTTTAAAAAGTAAAGTATAGTTAGATATTGCATGATTCTATATTTGTAAATGTGATGTTTATATATTCCTGATTGGATCATTGTAATGTAATATGGGAAAGCCAAGAACTGCAACTTTGTGAGCTTCAAAAGTAAAGTCTATTTAGATATTGCATGATTCTATATTTGTAAGTGTGACGTTTATATACCCGTAATTGGATCATTGTAATGTAATGTGGTTTAGAACTGCAACTTTGTGAATAATTGTATGTGAATCAAGTTTTTAGTTAATAAATGAATTGAGCAGCCATTAGTATTGTGTGTAAATTTGTGCTTTCTTCCTCTACCTTTCCATCAAAATCTGGAATAAAATTTCTCTGAATTTCCAATACAAGCTTAAGAAAAATCATTTTATGTTTATTTTTTACAGTAAATTCTATTTTTTTTAAGGTAAGTAATATATATGTGACAAAAAAAAAACCTGATTGTCCAATTATTAGGTTCCTCGTCATTTCTGGTTGTCCTCTTATTAAGTAACTTCGTTATTTAGATCGTCTAGTTGTCCACTTATTAAGTTACTTTGCCATTCCGTCAAACTGGTTGTCCACTCACCAAGTTAGTCCATCATTTAGATGATGACACTGTCAAATTGATTAAAACAATAAACTGAATTTCGTCTGGTGTGAGAGTGGGTGGATGATATGAGAGTGGGTGAGGTTCTGAGTTGATTATATGGTGAAAATATCACAATAATTGACACCAATTGGCCATTTATTGCTGAAATCAACAGCCCATACTATTATTGCTACCAGCGATTTCTTACATATTTAATGCTCTCCAGAGCCACCCACCATGATAGTTATTGAAAAATATTGAAGCTACGGTCTGTTGGGATGTCGTTCAGCTATAAACGGGAGATAGTTTTCTGGATTGGGCAGCTTGTAAGTTTACAAAAGCAGTACATGCCTGTATATATCGTCCCGTATAAAAATTTATGCTGCACCGTGCAGTGATGATTGCTTTATAGTCGTTTAGTGCGTGGTTCCGGTCGTATCGAGAGGAATAAATTCACTCTTTATAGTCGTTTAGTGCGTGGTTCCGGTCGTATCGAGAGGAATAAACTCATTCTTTGGATTGTTCATCTTTGCGAACTATTGTCAACGTCACGTTTCATGTGAACATTGTTATTTTCAGAAGACAATAAATACAAATACGTTCGAAATTACTATGAAACGTCAATATTATCATTTATGTTTATCTTGAGGCTATAATCCTTGAATTCAAAATCACTATGAAAGTTCATTAATATCATATATTTTTATCTTCAGGCTATAATCCTTTATTTTATGTTGATTATAGGTTTAGGTATCAACGTGTAATGAGCCAGTTGGATGAATAGAAGACGACCTGTCATAATGGCTCATTAGTTATATTGATTATAGATTTAGGTATCAACCCGTAATGAGACAGTTGGATGAAAAGGAGAAGGCCTGTCATAATGACTCATTATTAGTTATAAGAAAGTTGTTAATATTAATATTTATATGGTGTATAGTAGTGATAAGAAAGTTGTTAATATTAATATTTATATTGGGTATATTCGTGAATAGCACAATGGTAAGTTGATATTGAGTCATTTTGGGTATAATTAATAGTATAATGGTAATATTAAAGTGTGTGATTATCATAGTACACGGTGTTGGTATTCTGTGGATATAATATTTTTATTGATATGTTATTATTACAGTATAAGTATGGGCTATGGTTATATGGATATGTTTTATTTGATCAAGAATATTTATTTGTTATTTCCGTAAGTGAAGTTATTATCCTTTGCATCTCTTCATTTTGATAAAAAATTTGGTTGTGTTGGATTTGTGGTTGAAAACTTTTTTTTACTCTAAAGTGTATTTAATGATACAACTTTGTGTAGGTTGAGTTCTCTCTTTTACCAATGTGACTTTAAAGTTTTTTTAATCATATCTTTATATTAATTGAAAGGTTTATTTATTATGACTCTTATTTATTTTGTAGCATTGAATTCTCTTATAAGGTTTCTATGAAATTCTGTTTATTAAAAGATTGTAAAGATTTTAATGAGTTTCTTTTCATTTGGGTCTATGTCAAAAGTGATTAAACAACTTATGTTGTATCTTAACATCCTCAATACTTGCTTTTGACATCAAATTTTCAATCATAGAATCTTGTCTACCCCCTTATGATCTAACCCAAGACTCTTTTTTCTCCTACTAATTATACTCATTAATCTTAGGCTCAAAAATGCCTCTCAAGCCAATAATAAGGAAGCTATGTACTTGATTAGTACTAAGAATTGTTAAACCAGATTGGTTGTTGAAACAAAAAAGGCCCCACAAGTCATGCTAGTTATTGTATTGCATCATTATTGACATCTATCAAGACAACGACTTTAGTATTGGGATGATTGTTATGCATTGTTCCCAAGCTTCATTCTCTTAGGGCGGGAGATTGAAGGGTGCATTCTCCACTCCCATCATTGGATCCATTATGTGCCCTTGAACTCCAAGAAATATAAAAAGTAACCCAAGGTTTATAGGTTGTTGGATACATGATTAGATTTAGGGTTCCAGTATCCAAGGCTTAGTCTCGCCAAATTTTTGCAGGGAATTGACTAGGTTTGAACATGATAATACTAAAAAATAAGATATGGACTACATTACTATGTATCTTAAGTAAGGTAGCTTTTTGGAATTTCCAAAGGTTTACATTTCATATAGAACATTCTAAGTTTAAAGTATTAGGAATTCAATTTCTAAGTTAGATATCATCTATTTATATATGTATTTAATATCCCTACTTAAAATTCCCCTTAATGTTATTGGGATAGATATTTGATTTCTTTCCATTCGTATGCATATATGGTAAAGGTGGAGTTGGCAACTTAAATTTACTTCAATTGTTAATGGATTTTTTAAAAGATTTTTATGGATATCATTGAAATTGGAAGCATGGAAAATTTCAGGGGCTAATATTAGCAAGTGGGCTGTTGGAATATGCAATTCCTACTTGTCTTCAGTTGTGACTTTCTATGTATAGAGTCTGTTCCTATTCCATAGGTTATCTAAAACCTAAGTTCCTATTTTGGTGTGAGGTTGAGATATTCTCTCAACCAATTTATTGTGCATCCAAGATAGCTTCCCTATCTTGAGACTATACCTCCTGTATATATGTAACTTTATTTGATTAATGAAATATAGTGTTTTTCTCAGATTTTATCTTGGTATCAAGGCACGTTTGGGCCTGGCCTTGGCCCCTCGAGGCCTAAGGAAAATAACTGAGTGTATTTGTATTGTTTTAGTATTTGTTTGTACATCAAAGACTTGTGCCAAAGGTGAGTGATCTGAGACAGTGTTGTGATGATCTCAAGTGTGGATGGAGTTGGCTCTGCTGGAGTTGTGAGCGTTGTGACTCTGTGTGGAGCTCTGGAGCTGGAGCACAAGAGGAGGCAACCGAATTGTTAGAGAAGTGCACACAATTACAGTGGAGTCAGCAAGACGACAGAGCTTTATGAACTCAACACTGCATTTTTTTTTTTAAGGATCCATGCTGTGCAATCCTTTTTGGCACCTACTGTGAACCCTTCAAATGGTGATGATTTGCTGAGGAGGAGGAGAGCATTGGAGGAACTCATCTGTTGTCGAATGCCATAAAGGCTTTGGATTCTGGCCACTGGAAGGAGCGTTGCCCTGTTGTTGAGTTCAAACGCTGCTGCATGATTTGCGTGAGTCCTAACACTGCTCCTGGTAACAAATCTGTGTGCTTGTTTGGAGTATTGATGATCTATCCCCGTGTTCAGTAGGGAGAATGCCTCTCGGTCACTGGATTTCCCCATGGATATGCCAAGTGGGAGGACGCCGAGTTGCGCAAATTGTTTACCTGCTGTTGCGTGAATTGTTTATCGCCTTGAGAAGCCTGTCACTTGGGAAAACCTCAGCGACTGGAGAGAGATTGTGGTGCGCATAGAGCACTGATGTTCGTTGTGTCTGCTGCTGAATCCATCAAATTTGTTAATTGAAGGCGGAAAACTGTGTGAGTCGAGATTGATTGTTGAGCCATTGGGCTATTTGCCTAGCGTAAGTCATTACTCTCGGATCTGGCTTGATGCATACCATCGGCGAGAAATGAGTTGGGTCAGTGAGTCATTGCAATTGCTCGGCACATCGAAGTATGAGGTTGATGTGTAGGTATAAATGAAGAGATGTGAAGAGTTCCAATTGTAGCCATTAAATTTGCGTTGAAGAGCCATTGATCTGTGTGTGGATCTAGTGGAAAGGGCACTGTTAGCTACGAAAAATTTGTTGGTTTCCAATCTGTTTGTAGAGAAGACCTAAGTGTGGCATTGACAAAGGTTGGAGAGTTGACCTGCGTGTAATATATCGATTTGCAACATGTTGATCCTTTTGGGTGTGAGCCATGTCTCATTATAAAGTGATTGGAGAGGTCCTCAAGTGCAAATCCATTGAAAAGGACAGATTGGTGACGTATGAGGATGTTCAGAGTGTGAAATTGGAGATCGAGATCATGACTAGCCCATCTGGGCACTCTAATGTTGTGGCTCTGAAGGAAGTATTTGAGGAAGAGGAATATGTGTGTACCTACTAATGAGCGATTTACATCATTATAGAGGTCGAAGTGTGCATGTGTGCAATGATATTTCAAGCTGGTAGTTTGAATTTGTATACCTAAGCGCATAGATGCCAAGGGTGTGGAGTAAGGGACGAATGTGAATTTGCCTAAATTGAATGCAGCACGTGTGTGATAGTGTGTATGGTCTGTGCAGAGGTAGTATAATATCTGAGCACTCGATTGTTGTATGGCGAGAAGGTGGACGAGGCCACTGAGAAGGGCCGAGTTCTGAAATGAAGGTTTTTGTTTTGGTTTCAATTGGTTGTAATTTCTCCTTGGAACCAATCGGTGGTGGCTTCACTCACATGCTCTAGTTTAACAAGGAAAATTTCAGGTTGGAAGATTTGTTGTTTTGTGGTGCGATTGGGCAAATGAAAGAGTCGAGTGCCAAGATAAAAGCCCTGTCATTTATATGCAGTGACCAGATCCTCTATGTTGCAAAGGTCACCTGGTACCTGTGTCGGTTATGTTGGTTATTGGTGTTGTGAATGTGGCCTTACGTAGAAAAGAGGTCGATAGTTTGTTGGGTCTTCTGTAGGTGTCAGAAGAGGTGCAGAATCATGCAGAGTTTTTGGGAGACTTCTAGCTTCCTTTATTTGGGATCGACCTATTTGAAGGTTGAAGACACTCGTGGCACAACAGTGAAGTGAGCCGAGGGCAGTGTGGTGAGCTGCCTCAACGTGATTATGTTTCTATACAGGGTGAAGATGAAACTAAAACTTCCAACATATTTTCTTTGATGAAACAGATTGTCTTCATGAATTATTCTTTTTTCATGTTGAGCCCGATCAACTTAACGTTTAAATGCATTCATGTAAATCTAGTTAAAAGAATTAAATGTTGTTTTGTTGTGACATCTAGTTTGGCCAACTATTGTCACGAGTGTGAGTCTTTGTTGGAATCGACCATTCCAACAATAGACAAATTTATTTGAAGGAATGATTTACTACTAGATATGATGAAGACATGACAATGAAAATGGCATCTAAGGATAGTGGTTGGAGCTAAATCAGAGATTGGAGGATGATCGAGTTTGTGTGTGGCCAATGTGATGGAAACAGATATGCATGTGCAATTGCAAAGAGATTATCTCGACAGTGGGTCTTCGTTGTGGCAGCTTGTCAGCGTGCATGAGGAGGCATGCTTGGAAGCCGTTACCTAGCCTTGATATTGTGAATAGGGGAAGTGGCGTTACACTTTGATGCCATGGGAACTCGATACTGAAACGAGAACTTTTGTGTGTAAAATCGTTGAATTTTATGCATGTTGACAATGAATTTGTGGATGACGGAGGATCAGGCCATGGAGTCCTGGATTCTTGTTTTGAGAGAGACATTTTGTTATTGTTTCTCTTCGTGTGGTTGTGAGTGCCGACATCTGGATCATCTGTGCTGGAATGCACTGGATTGAGACCAGTGGAAAAGTTGTCGATTCATTTCTTTATTAGTCGACCCTTCATAGGTATCGTTGGAGAAGAATGGTTATTGTTATGTTTGGTAAATAGTCATATTTGGGCACAAACAGAGAAATTTGAGGTTCTTGTTAATCTAAAAAGTTTATGTTTTTATTTTTTCTTGGAATCATGTTTAAAATTATTGAGCCTTATTGAGCCTAGCTAACTCAATATATGTAAAGTTACTTTGTTAGAATTCAAGACTCTAAAAAATGACAAGTTAAGCATGGAGTTCCAAGATTTAATTGACAAAGACAAAGATGACCAAGATGTGAAAATTTCAAAATATGATGTAAAGGAGCAACGAAAACATTTAAAGGATGATGGAAAATGGAAGTGAAAGTTTGTTTTGTGTGAGTTTCTTGGAATAGACTCAATAACATGTTGTATAATGAGTCACACAGATGAATGGTAAGCAAGCCTAGGATGGTTTTGTAGTGGTCATTATATGTACCTGGTAACTCCAAGAGTTGGAGTATGTAAGCCTTATAAAGGCATGTGTATCCCCCTAAAACTTCATGGTAATCTCAAAACCACTTTGTAATTATAGGTTCGTGGTCAGCCAGAAACCATTTTACAGTGTCGGTTTGTGGTCAGCCAGAAACCACTTGTAACAGTGAAGTGGACTAGAAACAGGTCTGTGCCAGTGTTCGCTCACTGATGAAGAGATCCGGTGCAAGGTCGCTGATGAAGAGATCCGGTGCAAGGTTACCGATGAAGAAATCCGGTGAAAGGTCGCCAATGAAGGGATCTGGTAAAAGTTTGTCGAAGAGATCTAAGACAGATCTACTGCCGATGAGAGTTCACCGATCAAGGAAGAGCATGGTTATGGGTCATCCAATAAAACCCACGTTGGAGGGGGATATGTAGATACAGGAACATGTATGCAGTGATAATGGTTGACAGAACCATGTATGTGAAGGACATCCTATGAGATCGATGGTTGCAATGGTTGGTACCCATGCATTTTAGTGGATGGTTGCTCCTTTATATGGATGTCGACATATCATTTTATTACATTTGACCACCAATATACTTTGCAGAGTAGCATGCCAAAGTAAAAAATGAAGATGCCAAAGACTCAAAGTACAAAGCTAAAGAAGTGGTGTGTTCTAGCATATGAATGATGTAGTCAAAGTTTGTTTATGTTTGTAGAATAGACTCATGACCATGGTAGAGTATGAGTCACAGTTCGTAATTAGAGCGAATATACATGTCATTTAATGTTTTTATGTGTTGTAAGACCTAGAGAGGCATGCATACCCCTTTGTTATATTTTCCCTCCGTCAGAAAGTTTTAACACCCTTGAAGAGTGT
This sequence comes from Pinus albicaulis, assembly GCA_034641835.2. Classification (NCBI taxonomy): domain Eukaryota; kingdom Viridiplantae; phylum Streptophyta; class Pinopsida; order Pinales; family Pinaceae; genus Pinus; species Pinus albicaulis. The sequence continues at coordinate 6,810,111 of MU968317.1, forward strand.
GTCAAGCAAGATGGATACACTATGTCAAAAGTGATTAAACAACTTATGTTTTATCTTAACATCATCAATACTTGCTTTGACATCAAATTTTCAATCAGAGAATCTTGTCTGCCCGTTATGATCTAACCCAAGACTCTTTTTTCTCCTACTAATTATACTCATTAATCTTAGGCTCAAAAATGCCTCTCAAGCCAATAATAAGGAAGATATGTACTTGATTAGTACTAAGAATTGTTAAACCAAATTGGTTGTTGAAACACAAAAGGCCCAACAAGTCATGCTAGTTATTGTATTGCATCATTATTGACATCTATCAAGACAATGACTTTAGTATTGCAATGATTGTTATGCACTGTTCCCAAGTTTCGTTCTCTTAGGGCGGGGGATTGAAGGGTGCATTCTCCACTCCCATCATTGGATCCATTATGTGCCTTTGAACTCCAAGAAATATAAAAAGTAACCCAAGATTTATAGGTTGTTGGATACATGATTAGATTTAGGGTTCCAATATCCAAGGCTTAGTCTCACCAAATTTTTGTAGGGAACTGACTAGGTTTGAACATGATAATACTAAAAAATAAGATATGGACTACATTACTACTTATCTTGAGTACGGTAGCTTTTTGGAATGTCCAAAGGTTTACATTTCATATAGAACATTCTAAGTTTAAAGTATTAGGAATTCAATTTATAATTTAGATATCATCTATTTATATATGTACTTAATATCTCTACTTAAAATTCCCCTTAATGTTATTGGGATAGATATTTGATTTCTTTCCATTCATACACATATATGGTAAAGGTGGAGTTGGCACCTTAACCTTGCTTCAATTATTAATGGATTTTTTAAAATATTTTTATGGATATCATTGAATTTGGAAGCATGGAAAATTTCAGGGGCTAATATTAGCAAGCGGGCTAGTTTCCTATCTTTTTGCCAAAAAACAATCTCCAATTTCCATTTTTCCTAAAAATGATTCACCTCAATTTTATATCATAAAATTATTTTACCTTAAACATCACCAAATTTTTATAAAGACTATATAAAATCATTAAAAATTTGAAAATTCTTACAAACATATCGCTAAACATTTTATAGTTTGCATGTTAGGGACTAGTAAGATTCGCCAAAGTTTCTAACTTTAAGATAAATTTCCATCCTTCAAATTTTCCATATTTGGATGGTTGTGTTTGTAGTTAATCTTTATATGTTTAATGATATACATGATGAAAAATTTACGAAAGAGAGAGAAGCGAAACAACAAAATGAGAGAGAAGAAAAATAGCAAAATCGATGAGAACACACACACTAATAGATTCATTAAAGTGAATTATTTATACAAGAAAATTGGACGGTTATCTAGAAACTGAATCAGTTAAGAAGAAACTGAAACTACAACTAATTCTAAACTAAATCGTTAACACTCCCCCTTAATTTTGAGGGTTACAATATTTTATTCCTAACTTTTGACATTGAAACTCAAAATTAACTTTTCCTAGTGGTTTGGTGAAAATATCTGCTAACTGCTCCTTGGAATCACAAAATTTGAGAACAATGTCACCATTCTTGATGATTTCACGAATGAAGTGAAAATGAGTGTCGATATGTTTGCTTTTTTGATGAAATACATTGTTCTTCGACAAGGAAATAGTGGAACTGTTGTCACAAAGGATTGAAATCGATTCATTTTCTATATATCCGAAGTCAAAGAAAAGTATTTTTAGCCACACTGCTTGACATGATGCTGAATTTGCTGCAATGTACTTGGCCTCTGTTGAAGATAGTGCAACTATGGGTTGCTTTTTGGATGACCATGAGATCAAGTTTCTGCCAAATAGAAAAGCATAGCCAGAAGTGCTTTTCCGATCATCGATACATCCTACATAATCACTATCTGTGTAACCAACAAGCTTATTGTCTGCAGAGGCTGCATACGATAAACCATAAGTAGATGTACCTGCAATGTATCTTAACACCCTTTTTCCAGCTTTCCAATGACAGTCTTTAGGAGATTCCATAAACCTGGAGATATAACTAGCTGCAAATGCTATATCAGGCCTAGTAGCAGTAAGATACATAATACTACCAGCAAGTTTCTTATACAAAGTCGCATTAACAATAGTACCCACATCATCTTTACTCAACTTTGTACCAACTTCAATAGGAGTATCAACCGGTTTACACCTGTCCATCTTAAACTTTTTCAAAATGTCAGTAGCATACTTTTGTTGACTCATAAACATACCATCTTGTGTTTGTTTCACTTCGATACCTAAGAAGCATCTCATTAATCCAAGATCTGTCATTTCAAATTCATTTTTCATTGCAGCTTTAAATTCATCTAACTACATGTTACCTGTATAGATTATGTCATCAACATAAAGACATAGTATCAAAATATTACCTTGATGATCATTCTTGATATACAAAGTGGGCTCGTGGTCACTCCTTCTGAAACCATTATTCAACAAGTAATGGTCTATTCGGCTGTACCAAGCTCTTGGAGCATGCTTCAAGCCATACAATGCTTTCTTCAACCTGTACACTTTATGTTTGTGATTTTTGATTTCGAAACCAGGTGGTTATTCAATATGTAAACTTCTTCATTCAAGACACCATTCAAAAAACTAGACTTTACGTCCATTTGGTAAATACGCCACTTGTTTTGTGCTGCAATAGCTAATACAAATCGAACTGTATCAATTCTTGCTACAGGTGCAAATGTTTCACCATAATCTATGCCAGGTTGCTGTGAAAAACCTTTGGCAAGTAATCTTGCTTTGTGCTTATCAACTTCACCTCTCTCATTTAAATTTGTTTTAAAAACCCATTTGACACCTATAGAGTTTTCATCATGAGGTAGATCAACTAAATCCCAAGTTTGATTTCTTTCAATAGCATCGATTTCATTATTCATAGCATCTACCCATACTTTGTCCTTTATAGCCTCTTCAAAACAAGTAGGTTGAAATGAAAGAAATCCAAAATTTACAATATCATCAACATCATCTTGTGCATAAATATCACTTAAGTTTCTCATCTTAGGATTATCAGAATCAGACTCAAAAGATGATGAACTGCTACTGCTTGATGAAATACTACTGGTTTTGTCTTGAACCTGTAATCTTGGAGTGCTTGTTGCAGGTGTCTGATGTTCATCTAACAGAATAAAAGGATCATGGCAAGTATTGTTCTCCATTTCATTCCAAGACTTATCTTCCAGAAATTTCACATCTCGACTTACGGAAAATTTCTTAGTTATAGGATTAAACAATCTGTATACCTTAGATTGATCACTATATCCTATAAAAATATAATTTTCGCTCCTATCATCAAGTTTTTTTCTCAATTTTTCTGGAACATGAGCGAAAGCAATACAACCAAATACGCGGAAGTGTGAAACTGTTACCTTTTGTCCACTCCATGCTTCTTCAGGTACAAAATTTTGAACACTGGAAGTTGGCGATCTATTCAAGATATATACCGAACATGCAACTACTTCAGCCCATACATCTTTAGACAAATTTCGTGTTTTAAGAAAACTTTGAGTCATATTCATAATTGTTTGATTCTTTCTTTCTGCGACTCCGTTCTGTTGTGGAGTATAGTTGGTTGTCGTTTGTTTTTTAATACCATGTTGTTTGCAAAAATCAATGAATTCGTTAGATTCATACTCACCTCCTTTATCAGACCTCAGAACTTTAATAAACTTACCACTTTCTTTTCAGCCTCAGCTTTGAACTCCCTAAACTTCGAAAATGTTTCCAATTTATATTTGATGAAATACACCCAAATTTTTCTGCTAAAATCGCCAATGAAAGTAGGAAAATAGAGACTGCCAGCAACTGATTTTTCTTGCATTGTACCGCATAAATCTGTATGCACTAACTCTAGTTGTTCTTTGGCTCTATTAGAGGCTGAAGCAAAACTATCTCGTTTATGTTTACCCATAATACAACTTGTACAGGAAGAGATATGATCAGACAAAGAAGAAAACCCTTTCACAATAGACTGACTTTGCAACAAACTCAAACTTTTGATAGGCAAGTGACCATATCGCAAATGCCACAAATCAAAGTTAGTTGGCGTTGAAACATTATGTGCATAAAACTTCTCACTTTTCAACTGTAACTAATACAACCTGTTCTTTGTCATTGGAATCTTTGCAACAAGAGACTTATGTTTATCAACAATCGTGCAAGTAGTGTTGTGAAAGCTAACATCATAACCATGTGCATCTAACTGACCAACACTCAACAAATTATGCTTGAAATTGGGTACATAATAAACATCATAGATATTCTTCACAACATTTTGTTTGGTTAAGACAGGTACAACACCTTTTCTTGAAGCTTTAACTTGACGATCATCACCCAAACCATTAGATGAACTGAAAGATGTATCAAGATGTAAAAAAAAATCACTATGACCAGTCATATGATTACTACATCCACTGTCAACCAACCAAACATCTTTATTAGGTACTTGCACAGTTACTTGGCATGCCAAAAATAAAGCATATGATGTTTCACATTCAATGTTTGTGACATTGGCTTTGTTTTTATTCAAAACATACTGTATTTTTCGACATTCAGACTTATAATGGCCATAATTTTTGCAGTAGTGACACTAAATTTTAGATTTATCTATCCACCTACGACCATGATCATTTTGAGACTACTCTGAATGTGTTACAGTTACCTGTGATCTATCATCAGACTGAGACTGTCCTCTACCTTTACTTTTCCTGCCACAAAAACCTCTGCCTCTACCTCTATCCATAGACGCTTTAGATTTAAAAGCATGCTCTAAATTACTGACATCTAAATTAATTCTTGCTTCATGTGCCAACAATGAACCAGTTAATTCTTCCACAGATAATTTTGTCAATTCTCTCGATTCAAAAACAGTAACGATCATATCAAATTTTTTAGGCAAACATCTAAGAAATTTTTCAACAATTCTTTGGTCATCAAGTTCTTCACCATTCATCCGAAGCTGATTAAAAACACCCATAACTTTAGTCATAAACTGATCAATGGTTTCTGATTCAGTCATTTTAAGCATTTCAAATTATGTTCTGAGAGTCTGTAATCTTACCATTTTTACTTTATCATTTCCTTGATAAGTAGCCTTAAGTATATCCCAAATTGATTTAGCAGTTTTAGCAGCAGTGATTTTAGGGAAAATAGAGTCATCTAATGAATTTAAAATGCACGACTTTGCTCTACCTTCTTTCTGTTTAAGTTCATCAAATTGTTTTCTTTGGGAAACAGTCATACTAGCAATTGTATTTGCGTTAGGTTCTGTGAACCCCAACTCTACTGATTCCTAACACCCTAAGCCTTGTAAACATGATTGCATTTTAAGACTCTAAAAATCATAATTTTTTCCACTAAATAATGGCATCGGGATGGCAAGTTGACTTTTCGAAGCCATGTTTAAAACAACCACCTTTAATAAACCAACAATCTTTTCCCCTTTACTAGAAACAAATAAAAACAAGCCTCAACCCAACATACTCTTTTAAATGTAAACAAAAACCAGCAAATAATGTTCACAACAGCAAATCTTTCCTAGCGGTCAACTCTGGCATGAAGGAACTCATTTCTCAAAGCTTACAAATTTGACAAAAAAAAAAGCACATGCCTATAAACACTTCTCCAGCAAAGGGTAGGGAATGCAGCAATGAAATCCTCAAATGCAACAACGGCAACTCATCTCAAACTGGTCTAGCAGTATATGCAGCAGTAAAACTTCTCTCTCACACATATGCAGCAACAAAACTGGATCCTCTTCACGCACAACAAAACTTCCACCACTCATCTCAAACTGGTCCAGCAGTATATGCAGCAGCAAAACTGGATCCTCTTCATGCACAGCAAAACTTCCACCAGTTTCGATCAAACATAGCAGTTTGTTCCTCTTCCCCAAGAAGAACCTCAATACTCTGATGCCATGACAAATTTACGGAAGAGAGAGAAGCGAAACAACAAAATGAGAGAGAAGAAAAACAACAAAATCGATGAGAACACACACACTAATAGATTCATTAAAGTGAATTATTTATACAAGAAAATTGGACGGTTATCTAGAAACTGAATCAATTAAGCAGAAACTGAAACTACAACTAATTCTAAACTAAATCGTTAACACATGAATGGACCATCTTTTGGAAGTGATAAGTCAAGTATAACACCCATATAACTTCCAAACCAGAAGAGAAAGAATCATAATTTATTTGAAAACACAATACAATAATCCATCCAATCTAATCACTTAATATGAAAAAGCACATGATATTTTTTAAAACTTTCGTAATAAAAGCTGTTGACAATAGTTTTTAACAATTGAAGTTTCTAAGTTGTCATTTCCTTTTCATATAATTCAACAAAGGTAAGATGATGATACCATCTACCATTTAGGGAGTGGAACATTAATTATATTGGTTCTTTCCAAAGGACATCATCATTTGCTTATTTATATACATTAAAAATTTTAGTTCCTAATTTCTAAATATATGATAAGATTACCTTACTTAAATTTAAGAATTTTTTGTTCTCAAACATCATAACTATATTTTTTACTCAATTAAATATTTTTTCTATCATTCAAATTATAAAATTTAACTTTATTTCAAATCTTTAGAAATACCTCATAAACCCAACTTATTAATGAAATCATGATTAGCAAAAAAAATATTGCAAAAAATCATAAATTATCTTAAATTCATTAATTATCCAATATGTTATTTTTAATATATTTTCATTATCCCCAACATCCATCTCATAGATCAAGCTTAAATTTTATTAAATTATTATATGACCATTTCATGTTATACAAAAACAAACTAAACTTAATCTCAAGAGGTGTTTGATAAATTGTGTGAAGCAATAAACCGGACTTATTAATGGAATCATGATTAAACTCAAAATATATTGAAAAGATTCACAAGTTATCATAAATTAATTGATTATCCAACATATTATTTTTAATATATTTTAAGTATCCCAACATCAATCAATAGATGAAGCTCAACCTTTATTAAATTACTTTATAACCATTTACTCATATTATACATAATCCAAACTAAACTTGATCTCAAGAGGTGATAGGGAGGTAGTGTGAGGCTAATAGGAAGTACTTGTTTAATATATATTTTTTCTTTAGTTTTTTCGAATGAGTATTTTTTATTTATTTACTTATAAGATGTATTAAAAATGATTTTAGTTTATTATTAATATGATTTGGTCTAGAGGTATTAAAAATATGGAAGATAGTTTGTAATGTCCTATACAAAATAAAATAAAATAATAACTTTATATTAAAATAAAAAATAATAAAAATAAAAATTCTATATTATTATTATTATTTATATTAATTTATGGTGAATAGTTAAGGTAAATTTGATTTGGTAAAAGTACAGGTTTATGAAAACCTATGATATTTATCTATATTCTAGCATATTTAAAAAGGGAAAATAAACTAATTAAAATTTATGTTTACTCCTAATCTATATCAAGTGTTGAGGGATTAAATCTTTTTTGTACTTAAAAGCAAGTTTATCTCTTTTGCATTCAAAAAAAAGATTCATACCTTAAGAAATTGAATCCCTCTCAATCCTTCATAAATCTAAAAGTAAAATAAATCTAAAAAAATTATAACCAAAATCCAAAACTAAAATAAATATAAAAAGATTATAACTAAATTCATTTCTCATTATAAAAAAATATAACAAATTGATAATTTTTTAAAAGTAATCACTATAATTATAATATTTATTTAAAATTATATTGTATATTTAGTTAACAATGATAAATGATCAAACCAATTCAATAACCAAAACAATGAAAATGAAAATAAAGTCATATACATAATTACATCATCAAACACAAAAAATTGACTTGTTGATATTATGTACCAAACATTGTCTAAATAATGACATCATCAATCAAACACATTGTTTAAATAATGGCATCATCAATCAAACATAAAGAGATTGGATCCATTGATATTAAACAAGAATGGCTCACAAATTCACGTCTATTGCATAAATTTCCGGACTATCCACACTATTAAGAAATTTCTGGATCTTGTCCTGAGGATGGTGTAGAAATTAGCTGAATAAATCACTTATTCAATGGATATTAACCCGATTACACATCAATTTCGAATTGCATGCATAACACATAATCTCATCTACAATTAATTGTCACATGCGGAAATAATAGAAGCGATCACACATCAAATCAATCACACATTAACTCAATATGTATGGGAAAGCCTATAGCTGAAAACCCCGCAGCTATTGTGTATATTATAATGGAGAAATCATGTAACAAAACAAGTACAATACTTCTCACAAGTACTCAGTACTTTCTCATAAAGTCACACACAATCTAGCTCAGTTTTGAACAGGTTACTGGTTCAAAACTCACTGCTAATTGCCTTGCCTCTATTGCGCAATCATGGCCTGTCTATATAGAGATCCAAGGTTCGAATCTCCTTGGCTTGACTACGCAATTGTCATGGAAAATTCCTCCAAGTGTGGTGCAAATCTCATGCACAACTGATCCTCCAACTGATAGCTATACTCACCCTTTCATCTACCTCTTTCACTGGTCTCCACTGAACTGATCATGCACTGTGGTGAACTGATGTGTTCTTGAGTTGACTAATGAGTTACTAATTAATGAATTAAATAATATTTAATTCAATCCACTCATAACTAATTGATTAGCTAGTTAAACTAATCTCAACTAGTTCAACTAAGATAAACAGAACACAACTCCACTATCTGTCTCATTAACTCCTCTAAAACTTCTGCCACTGAAGTCCAACTGAAGTCAACCATGAAAGATGCCATCAAACCCTAGGAACCACGTGATTCCTCTATCAGTTGCATGAGCCACCTCCATGACTCGAACTGAAGTGCTCCAAGAGAGTAAACTGTTGTTTATAGTCTAAATATTATTAAGGGTAAATAATATTTGACTTCCATATTTTTAGGAGAGGCAGTCTAAAAATAGACTTCGACCTCTTTCGACCTAAAATATGAGTCTCATCTATTTTTACCAACATGTCGCATACTCCAAGAATCTCAAACTGGAATCCCCGAACCATGCTCTGTATGTCTAAAAATAGACATAGTCTAAAAATAGACTTTGCGCCAGAATTTGCCTGCGGGCCCACTTAGTGAAGGCGACTTCATTTCACTAAGCTCCATCATCTTGCTGCATTCTCAACACTCCCTCTCGGCAAGATATGGATTATCTGCAATCCCTATCCTGCCTCTGTGGAATTCGAACTTGCTCCTGGTGAGCGCCTTCGTCAGGATGTCGGCATCCTGATCCTCCGTGGGAACATATGAAAGCATCATGATCCTCCGCTGAACACAATCTCTGATGTGATGGTACCCGATGTCGATATGTTTGGACCTATCATGAAAAACTGGATTAGCCGAGAGCTTGATGCAGCTCTGGTTATCACAGTAGATCACTGTAGGCTCCAAATGCAACCTGAACAAACCTGCGAGGATCTTCCTCATCAAATAGCCTCACATGCAGCCAAGCTAGCTGCCATGTACTCGGCCTCTGCTGAACTGAGTGCCACGGATCTCTGCTTCCTGCTGTACCAGGAAACTGTTGTCGACCCAATGCTGAAAACTCCTCCAGAAGTGCTCTTCCGGTCCGTTGGGCTCCCTGCCCAATCTGCATCAGTGAAGCCAGAAAGCTTCGCTCCATCCTCTTGTCTGTACCATAGACCATATCCCGATGTGCCACTAAGATAACGCAATACATGCTTGCCTGCCTTCCAAAAGAGCTTGGTAGGCTTAACCATAGCTTGCAAAAGCTGGTTAACAACATAGCATATATCGGGTCGTGTATTGACCGGATACATAAGCGACCCCACCAACTGTCGATAGACAGTGGCATCCACTACCTCCGCTGAAGTAGCATCCTCCTTCCTCCAACCACCAGGAAGAGGAGTGTCAACAGGCTTGCAGCCTTGCATGTTGAACCTCTCCGGAATCTCCCGGGCATACTTGCCCTGAGAAACAAACAGTCCTCCGCTGCGCTGCCAAATCTCCAATCCCAGGAAATAATGAAGGATGCCCAAGTCCTTCATCTCAAACTCTCGTGCAGGATCCTCCTTGCATGAAAGTATCAACTGCTCATCGCCAGTCAAAATCAGATCATCTACATACAGTACGATGATCAACAGCTTCCCCTCCACCACAATATGGTACAGGTTTGGATCTGCCTCACTCTTGGAGAATCCAAGCCCGGTGAAGTAGCTGTCTATCCGAGTGTACCAAGCACGAGGTGCTTGCTTCAGCCCGTACAGTGCTCTCTTGAGTCGGCACACATGCGACTCACTGCTGAAGATCTCGAAACCTTCAGGCTGCTCTATGTACACCTCCTCCTCGATAACTCCGTTGAGGAACGCAGTCTTCACATCCATATGATGAATGTGCCACCCCATCTGCGCTGAGAGAGCAAGGATCGTCCGTATGGAAGAGTACCTTGCGACAGGTGCAAAGGTCTCCTCATAGTCGATCCCCTCGATCTGTGAAAAGCCACGGGCGACAAATCTCGCCTTGTACTTCTCCACACTCCCGTCAGCCGCCTGCTTCACTTTGTAGATCCATCGCGAACCCACCACTGATTTCCCCACCGGTCTTGAGACAATCTCCCATGCACTGTTCCTGACGATCGAATCATATTCTTCGATCATGGCATCAACCCATGCGGGTTCCTCCACAGCTTCCTCAAAAAGAGGATGGCTCCGTCACAACACATTGACTCACAAGAGCCATGTATCCAGTGTACCGATCCGGTGACTGTCTCTGTCTGCGCTGTGCTGTAGGTGGTCCTACAACCTTCTCTGCATCCGGGCCGGTCGCCAATGGTGAGGCGCCATGCGCCCCTCGGTGGTTGGTGGCACCGCATGGGTGTCAAATTCCCACCTCACCGAACACTAAAATTGTGGCTGATCCACATCGGAAGTTCCTCCTTAGGAACGGGTCTCCTGTCTGCATCACAGTGTGGCTCCCTCTCAAACGAACATGGCTTTCTCCTACGAAATTTTATATCCCGTCGCACAACAGGTCTTCTGCCGGCGCTAAGCCGCCCGATGGTTATGAGGTGTATCGATGTACCCACAATCATTTAACCACCCGGCATCATAGATCCAGAGCTTCCCTTCTTCTCCTTCGTCACATGCATGTAGACAGGAGAACCAAAAATCCGCAAATGGGAAATATCAGGCCTCTTGCCAGAATAAGCCTCCTACGGTGTACTCATGCCAAGAACCTTGTGAGGACAACGGTTCTGCACATACACTGTTGTATTGCATGCCTCAGCCCACAAGTGAAGGGGTAGGCCCTGATCATGCAACATCGCCCGTGCAGCACCCACGATCGTTCTGTTCTTCCGCTCGGCCACCCCGTTCTGCTGTGGGTTATGGGGTGCGATGAGCTCTCTCCGAATCCCTTCTGCGCTGCAGAACTCCTTGAATTCAGCCGAGATGAATTCACCACCGTTATCACTCCTTAGAGCGATCACCTTCTTCCCCGACTCCTTCTCGACCAGTGCTTTAAACTCACAGAACTTCGCGAATGTATCGCTCTTCTTCGACATGAAGAAGATCCAGCACTTTCGAGAGAAATCATGAACAAAGATCACATAATACCTGTGCTTTGCTGTCGAAGCAACAGAGAAAGGACCACACACGTCTGTGTGAACTCTCTCAAGGATCGTCGTGGCGCGACTATCCTTCTCGTGAAAGGTGGCTTTCACATACTTTCCTAAAGTACACCCCTTGCACTGATCTGACTGTGCAAGGGTGCCCTTAGGAAGCCCAGTAGAAATCTGCTGCAGAATCTTCAAAGCTCCATGGTGAAGGTGGCCCAATCTCCTGTGCCACAATTCGCCCTCATCATCCCGGCTCACCACTTCTCCCGCCTTGCATGCCATAGCTGCACAGCCATCTACCTGCAACTGATAAAGGTTCTTGGTTCGAACCCCTATCTTCCGGGTCTCTCCAGTAGTCTTACTGCGCAGGAAGGCTTTTCCTTCGCTGAAGACCACATCATACCCCTTATCCTCCAACATCGCTACTGAAATCAGGTTCTTCTTCAATCCGGGTACATGCATGACATCCTTTAGTACAAATGGTTTACTAGACTCCCTCTGAAAGGATATGGTACCGATACCAGTCGCACTGTATCTACCATCATCACCCATCTCGATGTGCACACCCAAATCTTTGTTCTCCAGATCTGAGAACAACTCCCAATCTCCCGTCATATGAAATGATGCATCGCTGTCCAAGAACCACACCGATCCCATCACACTTGAAACCAAGCATGCAATCAGTGAAAAGTCAAGCTCGAACTGTGAAGCCAAAGCTTCTCCATCTGCAGATCTTCCCGCTTGCTTGTTCTTCTTCTTCTTTGGACAATTGGTAGCATAATGTCTGTGACCATGGCAGTGAAAACACTTCACTTTCGCCATATCCTGCTTCTTGCCCTTTGCACCAGACTGAGAATTTTTCTTTCCCTTCCCCTTCTTTGCTTTGGACACCAAAACACAGTTTTCTTCATCAGCTCCCTTTGATGAAGATCCATCTCGATTAGTCCTCCTTATCTCCTCCTGCATGAGATCTGCCCAAAGGCGCTCCCATCCCGGTAGCTTCTCCCGACCATTGACACTATCTTGATATGAGTGCCAAGCCTTCAGAAGACCAAGGAGAGCCAGGTCGACCATGTCCTCGTCTTCGACAGTCACCCCCACACTTCCCAGCTCATCTATGCACTGAGTGAACTTCGTGAGGTATTTGGCGATACTGTCGCCTTTCTCCATCTTGATGTTCCTGAGCTTATCTTTGAGCGCCAGCTTCCTTTGGTCGCTCTTACTCTGGAATAGATCTGTCAAAGCTTTCCACATTAAATATGGAGAAGCCTTTCCATGCAGGTTGGATACAATATGATCCTTGACGCCCTCCAATAGGATCCTTCGACATTTCGCCATCTTCTTTTGCCATGCTTCGACTTCAGCAGGATCAGTGGGCTTTTGGACATCCATATCTATGAACTCCTTCAGACCATTATCTTCTAATACTGCCTCCATGCGATCCTTCCATACGCTTATAATTCGAGGCACTTCGAGCATATTCGGTATGGCCAGATTGAAAGACATTTTCAACAATTTTTAAGAAAAAGCTACGCAAAATTAGATTCAAACTCCAAGCTCTATCGCTTCCGATCTACACTTGAGAACAAATTATTTCCAAATCAGAGATTGACTGCAAGGGGCATTTACCAGACCTTTCACTTTCCGAAGAAAGATGAATCCGGAGGCTTCCTGGCCCGTATGCAGACTCTGTCCGAGGAAATAAGTTTGCAATCACCGTAATAGATCTCGACAATTAACTTGGCTCTAATACCATGTAGAAATTAGCTGAATAAATCACTTATTCAATGGAGATTAACCGGTTACACATCAATTTCGAATTGCATGCATAACACATAATCTCATCTACAATTAATTGTCACATGCGGAAATAATAGAAGCGATCGCACATCAAATCAATCACACATTAACTCAGTATGTATGGGGAAAGCCTATAGATGAAAACCCCGCAGCTATTGTGTATATTAAAATGGAGAAATCATGTAACAAAACAAGTACAATACTCCTCACAAGTACTCAGTACTTTCTCATAAAGTCACACACAATCTAGCTTAGTTTTGAACAGGTTACTGGTTCAAAACTCACTGCTAATTGCCTTGCCTCTATTGTGAAATCATGGCCTGTCTATATAGAGATATAAGGTTCAAATCTCCTTGGCTTGACTGCACAATTGTCATGGACAATTCCTCCAAGTGTGGTGCAAATCTCATGCACAACTGATCCTCCAACTGATAGCTATACTCACCCTTTCATCTATCTCTTTCACTGGTCTCCACTGAACTGATCATGCACTGTAGTGAACTGATGTGTTCTTGAGTTGACTAATGAGTTACTAATTAATGAATTAAATAATATTTAATTCACTCCACTCATAACTAATTGATTAGCTAGTTAAAATAATCTCAACTAGTTCAACTAAGATAAACAGAACACAACTCCACTATCTGTCTCATTAACTCCTCCAAAACTTCTGCCACTGAAGTCCAACTGAAGTCAACCATGCAAGATGCCATCAAACCCTAGGAACCACGTGATTCCTCTGTCAGTTGCATGAGCCACCTCCATGACTCGAACTGAAGTGATCCAAGAGAGTAAATTGTTGTTTATAGTCTAAATATTATTAAGGGTAAATAATATTTGACTTCCATATTTTTAGGAGAGGCAGTCTAAAAATAGCCTTCGACCTAAAAATATGAGTCTCATCTATTTTACCAACATGTCGCATACTTCAAGAATCTCCAACTGGAATCCCCGAATCATGCTCCATATGTCTAAAAATAGACATAGTCTAAAAATAGATTTTGCGCCAGAATTTGCCTGCGGGCCCACTTAGTGAAGGCGACTTCATTTCACTAAGCTCCATCATCTTGCTGCATTCTCAACAGATGGATCCGCGTTGGAATTCAAAATGTCGACTATTATTTCTTAACAATATGAATAATCCAGAAATTTCTGCAATAATATTAATATTATTATATATTATTATTTATAGTTTAAGAATAAACATTATTAATATCAATAAATAATAATATTAATATTAGTTATTAAAAATATAATTAATAATAATAACTAATTAATATTGGAAATAATATTACGAGTAACATCATTAATATGGTATTAATAATTTTAGAAAAATAATATTTATAATGTGATAATGTTAAAAATTATTAATATTAATATTTTATATATTATTGTTTATATTTTCAATATAAATATTATTTTTTTTCTAAGTAAAATTAGTCTATTAACAGAAGAAATATAGTACAACAGGCCTTGGCCAGGTCACTGCCCAGAGATTGGACATTTAAAAAAAAAAACCAGCTTTGCAGACTGCCCTGCAAGAGGGAAACCAGTCTGAAATAGAGTAACAGAGTTTCCCACGCAGGGGTACCAAATTTTTAGAGTGCTAGTGACCAAAATTATCCAAAACAAGAAACATGTTCAACAACAGTGTGGAAGACAAAACTTGCCCATGTATAGCGGCCGAAACAAAACAGAAAAACCAAGAAGAGGAGGATGAATTACTCATCCGGAGGTTCTTCATCAACTTTGCACCAGAGGTCCAGATCATACTTGTACAGGTCATCAATGGAAGTTATCACATGCCTTGTGGGAGAGGGATGGACTGGCGTTGCGCTTGCTTGCCCCATGTCGATTTGCATCTTTCCCATCTGCTCACAAGGCTGCCCTGAAACATCCTGTCTCGCCTGGTCCTGAGTGGCTTTGCCGTCCATCTCCTGCATGTCCATGCTTACCGTGTGCCTTATTCCACCATGCATCTCTGTAGACTGAGCCTCCAAAATGTCCTGATTAGCGTGATCAGAGCCGGGCGCAGTTTCCTGAGGTTCTTCCTGAAATACTACAGTAATGGAAGCCGTCACCCTGGGACGATTAAGAGAGCTGTTATAGGAAAAAGAAGCAGATTGAGTATGGGCAGGCGGAGGCAGAGGATTGGTGGAGTGGATGCGACATCCGGAGCGGAGAATGTGGTCACTGTGAGGACTGTGATGGCTGTTAGAGTGGGAAGGAGGATCCGAAGAGGTGCTGGGCGTGGAAGGTGGACACCGAGACTGATTCTGAGAGGAACCTCTCCTACATCGCATCCTATGCCTGAGACGCGGCATACTCTCTGACGAAGCAGCAGACTGGGAGGGCGGAAGAAGGAGTAAGGGTAGGGGCGAATGAGGGCACAGCTCGAAAGAGGCAAGCAAGCAAGAGCCTGTGAGGGATAAGTGTAGGTCTTCGCCGAAGTCCAAGCAGCAATAGAGGCTGCTCCTCTTGCCAGTCACTGCATGGGCCGAAGGAAGACGAGCACTCTGGGCACAACACCTAGACACCGAAAGGGGAGTTCTGCTGGTATCAAAGCCTCTCTCCATATTATCATTCCAATTTACCATCCAACCAGGCGTCTTGTGCAAGGAACCAGCATTAAAATGAACCAAATACCAAATCATTCCTCTGCGTGTGAGGTGATATCGGGAAACGGAGAGCATGTTGTGAATTTCACCGAGAATTAATCTCATTAACCTTTGATTAATATCGTTTATGAGACGAGTGACAGCAGTAGGTCTGGTATGCAAGTGGCCTCCCATCCAGCTCCCCTCCTGTCCCATCTTCTTAACACATTTCATTGGTACCCGCATCCGGGATCAATATAAATATTATTAATATGAGATATTATTAATATTTGTCATGTAACATTAATATTAATATATATCATTAACAATAAAAAATTAATATTGGAAACAATATTATCAATAACATCATTTATATAATATTAATAGTGTTTAGAAAAATAATATTTGTAAGGCCTTATTGTTTAGATTATTAATATTAATATTATTCTATATTATTGTTCATAGTTTCATAATAAATATTATTAATATTAATATATATCGTTAATAATAACAAATATAATATTATGAGTAACATCATTAATATAATATTAATAATGTTTAGAAAAATAATATTTGTACTATTATACTCATGAAATCCAGTTTAATATGCTCAATCATGTTGATTAATTTTTTTTTTCATAATACAAGGTTTAAGTTTAGGTTTTATACTATTGGGTTTAAGATAGGGGCTTATAATATTGGGTTCAATACTAAGGTTTATAATATTAATCCTATGGATTAATATAAATCCCATGTGTTTATATTCTTGATCAACCATGGTCAATCATGGTCTAATCTCACCTTGTGAAAACAATTGTTTCAATATGAAAACCAACCATTGTGTACCATGGTCAACCATTGTGTACCATGGTCAACCATGGTCCAATATCAAACTGTCACAATGTTTGTCTCAATATAAATATCAACCATGGTCCAATGTCACATTATGACAAAGATTGTTTCAATATAAAAATCAACCATAGTCAACCATTATCAACCATTGTCAACCATCGCCATCCATTGTCAACCACAGTCAAGCATCGTGCATTGGCACATTGTGACAAAGATTTTCTCAATATGAAAACCAACCATGCCCAGCCATACTCATCCTTGGTCCAACATCCCATTCTCGCAAAGACTGTCTCAATGTTCAAATCAACCATGGTAAGCCATGGTCAATCATGTTTATTTTAGGGTTTATAGTATTTATTTGTCTTTATATAACTAGGTTTATAATATTAATCCCTTTGTTTTACTATTATTCCTGAGGGTTTATAAAAACTTGGTTTTTGAGTATTAATCCCTTAGGTTTATACTACAATCCGTTGGGTTTATTAATTTAAGGGTTCATGTTCCTAGGCCATAAATTTATTCATAGGGTTTATAATATTAATGTCAATATGTTGAGTTTATTAATCTAAGGCTTCATATTCAAAAGGTGTAATACTTTTCATAGGGTTAATAACATAATTCCTTGGGTTTAGTATAAATCCCTTGGGTTTACAATCATGGTCAGTCATGGTCAATCATGGTCCAATGTCACATTATGACTAATGTTTTCTTAATATGAAAAACAACCATGGTCCAACGTCGCATTGTGACAATGATTGTCTCGATTTAAAAATCAATTGTGCTCAACAATGGTAAACCATGGTCGAACACCATATTGTGACAAATATTTTCTCAATCATGGTCAAACACAATATTGTGACAAATATCTTCACGACAAGATCCAAAAATTTCTTAACACTGTGGATAATCCAGAAATTTCTGCAATAAACAATAACCACAGAAGCTTAAAAACCATAAAGTCATGTCTAATTTTGCATATAATGACATCATCAATCAAACATAAAGAGATTTGATCCGTTGATATTAAACAACAATTTCTCACAAAGTCATGTCTAGTTTTTCATATATTTTTAATACCAACTCGAAGCCCATAAAATTTAATAGAATTAAAGAAAAACCTTTCCTCACACCTCTATTTCTTTAAGTTAATATCAATCAAGTGCGTAAATGCTATCAAATATAAAAGGATTTTTTAACTCTTTACCGGAGGTATTTGTTTGCCCATTTTGTTTAAAAAATACTGATTTATGGGTTATTTTCTTTCTTTAATTCTAATTTAACTTTTACACATAAGAAATTTAATTACCTCAAAAGTTGAAAATATTTTTTTACCATTTGTATTTTTAAACTCATACTTGTTATTTTTATATCGATATAGAAATAATCAAACTCAACTTCATAAAATTTCATAACTAAAAAGTGTGATAATTAACTTTTTTATATATAATATCAATATAGAATTATTTAACTACTAGTATACAATTTTTTTAAAGGGATCAAATTTCTTGATATGTAAATATATTTTTTTATGAATATTGAGAGATGAATAGAGAATGATATTGTGCACAACAAAAATCACACTCTCTCTTATTAATTACAATGGTTACATATATATATGACATAAATCACTAACTTCAACACGTCTACATCACAACTACAATTCATACATAGGAAACAACAACATATAGACTAGCTCCTCATGACTCATAATGATAACTACACATGACATAGAAGCATTACTTCTAGCACCTTCCCTTAATGCTTACATGAAAAATAGATAAAATAGACATTACAACAATAAATGAAGCTCTGTCAATTTTGTCTGAAATGGTCATCACTAGTGCTTACATCCACTCTGAAATCTCGTAGTTTCCACTTTTTTCTTCACCATACTTTCGAGCTCCCCATTGGATCCATTTAAGACATAACCGATTCAAACTATTTTTGATGTAATTTGCATAATTAACGTTTCTCAACCTTCCGAAGAACAATCTCGATGATCAACCACCCTATGGACCAACTTTAATCAATTAAAATATAACGAACAACAATTTTGATAGTTGTATAGGTGAGTTTTCTGGGTGTTGAGTGTATCTGGCAGTAAATTACGTAATTGAAATTTCTAGCTCACAATATTACAGCCACATAAACACAAGTTGTAACTATTGGTATTGAAGCACTGAAGTACAATAAGATATATTAAATTAAAATAAACAAGACCTTCATCACATAAATATAACACACACAACCAACACTATATTATAAAAGAGTTTGATAGGAATAGGATTTTCAAATGTATTACCTGTGAAGAGAAATCAAGATCCAACGATTAGAATGCTTCTCTTGTGATGCCAAGTTGGTCTCTTGTTGTTAAAATACGTTCCATTCCATCACATGGATCATAAATATCTAGGCACAACTAGAATTTTAACATAAATCATAGACTCCCAAGATCTACTGGAAGAAAATAGAAAATCGGCTCATTCTAGGATCCAAAGTTATTCTCCTCCAGCTTGAAACAACTTAGATTGGAAACATTGAACACAATGTTGCCCCAAGCTTGAAAAAATTGTGATTTGTATCATCCTTCCTTCTCATTCTCATGCAACGATTGAGAATACGATCTCATATCATCTTTGTTCGTATGCCTGAGATGAAAAGGTTTGACTCTGTAACCCAGAGGGAGAATAGGAACCTTTGACATTTCCAATGAGAATAGTTTGAAGAAAGCATAGTGATTTAGAGAGAGGCTAGTGAAATGGAAACTTTAATTTGACATGGGAACTCCTCTTCATACATGAGGTCATGATGTTGATTTTTATTTCCACGTGCTGATGTGGATCTTCGTACATCATGTGAATCAAGGGTTATCAATAGTTTTTCCTATCAACCTTCCAGTAGTTGTGCGATGGAATATAGTCTACATGTCTTGAACTTCAATGCGATCACCCTTAGACACCTGAATATAATATCAAAGTCTTAAAACATATTCTATGGACCTTGGCCTTCTAGAATCATTTCGACGTATGTAGTAGGAAGTTTGACCTCACACATGCGCATAATACAATCACAATAATTTATTATATTATAGACGTATTAGGTTTGAATATACTTAGATCCCATTGCAAAACTCACATTTTCCTTGTTCACGTCCCTCAACAATTTGGGTGGGTGAGAACATGGGAAACTTGGGTCTATAAATAACCCATGAGACAATCCTGACGATGCCTGCGAGTAAAACCAGAATGAGGAGCATATACTTGGATCTCCAAAAAATGTGACTCAAACCTCTTCCATACTCTTAGGTTATTGGTTCATTGATTTTCTCTCTTCAATAGTCTTCGATAGAGCACTGAACATGCTATCGACGACATTGAAATTTTGTTTCATAGATTTGGTGGCTCCAGGAACTCAAAAAATACAACAAACAAATCTAAACACAAAAAATAAAATTTACTTACACAGTGACACTCACACAAACAATATATCAAACACTCTCCTACTCCATCTATACAGAGAAATAAACATTGATAGATTGCATGATCAAAACGCCTCTCTTGAGAGAGTCAAGTTTGAACCTGCTACAGTACCATGATGGAAAATGAGAGATTAGTAGAGAGATATTTTGTGCACAACACAAATCACAAAATATATTTTATTTATCACAAGGCTACATATATATAGGAAATAAATCACTAACTTCAACACATATATATCAAAACTACGACTCATACATAGTGATGGGCCTCTAAATTAGACATAAAATAAGGCCCTTCAAACCTTTCTTAATCCCATATACCTTCCTTATGCACATGAATATATATATTAAATCTCTCATTCTACACTTAATAATGGTTTCTTATGCTTCAATATTTTCTTACAAAGGTTTAAAAGTAATTGTATATTTGCACCTAATATTGTTTATTTTTGTAGAATATTGTGAGAATATTTGGCAGATTATGCAGATTTGGATAAGGAGATAATTTAGGGACTTGCTCCCTGCCACTGGAAGATCAAGATTGAAGAAGAAATGAGCACAATGTCAACATATTATGGAGAAATATTGGAGAGATGCAAGGGGTTTCCCGACCCTCCTTAATTATCAAAGGTAGCCAAAGGATCCTCATGAGATCCCCTCCAGCAATTTGAATTCCATAGGCAGCCAAGTAACTCAAGACCAAGTGTACTCAAGCCATACTTCACTTGGAGTCAAGTGGATCACCCCAAATATTCTCTCTAGCAACTTGAGTTGCAGAGGCAGCCGAGCAACTCAATATATGTTTACTTGGAGTCAAGTGGACTCGATCACCCCAAATATTCTCTCTAGAAATTCGAGTTCCAGAGGAAACCAAACAACTCAAAGAGGAGAGCACTCAATTTATGTTTACTAGGAGTCAGGTGGACTCAAGCATCATTTTCAAGGGAGTTGTTAGTAGCTGCCTTGAAGAATAAATAGAGCAGAGCTAGAGATAGGAAGGAGTTATTTAGCCATTTAGTCAATTCTAGTTGGAATTTTGCTGCAAGCTATTAAGCTTTTTATTGTACTCAGTGATTAGAATTTCAGAAATGTAACAAGGATATTTTCTTCCTGAAATAAGAAGACAAACTCCATTTTACTGATTTAGTTCTAGAGATTCAGGCTCATGGGTTAGGTCCCAACCCATGTGCCTCAGATTCTCTGTCATTGTCATCCTTTCCTTTATGTTATTTAGCTAGTTTTATTTCTGATATTTTCCTTGCTATTATAGTTGTTGCCATAGATTTAATCTGCTTATATGCACTGTAGAATAGCTGATAAAATCTATAAAACTGTGAGGCAATCTTCCCCTCTCATCTCTTTCAATAGAGCTTGAGGAGGGTAAACCTTCCCACAGACCCAAAAAATAATTTTTGTTCATTGTTTTATCACGCATTTTTGTCTTTTTTTCCATGCACGAATACACAGGGTTGTTTACAGGAATAAGCATCAAAAGTTCCGGAGAATTTCATTAGGTCATTCCGCTTCATCTTCCAATTTCTCCCCATCCCTGTGTTACGCTTCTGAACCTTGTTGTTATGCCTTCATTTCCCTCCTTTCTCTCTTCTTACCAATTGTCGTAGCTTTTTTCAAAGAAATCTATTAAAATTTTGACCTCCGTCTATTCTCCTTGAAATTCCTGCTATCACACTTTGCATCTCGCATGACCCCTTCCTATTCCTTTGTCATTCTTCAACATCTTAGTGATTTTCCCTTTTCACCTCATGTTTACCTTTTTCACGCAGAAAAGCTTTAAAATCGTTAAAATTTAACCCTCGCCTTTGCTTCTTGGTTCTCCCACTACTTTACTTCACAAATCGCAAATCGCATTTCTTATTTCATTCTCGTTAACACTTACCACTCATTTTTTCCGATTGCAATAATTGCTTTGAACCCCACCACATCGCAATCACAAATCAGAATGTTTCCCTTTTTCCTTTAACACTTACGGCTCCTCTCCGCCGATTTGGATATTGCGATCACGCTTCTCACTCCCAAACAACATTTCCTCTATCCCTTTAATTTTGCGATATTGTGATTGCGGTATCGCATATCGTAACTTTTACCTCCATCACATATCTACCATCACACTTTTCAATTCATTCCACTCCAAAGCCCTTTTCTGTGCTATAATAAGGTTTTATAAGGTTTAAACCCAAATTTTCACTTCTAAGCCTTGTTTCATATGTGTAAGCCCTCCATTAGCCTCTTTAGCCCTTTTTCCTACAAACTGCAAGCACACTTCTTCAAATTAGAATTACGTCATGTATATCTACATAGATAGGAGCATGATAGATAGAGTAGGGCGTGTTTAGCCAATTGGTGAAGTTAAGTGTGGTTTAAATTAGTTTCCTTTCTGCCACTTAAATTAGTTTCCTTTCTCTCAGTTTTTTTCAGCAATTTAGATTAGTTCCCTTTCTGTCATTTA
The DNA here is from genome assembly GCA_034641835.2 of Pinus albicaulis. NCBI lineage: Eukaryota > Viridiplantae > Streptophyta > Pinopsida > Pinales > Pinaceae > Pinus > Pinus albicaulis. The sequence goes on from MU968317.1 coordinate 6,833,005, forward strand.
TTTTCAGTGATTTAATTTAGTTTCCTTCTATCATTTCCTTTATGTAATTTAGTTTATTTTCATTGAAGTGTGACAAACTTCATTGATAACCCTTACAAATAGCACCCTTTCGTAGAGAGGAAGAGGTTGACATGAACATAATGCATATGTTCTGTATATATCAACTCCAAGTTTGTATGAACCTCAGGTTGATAAAGTAAAGTAGGGTAGCCCCTAGGAGTTGCAGCACTCTTGGTGCAATACCAGGGCTCACCACTTTTTGGCGTCGTTGCTGGGGAGGTGTATAGTAAATGCTTTGATTTTGTTTTTAGCATTCTTTTCTACTTTCCTTTTTTTTCATGTTATTTCAGAAAGACCGAAAAATACAAAACGATCTGATTTTCATGCCTCACAAGAGTAGGGATACTCAGAAATTAAAAAAAAAAAAAAAAATCTCCAATACCAACCCCCCCACTTGACCACGTGGTGTAGTAAGAACCACATCACCATACACTTTTGAAGGTAGAAGAGATGGATGGATATGATGAAAATGAAGAATATATTATTGGGTTTCCCATTCAAGATATGGACATCAGTGTACATATGAAGAACACCCCTCCATATTTCCTTCCCAACTTCCATGGTATGAGGAAAGAGGATCCAGAAACATTTCTCTTTGAATTTGAGATACTTTGTAGGTCTTATGGCTACTTATCACACACTCAAAAACTGAGATTGTTTCCTGCAACATTGAAGGATAGAGCTCTTAAATGGTTCATGAGTCTAGGTACTAATTCAATAAGATCATGGAATGATATGCAAAAGATATTTCTAGAAAAATACAAAGATCGTGATCTTAGAGAAGAAATTTTTACAATGAACCAAGAAGAAGATGAGAGCCTTGAGGATCTAATAAAGAGGTTCATGTATAATTTTAAGAGGGAAAAATTGCATCATCTAGGATTTGACACCCTAAAACCCTCTTACTTAGAAAAATTAGGGATGAGTGGATTGATCTCCTTAATCTCATGAGTGGAGGAGATGTATACCAATTTTCATTTGAAGAAATTTGTGAAACATGCAGGCGCATATCAAGAGGAAGGGAAAGAGTAAGTAAATCAACATTAACATTGGTAAGGAAATATGAACCTGGAAATTTTCTTGATAACTTTAAAATAGAGATTCTTAGCAATCTAAGTGAAAAAGTAGAAATGTTAAGAATGCAAAATGAGAAAAAAGAAGATGTTGATATTTTTGTTATCCACGCAGAATCATATGCTACTAAATGTTGTTCATCATTCCCCAGGTTTAAATAAGTTTACCAAGGAGACAATGAAGCAAGGAAATCACCAAAGAAGCTATGTTATGTAGCTCCAAGGAGACCCTGGTAGCCTAGTCAACTTGATATGATGTAAGGACCCACTTCACAATTTCAAGCTTATTCACATCCATCTCAAACTAAGGGAAAAACTCCCTCCTTGGAAACCTTGGCCATCTCAATTTTTTTTTTTTTTTTTTTTTTTTTTTTTTTTTTTTTTTTTTTTTTTTTTTTTTTTTTTTTTTTTTTTTTTTATGTAAACAACACAACAACCTTTGGCAACATGGTTGGCAAGGTCTTTATTGGGAAAATTCTAAACATCCTTAATATTTCACTCAAAATCCTCCATACCCGACTCCATTGTTGGGTTTGTGTTCTATTCTTTCCACGAATAATCACACGTGGGGGGGTAACAGGGGGGGCGCAACATCGGGGGGGGGGGGGGGCAGTAGCCCCCCTGTCGGGGTCTGGGGCAGCACCCCGAAAAAAAAATTTGGTCCTTATTTTCCGGTGGGCAGACCCACCCATGGTTTTGTGCATGGGTTTGCACATGGTTTTGGGGCATGATGGTTTTTGACCCCTGGTATTTTGTAGATATGGTCAAGGGAACTACAATTATGTTCTAATCTAGGGTTAATGGATTGGGGTTTATATATGCTTCGGGATGTATATATATGTGTTGTAACACTAAAATGAATATATGAAAAATCAAGCTAGTCGTCCCAATTTGGGATCCAGGGAAAAACCTCTGTGTTTATCTGTTTTATGTTTTATGTTCTTGCTATTGTTTATTTTCTATTTTTAAGATTCGTTTTCAGATAATTTATGTACAGGGTTAAAACCTACATTTGGTATCAGAGCAGTTTCGGCTTCAAGGGGACGCCTTTGCTACTGAGGGGTTTCTTGATCGAGCCTGAGGTAGACCCTGTTCAGTGGGAGATCTGCAAGATCAATTCTTGCGGTGAAAGAAGATGGAAAGAAACAAGAAGATAGAGATCGAGAAATTTAATGGTTAGATTTTTTAGTTGTGGAAGCTCAATATGGAGGAGCTGCTGGTGGATAAAGATCAGTGGATTGTGGTAGATCTGGGTACTAAACCAACGATAATGTCAGATGAAGACTGGAAGAAACTAGATCAAAAGGAAAATAGCAAAATATGGTTATGTGTCTCAGATTTAGTATTGTTGAATGTATCTGGGGAAACTACGGCGAAGACATTGTGGGGAAAGCTAGGGACTTTGTACCAATCTAAGTCTCTGGTGAATAAATTGTTCCTACGGAAAAAGCTGTATAACCTAAGGATGAAGAATGGAGACTTGGTGACAGAGCATCTGAACGCCTTCAATACTGTGGTAAGTCAGATGTCATCTATTGATATTAAAACTCAGATGAAGATAAGTGCATCAGTTTTTTGTGTTATCTACTAGATTCGTGGGACAGTCTGTTTATTGCAATAGGTAGCAATACAACTACCTTGAATTTTGATGACATTGTTTCAACCTTGCAATCGGAGAAAATGAGATGAAGACATATGGAGGGTTAGAATGGAGATGGCTTATCTGTACGAGGAAGGTCCCAAAATAGAAACAAGAATAAGGTTTCGAGTGGGAGATCTAAATCTAGAGGGTGATCTAAATCTCCTGGAAAGTTTGTAAAGGTGTGTTGGAAATGCGGAAAGGAAGGGCCCTACAAAAAGGATTGCAGATCTAAAGCTCCTGAGAAAGGAAAGGTATTTGATGATGCTCCTTATGCAGAGGTAAAAACCACCTCGGATGAAGGTGGTGATGTGTATTTGTCTTCTTCTTCAAATACACATGTAGATCATGAGTCATGGTTGATCGACTCGGGTGCATCCTTTCACTTCACTCCTCATAGGGAGTGGTTTTGCGAGTATGAGAAATATGATGCCGATGATTTCTTCTTAGGTGATGATAGGAAGGTTAGAATCGTCGTACATGTAAAATTCAAGCTGAAGCTGCAAGGTGGAAGGATTAGAATACTTCCTATTGTTCTACACATTTCTGCATTGGCCAGAAATCTAATTTCTGTAAGCAAGATGGATGATGCATGTGTAAAAACAGTGTTCGAGAAAGATACCTGTCAAATGGTTCGTGGAGCACTGGTATTAATGCAGGGAGTTCTTATTGGAGCTTTGTACAAGCTTCATGACAACATTTTTATTGTTGGGTGCAACTGTTATGTGGTTCTCGAAAGTGGAGCAGAAAACCTAGCGGTCTCTGGAGAAAAGACCATGCTATGGCATCAAAGGCTTGGACATATTGGAGAGAAGGGCCTTCGTATACTACATGGAAATTTTATGGTAGAAGGTATGTATAATAGCTCTCTAGATTTCGATTTCTGTGAACATTGTGTATATGGGAAGCAGAATCAGGTGAGTTTTCCTTCTAGTGTTAAGAGGGAAAACAAGATATTAGAGCTTGTGCATAGTGATGTGTTTGGACCTGTGTCGGTTCCATCATTGGGTAAGTCTGTGTACTATGTTTCATTCATAGATGACTTCTCAAGGAATACATGGATATATTTCTTAAGGAAGAGATTTAAAGTCTTTGACAGATTTAAAGAATTTAATGCTTTGGTGGAAAACCAGATAGAAAAGAAGATAAAGGTGCTAAGGAAAGATAGTGGTGGGGAGTTCTGCAAGAAGGAATTTGAAGAGTTCTGTAAGAAGTGTGGTATAGCACGGCAGAAGACTAATCCATACACACCTCAGCAAAATGGAGTTGCAGAAAGAATGAATAGAACACTGATGGAAAAGGCAAGAAGCATGCTCAGTGGTATTGAGTTAGGACAAGAATTCTGGGCGGAGGCAATGGAGACTACATCTTACTTGGTTAATAGATCACCTTCATCAGCGTTGGAGGATAAGACTCCACATGAGGTATGGACTGGTAAGAAACCCTCTCTTTCACATCTGAGGGTATTTGGATGTGATGCATATGTACATGTTCCAAAGGAAAAAAGGAGAAACTTGGATAATAAATCTTAACGGTGCATCTTTATTGGGTATAAGGATGGTTTAAAGGGTTACTAGCTTTGGAACCCGGAAACAAGGAAGGTTGTGTACAACCGAGATGTGGTGTTTAGAGAGGTTAAAGATATTGTTAAACATGAATTCCTACCAAAGGAACCTGAGAATATAAAGTTTGAGCTAAAGGAGGATGAATCAGACTCTACAACAGAAGAAGACTCAGAAGAGGAAGAGCCACAAACTCCAGTTGTTAAAAGATCAGTTTGGGAAAGAAGACAACCAGAAAGGTATAGTCCATCTGCTTTCTGTTCAAATTTTTCTTTAACTATAACTTTTGATGATCCCAGAATCGTCAGGGAGGGAGTAGATTCAGAGGATGGAGAACTATAGAAGGAGGCCTGGTTGATGAAATGGCATCCTTGCATAAAAATGAGGCATGGGATCTGGTGGAGTTGCCAGCTGGAAGGAATCCCATCGGGAGCAAATGGGTGTTTAAGAAGAAGATGAATGTAGAATGCAAGGTGGAGAAACACAAAGCTCGGTTGGTAGCAAAAGGTTATTCCCAGGTGTCGAGAATTGATTTTGGTGATATTTGTTCTCCTGTTGCCAAAGTTACTTCTATTAGATTACTTTTATCTGTTGTTGTTGCATTTGATTTTTAGGTGGAATAGATGGATGTGAAGACAACATTTCTTCACGGGGATTTCGAAGAGGAGATATACATGAAAAAATCTCAAGGCTTTATGGTGAAGGGGAAGAAAGAGCTAGTATGTAGGTTAAAGAAGTCTCTGTATGGGTTAAAACAGTCACCAAGGATGTGGTATTAGAAATTTGATACCTATATATGGGGACTTGGCTTCACCAAAAGCAAGGAGGATCACTGTGTTTATTTTAAATTAATTGGTGACTGTGTTATTTATTTGGTCTTGTATGTGGATGATATGTTGTTGATTGGAAATGACAAAGAAATTATCCAAGATTTGAAGACCCAAATGTTCTCCAAATTTGACATGAAGGATCTGGGTGCTGCAAACTATATTTTGGGCATGGAAATTAAGAGAGATTGGGAAAAGAGGAAGATCTGGTTAAACCAGAGGAAGTATGTCGAGACTATATTGTAAAGGTTCAATATGCAGGATAGTAAACTGGTGAATGTTCCTATTCCTGTAGGTGTAAAGCTGTCTGCTGAATAGTGTCCCAAGACACAAGAAGAAGAGGAGTATATGTCCCATGTTCCATATGCAAGTGCAGTGGGTAGCCCGATGTATGCAATGGTTTGTACTAGTCTAGATATTGTAATATGGGTTTCAACTCCGAATGCGTTTATGTCAAACCCAGGGAAGGATCATTGGACAGTAGTGAAGCAGGTTTTTAGATATTTGTGTGGCACTAGTGATTATGGCTTGTGCTACCAAGGAAGACAAGGATTGGAAAGAGCATTGGACATTCGTGGTTTTGTTGATGCGGACTGGGCTAGAGATCTGGACCAAAGAAGATCTACAAGTGGGTATGTTTTTAGCCTATTTGGAGGTGTAGTCAGTTGGATGAGTAAACGACAGTCTCTAGTGGCTCTTTCAACTACAGAGGCAAAATACATGGCTCCCACTCATGCAAGCAAGGAAGCTATTTGGTTGAAGATATTGTGTTCAAGTATGGGGTTGGTGTAGCAAGCTATAAGGATAGGCTGTGATAGCCAAAGTGAAATTTTCTTGGCTAAGAACCTTGCTTATCATTCAAAGAAAAAGCAAATTGATGTTCAATATCACTTTGTGAGATATATGGTTGAAGCTAAAAGGGTGTTGCTGGTAAAGGTGGGCACTTTGAATAATGTTACAGATGGATTGAAAAATTCTGTGAGCACTCAGAAGCTCTCTTGGTGTAGAGAAACAATGGGTGTTGCAAAGCTGGGCTAATGACTCAGCTCTCCTATGGCCCCCTGCAGAAAGAAAACAACAAGTGGGAGAATGTTTGGTTTGTGTTATATTCTTTCCACGACTAGTCACACGCAGGGGGTTCATAGGAGGGGCAGTAGCCCCCCCTGTCGGGGTCCGGGGCAGCACCCCGGGAAATTTTTTTGGTCCTTATTTTCAAGTGGGCGGACCCGCCCATGGTTTTGTGCATGGGTTTGCACATGGTTTTTGGGTACGATGGTTTTCGGCCCTTGGTATTTGTAGATCTGGTCAAGGGAACTACGGTTATGTTCTAATCTAGGGTTAATGGATTGGGGTTTATGTATGCTTCAACATGTATATATATATATATATATATATATATATATATATATATATATATATATATATATATCTGTGTGTGTGTGTGTGTGTGTGTGCGCGCACGTGTGTGTGTGTGTGTGTTGTAACACTAAAAGGAATATATGGAAAATCAAGCTAGTTGTCCCGATTTGGGATCCAGGGGAAAATATTTGTGTTTATATGTTTTATGTTTTATGCTCTTGCTATTGTTTATTTTCTGTTTTTAAGATTCATTTGCAGATAATTTATGTACAGGGTTAAAACCTACATCCATGTTATCCCTACCATCCACCTCCACCACAAGCACAACCTCAACCACATTCATCTCATATATCCACCCCCACTCAACCACCTGTACCACCATTTCCAAACCCATACAATGAATTATCTCAGCTCACTTATAATGTTGAGGTACAACACTATGAAACATATCATACTGATCTAAATGGTCTGCATCTTAGTTCAAGAAAGATATTGAAAATGAAATATTTTCTTAATATCATTGAAGGACAACATCAAGAAGAAGAAGATCCAAATGAGGAGATCAAAATATCGAGGGCTGCACTTGATGAAGAGAAAAAAATCAGAATCAGATGTTGAGAAAGTTCCCTCATGTTTACCAGCATTTCCTCCATGTGTTCAAGATAAAAATAAAAAAAAGAGGAATATTTGATTGTGATAATAGAAGAGGACATCCAAGGTGATCCAACTCATCAAGTGAACTAGGGGCATCATAACTATATTGACATATGGTTCCAAATAGTCATTAAGTTGTAGCAACACACTCTTCTCCAACAATACTTGATATAATCCCAGTCAAGGAAATTCATCTCTCATATTTAGGTACATGTAAAAGCATGGATTCCAAGTCTTCACATGATTTTATATGTCATTTTTATGTGTACATGGATCCATTGGAAGTATTCCTATACTTGAAAAAGGTTTTGTTTTGTTCAAGTAGAGTAGGAAAGTGAAAAAGAAAAAAAGAAAAGAAAAAAAGGGAAAGAATAAAATCTCAGGAGAAAACCTCTTTTGAGGCATCTGAGATTTTCCCACTGATTGAAAACCTCCATGAGTCAGTCATTAGGTTGGAAAAAAAAAGAGAAAAATAAAATATCCTAGGTGAAAACCTCCTTTGAGGCGCCTAGGCAGACTTACTAGCAGAAAACCTCAAAAAGGCAGCTAGTAGGCCTTATAAAAATAAATAAAAATATTGCATTTCTCCATGTATCTCTCTCTAATGAATGCAAGTGCTATCCAACCTTTTCAAGATGGAAAACAAGTTGGCACAAAAAGAAAGTTCAGTCAACACCATGGTTAAAGGTAGTCAAACTTGGACTTCCTCCTCCTATGCTCAGAAGCTCCGAAAGGACCTCAAGAAGAATATCACATGCAGCTTCAAAACCACCAGAAATAGCTTCAACAACCATATCAGCAGCTTCAATATGACATGCAAAAAAAAATCAATGGTAAGTCTTAGGTATGCAATCATCTAACCCTTTCTTCGAATCTATTTTATCTTAATAAAACATTAAAAAGTGTGAGAGGGATTTTTTTTTTATATAGACAGAATCACTAGCAGAGAAACCTCAACCTTATCTAGCAACTAGCCTCACTTTTTACATCAAGAAAAGGAAAAAGACAAAGTAAAAAGGACTTGATAAAGTCGGTAGTAAGCAGTTCATTGTAATAGAAGACACAGAGTGCTAAGGGATAACCAAGGGTGAACTCATTTCACAGAAAAAATAATTGTGAGTTTAATTTGCATGCAATAAAAAAAAGGAAAAAAAAATAAAAAAGAAAATAAAAGAGACAACAAAAAAAAGAAGAAAAAAAATCAAATAAAAGGTGGATCCACCACCTCTTGGCATGCAAAACAGATTTCCTTAAGGCATCTGAGGACCTCCATGAAGCATCTACAAGAAAAGTAGTAAGAATATTAGTAGGAGGAGCAATGCATGGGCCAATAAACAGAAAATGAAATAATCTAGCATGTAGGAAAAACCATAAGGTAGGGAGGATGAATAGGTTGCTCAGAGGATGAGCAACAACTTTAGTAGGGGGGTGATGATGGGTCTCTAAATTAGATAACCTTTCTTAAGCCCATCTACCTCCCTTATGCACATGAATATATATATTAAATATCTCCTTCTGCACTTAATAATGTTTTCTTATGCCTCAATATTTTCTTAGGAAGGTTTAGAGGTAATTGTATATTTGCGCCTAATATTGGTTATTTTTGTAGAATATTGTGAGAATATTTGGCAGATTATGTAGATTTGGAGAAGGAGATACTTTAGGGACTTTCTCCCTACAACTGGAAGATCAAGTTTGAAGAAGAAATGAGCACAATGTCCAAAAATGATGGAGAAATATTGGAGAGATTTAAGGGGTTTATCCACCCTCCTTAACTCTCAAAGGTAGCCAAAGGATCCTCATGAGATCCCCTCCAACAATTTGAATTCTAGAGGAAACCAGGCAAGTCAAGACCAAGTACACTCAAGCCATACTTCAGTTGGAGTCAAGTGGATCACCCCAAATATTCTCTCCGGCAACTCGCGTTCTAGAGGCAGCTGAGCAACTCGATATCTATTTAGTTGGAGTCAAGTGGACTTAGTCACCCCAAAGATTCCCTCCAAAAATTTGAGTTCCATAGGCAGCCAGGAAAATCAAAGAGGAGAGCACTCAATCTATGCTTACTGGGAGACAAGTGGACTCAAGAACCATTTTCAAGGGAGTTGTTGGTAGCTACCTTGTAGAATAAATAGAGCAGAGCTAGAGCTAGTAACGAGTTAGTTAGTCACTGAGTCAATTCTAGTTGGATTTTTCCTACAAGCTATTAAGATTTTTATTGTACTCAATTATTAGACTTTTAGAAATGTAATAAGGTTATTTTCTTCCTGAAATGAATAGACAAACTCCATTTTACTGATTTAGTTCCAGAGAGGTGGGCTCGTGGGTTAGAGCCCAACCCATGTGCCTCAACTTCTCTGCCATTTTCATCCTTTCTTTTCTTTTGTTTAGCTAGCTTTATTTCCAATATTTTCATTTCTATTATAGCTGTTGTTGTAGGTTTAATATGCTTATCTGCGCTGTAGAATAGCTGATAAACTCTATAAAACTATGAGGCAATCTTCCCCTCTCACCTCTATCAATAGAGCTCAAGAAGGGAAAACCTTTCCACAGACCCAAAAACTAATTTATGTTCATTTTTTTACTACGCATTTTTTTTTCCGTGCACGAATCAAAGGGTTTGTTTGTAGGAATAAGTAGCAAAAGTTCCGGAGAAGTTCATTACGCCATTCCGCTTCATCTTCCAATTTCTCCCCATCTCTGTGTTACGCTTCTGAAGCTTTTTGTTACGCCTTCAATTCCCTCCTTTCTCTCTTCTTATCAGCTGCCACACCTTTTTTTCACAGAAATATTTTAAAAGTTTGACTTCTGCCTATTCTCCTAGAAATTCATGCTATCTCACTTTGTATCTCGCATGACCCCTTATTTTTCCTTTGTCGTTCTTCAACATCTCAGCGACTCTCCCTTTTCACCTCACCTTTACCTTTTTAATGCAAAAACACTTGAAAATCATTAAAATTCGTTTTCCGACTTTGCTCCTCGGTTCCCGCTATAGTACCTCGCAAATTGCAAATCGCATTTCTTATTTAATTCCTATTAACTCTTACTGCTCCTTTTCGATGATTGCAATAATCACTTTGTCCCCCATGACATAGTAATCATAAATCGCAATGTTTCCCTTTTTCCTTTAACACTTACTACTCCCTTCTACCGATTGCGATATTGTGATCTCGCTCCGCCACCGGTCCCACTACCACATCATCCTTTTCACAATCACATCTCGCAGAGTTTTCCTTTTTCAAAAATCGCACTTCGCATTTCTCTCCCACTCCCAAAAAACATTTCTGCTATCCCTTTAATTTTGCGATATTGCGATTGCGACATCGCATATCACAAATTTTTCCTCCATCGCATCTCCTCCATCACAATTTTCAATTCATTCCGTTCCTTAATCTCATGAGTAAAGGAGATGTATATCAATTGTCATTTGAAGAAATATGTGAAGCATGCAAGCGCATATCAAGAGGAAGCGAAAGAGTAAGTAAGTTAGCATCAACATTGGTAAGGCAAGATGAACTTGGAAATTTTTTTGACAACTTTAAAACAAAAATTCTTATTAACTAAGTGAACAAGTAGAAATGTTAAGAATGAAAAATGAGCAAAAATAATATGCTGATATTTTTGTTATCCATGTAGAGTCGTATGCTACTAAATGTTTTCCATCATTCCCCAGGTTTAACGAATTTTTCCAAGAATACAATGGAGCAAGGCAATCACCAAAGAAGCTATGTTATGTAGCTCCAAGGAGACGCTGGTAGCGTTTTCAACTTGATATGATGCAAGGACCCACTTCACAATTTCAAGCTTATTCACATCCATCTCAAACTCATTGGGACACACTCCCTCCTTGGCAACCTTGGCCATATCAACCCCAAAACCAATCTTGGCAACATGGTTGGCAAGGTCCTTATTGGGAAAATCCTCAACATCCTCAATATTTCTCTCAATATCCTCCATACCTGACTCCATGCTATCCCTACCATCCAGCTCCACCACAACCACAGCCTCAACCAAATCCATATCATATATCCACCCCCACTCAACTACCTGTACCACCATTTCCAAACCCATACAATGAAGTATCTCAGCTCACTTACAATGCTCAAGTACAAAACTACGAAACATATCCTATTTATCTAAATGGTCTGCATCTTAGTTTAAGAGAGGTATTGCAAAGAAGATATTTTCTTAATGTCATTGAAGGACGACATCAAGAAGAAGAAGATCCAAATGAGGAGATCAAAAGATCAAGGGTTGCATTTGATGAAGAGAAGAAATCAAAATCATATGTTGAGAAATTTCCCTCATGTTTACCAGCATTTCCTCCATGTGTTCTAGAGAAAAATCAGCAAAAAGAGGAAGATTTGACTGCTATAATAGAAGAGGACATCCAAGGTGATCCAACTCAGTAAGTGAAATAGGGGCATGGCAACTATATTGATATATGGTTCCAAACAGTCATTAAGCTGTAGCAACACACTCTTCTCCAATAGTACTTGATACAATCCCAATCAAATAAAATCATCTCTCATATTCATGTACATGTAAAATCATGTATTCCAAGTGTGCACATCATTTTATCTATCATCTTGATGTGTACATGGCTCCATTGGAGGTATTCCTATACTTTAAAAATGTTTTGTTTTTTCAAGTAGAGTAGGAAAGTGAAAAAGAAAAAAGGGAAAGAATAAAATCTCAGGTGAAAACCTCTTTTGAGGCATCTGATATTGGGCCACTGATTGAAAACCTCCATGAGGTGGTCATTGGGTTGGGAAGAAAAATAGAAAAATAAAATATTCTAGGTGAAAACCTCCTTTGAGGCGCCTAGGTAGACATACTAGTGGAAAACCTCAAAGAGGCAGCAAGTAGGCCTTATAAAAAAAGGAAAATTGCATTTCTCCATGTATCTCTCTCTAATGAATGCAGGTGCTCTGCAAACTTTGCAAGCCAGAAAACAACAAGTTTGCACAAAAAGAAAATTTGGTCAACACCCTGGTTAAAGGTAGTTGAACTTGGACTTCCTCTTCCTGTGCTCAGAATCTCCAAAAGGACCTCAAGAAAATTATCACATGCATCTTCAGAACCATCGAAGATAGCTTCAACAACCATGTCAACAGATTCAATATCACATGCAAAAACAAATCAATGGTAAGGCTTAGGTATGCAATCATCTAAACCTTTCTTCGATTCTATTTTAGCTTAATAAAACATTAAAAAGTCTGAGAGGGAAGTTTTATTTTATATAGCCAAAATCAGTAGCAGAGCAACCTCGGCCTTATCTAGCAACTAGACTCACTTTTTCCACCATGAAAAGGAACAAGACAAAAGTAAAAAGGAGTTGAGAAAGTGGACAGTAAGTAGTTCATTGTAATAGAAGAAATGGAGTGCCTAGAGATAACCAAGGGTGAACTCAGTTCATAGAAAAAAGAATTGTGAGTTTACTTTGCATGCAATAAAAAAAGGAAATAAAAAAGAAAAAAAATAAAAGAGACAAAAAAAAGAAAAAATCAAATAATAGGTGGATCCACCACATCTTGTCATGCAAAACAGATTTTATTAAGGCATCTGAGGACTTCCATGAAGCATCAACAAGAAGAATAGCAAGAATATTAGCAGGAGGAACAACGCATGGGCCAATAAACAGAAAATGAAATAAGCCAACATGCAGGTTAAACCATAATGCAGGGAGAATGAATATGTTTCTCTGAGGATAAGCAATAGTTTCAGTGGGGGGGTGATGATGGGCCTCTAAATTAAACATAAAATAAGGCCCATCTAACCTTTCTTAACCCCATCTACTTTCCTTATGCACATGAATATACATATTAAATTTCTCCTTCTCCACTTAATAATGTTTTCTTGTGCTTCAATATTTTCTTAGGAAGGTTTAAATGTAATCACATATTTGCACCTAATATTGGTTATTTTTGTAGAATATTGTGAGAATATTTGATAGATTATGCAGATTTGAAGAAGGAGATAATTTAGGGACTTGCTCCCTGCCGCTCAAAGATCAAGATTGAAGAACAAATAAGCACAATGGAAGGAAATTATGGAGAAACATTGGAGAGATTCAAGGGGTTTCTCCACCCCCCTTAACTCTCAAAGGTAGCCAAAGGATCCTCATGAGATCCCCTCTAGCAATTCGAATTCCTTAGGTAGGCAAGCAACTCAAGACCAAGTGCACTCAAGCGATACTTCACTTGGAGTCAAGTGGATCACCCCAAATATTATCTCCAGCAACTTGAGTTCTAGAGGCAGCCGAGCAACTCAATCTCTGCTTACATGGAGTTAAGTGGACTCAATCACCATAAATATTCTCTCCAGAAATTCAAGTGCCAGAGGTAGCCAAGAAACTCAAAGAGGAGAGCACTCAATTAATGTTTACTAGGAGTCAAGTGGACTCAAGCACCATTTTCAAGGGAGCTATTGGTAGCTTCCCTATAGAATAAATAGAGCAAAGCTAGAGCTAGGAAGGATTTAGTTAGTTAGTGAGTCGATTCTAGTTGGAATTTTGCTGCAAGCTATTAAGCTTTTTATTGTACTCAGTGATTAGACTTTCAGAAATGTAACAAGGCTATTTTCTTCCTGAAATCAACAGACATAATCCATTTTACTGATTTAGTTCCAGAGAGGTGGGTTCATGGGTTACAGCCCAACCCATGTGCCTCAGCGTCTCTGCCATTGTCATCCTTTCCTTTCTATTATTTAGCTAGTTTTATTTCCGATATTCTCGTTGCTATTATAGTTATTACTATAGATTTAATCCGCTTATCTATGTTGTAGAATATCTGATAAACTCTATAAAATTGTGAGGTAGTCTTCCTCTCTCATCTTTGTCAATAGAGCTCGAGGAGGGTAAACCTTCCCACATACCCAAAAACTAATTTTTGTTTACTATTTTTATCGCGCATTTTTTTCTGTTTTACTTGAACAAATCCGTAGGTTTGTTTCGAGGAATAAACATCAAAATTTCCGGAGAAGTTCATTAAGCTGTTCCCCTTCATCTTTCAATTTCTCCCCATCTCTGTGTTACGCTTCTGAACCTTGTTTTTATTCCTTCATTTCCCTTCTTTCTCTCTTCTTATCAGCTGCCACACCTTTTTTTCACTCAAATCTATGAAAAGTTTGACCTCTGCCTATTCTCCTTGAAATCCATGCTATCATATTTCGCATCTCGCATGAACCCTTCCTTTTCCTTTGTTGTTGTTCAACATCACATCGATTTTCCCTTTCCACCTCACCTTTACCTTTTTAACGCAAAACTCTTGAAAATCATTAAAATTTGACCCCCTCCTTTGCTCCTCGGTTCTCCCGCTACCGTACTTTTCAAATCGCAAATCACATTTCTTATTTCATTCCCGTTAACAATTACCACTCATTTTGTCCGATTGCGATAATCGCTTCGTACCTTTAACACTTACTACTCAATCTGCCAATTGCGATATTACGATTACGCTCCACTGCCGGTCCCACCACCACTTCATCCCTATCGCATTCGCATCTCATAGAGTTTACCTTTTTCACAAATTGCACTTCGCATTTCGATCCAACTCTCGAAAAACATTTCCACTATCCCTTTAATTTTGCGATATTGAAATTGTGATATCACATATCGCAACTTTTTCCTCCATCGCATCTCCTCCATCACACTTTTCAATTCATTCCACTCCAAAGGCCCTTTATGTGCTAGAATAAGGTTTTATAAGGTTTAAACCCATCTTTTCACTTCTAAGCCTTGTTCATGTGTGTAAGCCCTCCATTAGCCTTTTTAGCCTATTTTCCTCCAAACTGCAAGCACACTTCTTCAAATTAGAATTAGGTCATGTATAACTGCATAGATAGGAGCATGATAGATAAAGGAGGGCATTTTTAGCCAATTGGCGAAGTTAAGTGTGGTTTAAATTAGTTTCCTTTATGCAACTTAAACTAATTTCCTTTATGTCATTTCTTTTCAGCAATTTAGATTAGTTCCCGTTTTGTCATTTATTTTCAATGATTTATTTTAGTTTCCTTCTGTCATTTCTTTTCTGCAATTTAGTTTAGTTTCATTGAAGTATGACATACTTCACTGAGAACCCTTAGAAATAGCACCCTTTCGTAAAGTGGAAGCTGATGACATGAACAGAATGCATCTAATGTGTATATAGCACTGTCACCTCCAAGTTTGTACGAACCTCGGGTTGATAAACTAAAGTAGGGCAGCCCTTGGAGTTGCAGCACTCTTGGCGAAATACTAGGGCTCACCACATAGGAAACAAAAACATATAGACTGACTCCTCGTGACTCATAATGATAACTACACATGACATGGAAACAATACTTCCAACATTTTTAGAGTGCAAAAATTGACAAGGATTTTAACCACAGATCTACCATGCGCCAAGAGAGATCAAATATCATGATATGAAAAGCTCTTTTAGAGCGAAAAACTTAACAAAGAGTTTGTACCTCAATAGATTTAATCTCTCTCATGGCTAACACACACACACACACCATTTATAATTTTTCATTATAAAAATTAATATTTGAATCCATAAATTGATATAATACCTTGAAAGTCTCCTACAGAACCTAAATTTGCAGTTTTAATTTTAGACTAAATTAACCTTTAAATATACTTGAAAAGTAATCAATTGTAAAATAATATGACTACTTGAAATGTTTTAACTATGAGAAATTTTTTTTTCTTAATTTCATTAAAATAACATATACATATATGCATAAATCACATTGAAATACCTCCTTCTTCACACACACACACATTACTTAAGTTTTATTGATATATATGGGGAAAAAAATAAAAAATTATTTAATTATTTTATTTCTATAAAATATTAACATAGAAATAATTTATTTGTGGCTTTGGTAGTAAAAGTGAAATAATTTTACCATGTCTCCCTAATATTGAGTTGTAATATTAATTACAATATCTTCTTCATTATAAGTTATAATATTAATAATATAATGAAAGTAGTGTTATTCATATTTGATAATGTTTTAAATTTAGGCTAACTAAACAAATATATTCATTTCTATTTTTATTATAGAAAATAAAAAAAAATTATACAATATATTTTATTTTAATTTGAATTGTACACTTATTAACTGTGAGCATGGACAAAATTAAACATTGTTCTCATATTCGACTGGAGAATGAGCTTGTAGGGTCAATTAGTAACTAAAATGAATTCGTAATAAAATTATAATGTTAACATAATTATCTTTAAATGTATAATGTAATCTTAATGCTAAAATTAAAGTTACAATCTTATTATGATTATACCTGAATATCTCTTATAATCTTAGCGTTAAAATATGATGGATTATTTATTAAGAATGACGGATCGCATTTTAACGAGTAATTTTTTTTGGAATGTAGAATATTATTAATTAATAGTAATTACGAAATTAAATAATTTATAAAATATTTATAATAATATTATTTAATTAATATTTATATTAATTAATTATAATAAATTAACTAATATTTAATAATAACTAAATGTCTTACTTTATGTTATTAATAACATTAACCATTTTATTTTTTGTTTGTAAAGTTAGTCATTTTATTAATTGAAGTAGACATTTAATTGCAATAGTTCTTTTTGCCGCTAGTATGCCAATCAAGAAACCAACCCAATAACATTGATTGAATACCTTGAGATTATATGTATCTCATTTTAACAGTTTGACAATAATTTCCCCCATGAACATGGAGATGCAGGGAAGAAAAAACATAAAATATCTATTTTACAGAGTTATTTTGGCAAAACAATAACAAAAATTTACCACCCATGGACTATTAAAACATAAAATTGGAGTGCCTAGTAACTTGAAAAGGTCATGGAGCAACCCACGAGTGTTATGCCACGCTATGAAGCTCCACCCTTGGACTTCTAGCGAACTACAAACCTCGACCATCACAACAAAGCACCATGAAGCTACCACAACGAACCATTACAGAGCATGCCCAACGAACTACAACAAAGCATTCCTAGCAAACCGCAAACATGGGGACCCAACAAAACATAAACTGGAGCCAAAGAGGGGGATGCGGGCTTTCAAACCTTGTGATACACATAACTATCCATGCACAATCATTAGCCAAATTTCATACAAGAAACTAGAGGAGCATCAAAAGAGAGTGACCATAAGACTGAGGTATAATTAGAGGAAGCATTTGTTTTCCCAGAGGAAGCATTTGAGGTATAATTAGAACCATTTGTTTTCCAAGAGGAAGCATTTGTTATTGAGATCCAAACCATCACTAAGAGCCTTGAAGGGCAGCTGAGACCGCATATGCACCTTGCACGTGCGGGAGGATGTAAATTTCAAAACCAACATAGTATGGCGACACTAATCCTCTAGTTATGTGAAGTCCAATGCAAACCAATGTATGGGACAAAATGGCCTATAGCAGGATTTATGCTGTGGGCAAAATGGCTACCTGATCCACACGTCTTCAGAATGGTAGTAACAAACACCATTGGGATAATAATGTTAATAGTTGTTACTTAATTAATTTAATAATTATTTCTTAATTAATGTTAATAATAATAGTAACATTAATAATTATTTAACACTAATTACTTTAGCTTATAATGATAATGTTATTTTTTAAGGGATTATATTTGAGGCTAATATTCACAATAGCTTAGTATAAAAAATATTAATCTAAAGATCAAAATAAAAATAGCAAGTATATATATTCCATAGAAGGAATATACATATTTTGTCTATTACATCAAAGTTGGTCATGTCACTTTCTAGAATTAAACTTGGGTGGAGAGAATTATAATAATTCCTTCAAACCACCAGAATAAACCCAATTGGAACTTGATTATATATATATATATATTAACTATGGATCTATCACTCGTGCAGAGGGATCAAATCTCTTTTCACTTTGAAAGAGGTTTGCAACTCAGATTTGATCCCTCTCAGAGTTTGGTAGATCCAAAGTTAAGATAGATCTATGGTGGTTTAATTATTAAGTATAACTAATTATAATTATGATTGTTTTTTATTTTTATGTAATTTGAGAAAGGCAAAGTGTTTTAATTAATAATCATTATTATAATCATTATTGTATATTGAAAATATTTCAGTTAAAAATCACATTGAAATTGTTGGGTTGATGTGTTTCAAACCACCGAGTGGTTCGTCGTCATGACTAAGATGGAGATTTTTATCTTAGCATGAAAATAAATAATGTAGCCATGTAGGGAAAATTAATTCTATTGACTATAACGGCAATAACATAAGTGATAATAGTATATTAATTATTAATCAAATATGTTTTACATAACTTTCAAAAAATTTTAATTACTAAATTAGTTAATAGAAAATAACTAAATCAAATAACAAAGAATAAAAATAATGGATAAAAGTACAATAGAATATAAAGAAAGGACCTTCACTTAATTTTGGAGTTGTCTTTAGCGCGAATTTTTGGAGTTTCTGGTCTCGAAATATGGCTGAAAAATTTGAGCTGAAATATTTATTTCTATCCTTTAAACTGGTTTTTTTTACTGTATATATCTATTCAGCCCCATGAAAAACCACTATGGCACTTCGATTGTGTAGGGGTTACCCATCAAGCTTGTGATTTCAATGAATTCCTACTGGATTTTAGAGAAATTAGACCAAAAAGATCCACTGGAAAAGCTTCCACAAAGTTGCATTAAAGACAAATCGCTTAATTTTTATATGAAAATTTATTGGAGAATAAAAAAACAAACTCACATAGTCAGGAATAATAAATTAAGTCATTAATTAAGAAGTAATATATAAATGAAATAATAAATTCATCTTGCATCTTTATATTTATATCAGTAGTCTTTAAGTGCGACTTTTTGGAAAGTTTTCGGTTTATTTTCTAATCTAATTTGTCTAGAATCAGGTCGGGATTCACTGAAATTACAATTTTAACAGGTGAAAAATTCACAATCAAAGTTCCCTAGGGGTTTCTGAGGGTGTTGAATCCATAAATGTAGTCAAAAACAAGTTTAAACAACAAAATAAAAAATTAACCATAAATATTTTCACTTGATTTCAACAAAAAATTCATTAGAAACTCTAAAACATCACATTTAAAGACTACTCCATTTAGTAATTAATAAAAATTTGAATACCTTTGATTAATAATTAATATATTACTATTATTCACGTAATTATTGTTATAATGAAACAATTGTGAATTAATTTTCTCTACATTGCTACATTATTTATTTTCATGTGAATATGACCATCAATTTGAATATGATTTTTTATCGAAATATTTTCAAATGTATAATGTGAATTATAGAGGTTTCAATTCAAAGATAATTATTATTTTTTATTTCATTTTATTTTTATTTTGTGTAATTTAACCAAGTCAAAATTTTTACATAACATAACACAACACGACATGACAACATTTGTTTCCATAGTTGGTCTGAGATCGCCCCTCGATGCAATTAATGAGTATTTAATTTTTTATTTATAATTAAAAATTAAGAATTTAATATAAGCATATTATCCCTACATTGACATATTTTTTTAACATCATAATTTATCATTTAATAATACAGAAAAATATTTTATTTATTAATATGTGGACATAAGTAAAAAAAGTTGTGAATGGTTTGCAACTAATTCAATGAGTTTCTTGCCTGATTGGCTCTCTATTGTTAATATTGCAGTTGCTAAAATTTGAAGGGATTCAATACATAACCAGGAGCAGTTCCATATGAGTATATTTCTTGATTGCAACAAGGATGCTTACACAAGGTTTTATCCCCATGACAATGATATTGAAGGAGGAATCATTGACTGTGATCAAAGGCGTGGATCTGTTTTGCATGACCGACCTAGTGAGGGAGAAATTCATCATTACATCCCGTGGAAAGGCTCTCGACAAAGTTTGGTAAGATGGTCATATGGCTGATTTTATTGGCTACTATGGCTTCTGTTGGGATACACAATCACACCCTCATCGTACGTATTCTTACCTTCATTATCATGTTTCTTTATCTCTCATGATCGAGAAGAGCTCTATTATTTTGAGGTCGAAAGAGATTTTTTAGCTTTGTTTCACATTTGAGAATTTTAATAAATAGAATTAAATATGAAAAATCATTGTTTGTTAATTTAATTGTCTTAAATTGATTACATAAATTATCGAAATGGCTAGTAAAATGACAAAGCATAAGTGCACTATATGTGCTAAGAATCCTAGTTATGTAAACTGAATTAAATTTTCAGTGCTCATGATTGGATTATTTATTGAAACTGATTCTAAGAAAGATGATCCCACTATTATAAAATTGTAGGAAATCCACACAACTAATAAAAAAAATCTCAAACTCATAAATTAATCTCACACTTTCAAAATGAAATTTAACTCATAAAATACACACACACACACACACAGCAATATATCTGAAATATGCTTTGAAGGAAACTCTATTTCTAAAAGAATCAACTCATCTATCAATATAACATACTCTTTTATGAAAAATTAAAATGAATTTAAACTATGTTCACACTTTCTCAAACTGATAAATAACTCATGCTTTGAACTAAAACCTGTAAACTAATTCTCTGTTTTTTTTAATTACAACTTTGTTAGTGTAAATTCTTAATGAAAGTGTACGAAAAGAGCCTACTTTATAAGATGTGTGTGGAAAATAGGCCTAAGAACAGAAATGTTTGCTTAACTCTTTAGATCTGCAATGAATAGTTAGAACAAATGCTGCAACAAACCAGATCTATGGAGTAAAAGTAGTTAAACAATGAAAATAAATAGTAATTACTCCATGCATCCAACATACAAGACAATATTTAATGAATGATTTCATATATTATAACACCTGGTGAAGAAAACGAGTAGATGTTACAAGTCCCCCCTAAATGGGATGGTTTCTTGGTTGCCCTTAATGCTTCAGCTTCAGAAGTTTCTCTCTCTCAATGGTGCAGAAAACCCAAAAAGTATGTTGAACTCAAGTGGGAGCTCAAGAGGCAAAAGGGAATTGTAACGACAATGAGAATGATAAAAGTGAAGAATGAATGGAAAAACCCTTATATTTATAACAAAATATTTATTTATACTCGATAATCGTGAATAATAAAATATTATTAACCAAGATCTAGATCTAACCGCTTGGGATATTTTATTATATTTTGTTGGAGGGAAAAGGTATTTAAATTGGTTAAATACCTTTATTTAGAAATAATAAACAAATAAATGATTTATTTTTCATTTCAAGAATGTGGTTAAACAATAATAAATTAATAATGATTTTTTAATTATTCGTAAATGACTTAGTCAAATTTAACAAGGAATAATAACTAAATAATGATTTAATTAATTATTCCAAGAGAAAAATAAGAAAAATAATTCTTTATCTAATTATTTCTCATAATTGGATTATATATGACAAGAAATATTATTTAAACAATGGTTTAATTAATTATTCCTAGAGGAAAATCAAATAAATAAGGATTTATTTAATTATTCCACACAGGGTTTCTTGTTTTAAGAAGAAATAACTTAATAGAATATGGTTTATTAAGTTATTTCTTATAGTGAAATCAATTTTATTATGGTAAAATTGATCCTACCTGGTGTACCTGGATCCATCTAATTAGAAATGGTTAGATTACCAATTTTTGGTGATAACAGATTGCCCCCCGACGTGCGAGTTGTTAGTGTCAGTGTTTGAATCCTTCCATCAATGATCAAAATCCTTTTTTCATGTCATTATAGGAGTCCCACCCAGCAAATTGTATTCATTCTACTAGGTCATGCAAAAATTTACTCATTGATGGCAACCCTAAGTAAAAAAAAATTCACTTTTTCTAAATTTCCATTACTTGCTGGCTAAATTTCATACCTTGATGACTATATATCATCCATAAAGCTAATGTCATCATGAAAACAACTTTTTCAATTTTTCATTACGTTTATAGGGTTTTTTCTAAGGTCTAATAAACACACCATTTACATTTCATAAATCCATCAAAGTAAGAGAGTGAACAAAATAACATCTCTCTACCATGTAAAGATGATTTGCAAAGATGTAATTCTGATTCCAAAGTCATAATTTTCATCCTAGAATGTAATTTTTATTCAAAAAAGATGTAATTTATATTTTTATTTTGTAATTTTATGTCATTTAATATGTAATAAGTACAAGATTCCCAAGCTACCAACTCAGATTTCCACATGCCTACAAAGAAAATATAAAATTTCAAAGAGTTCCTAGTCCATCAACATGATCAATTGTCAAAGGAAAGAAGTCAAAATGAAAGGTATAGTTTCAAATGTTTAAAGTGAAAACAAGAAGGAAAAGTGGGTCTCAAAGCTCAAAACATCCAATCCATCAAGCATAAAGCCCATTAAAAGATCAAAATACATTCATTTTCTCTCTATGTTATCAATCCATCATTCAAATAGCTCAAAAAATTGAAATTGAAAGGTGAAAGGTCGAAATTCTTGGAGTAGCTACTCATGTGGAACAAGGCGTTGCACATAGAGCCAAGGTGTTGTGCATAGAGCAGAGGCACTGCACACCTGTCGAAATTCATTTGCAAGCTTCCAAACTCCATGCAGGTCCTCCAACCATTGAGCAAAGGGTCTCTCCAATTCCTAGCAAGCAAGTAAGACATCATTATTCCCTCCTTGCATTTCTTAAGTGAAAATTTCATGTTGTCAAGTTTTTCATCAGTAATCTCTAGTTTTTTCAAGATAAAAACCCTAGTTTCACTTCCTAATCCAAAATTTGATCCTTGAAGACCCGTTTTACCCTTCCCAAATCACAATAAATCCTTTCGCTACCCCTATATCATTAAATCCCTATCCCAAACCCCTTTATCCCCTAAACCCTTAGACCTAGGTATTTCAAATTCCTAGGCTCCCAAATCCCCATATCTGTAATAAAGTTCATATTCCCGAATCCCACAACATTTATAATCCCTATCACCTCCCTCAATTTAATAATCCCTTTCCCATCTCCCTAATTTTTTCCATTTCTTTCCCCACTCCCTAAACCTATATTTCACTCCCAATTCATCTCCCTAGGGTTTATAGCCAAAACACTATGGAAGAAGAAAAAAAATAATCCGGTGAGGAAGAATAAAGGGAAGAGAGGAGGCCACAGAAAGGAGAGAAGATCATTAGACTTAAAACTACAAACACCAGAGAACTCATGGCCTCTCCCATGACTGTGACATGTTTCAACAATGTAGGATGCTTTGAATTTTGTGAAAAAATACAAAAGGTCCAACATCACCCTATTTTGAGCAGGCTTTTCATCTCTAATCTTCATGATAACCAAGTAACCCTTGCTACTGTCACTTTCATAGTATCCACAACCATTATAGTAGATGCCACTGTAATTCCAAATGTTGGTGAAAGTGGTACAAGGAAAAAGACTTGGATAATCATAACTATGACCCATATATCAAGCCAAGGTACAAGAATGAAAGAAAAAGGTTCTTTCCTTTTTCTTACCTCCTAGATAGGTATTCCCCCATGATGAAAATCATCATGAGGTACTTTTCTTGTGAAGGAAGGTTCTCTAGACTCTACACCTACCATATCAGTTTATTAATGCACTTCACAAGGGTCAAAATTATCAACATACCTTATTTTATCTTTAGGGACATTGAAAAAATGGCATGCATTGTTCAAAAGAGAGATTATGACCACCAAATGAGAATTATTTTTCACCACTCTCTCATCAAGATCATTGTCCTCCATCACATTGATA
This sequence comes from Pinus albicaulis, assembly GCA_034641835.2. Taxonomy (NCBI): domain Eukaryota; kingdom Viridiplantae; phylum Streptophyta; class Pinopsida; order Pinales; family Pinaceae; genus Pinus; species Pinus albicaulis. Next base: position 6,856,933 of record MU968317.1, read on the forward strand.
AATTGAACATCTCATGGGAAACTTTCATAGCTAATGACATCTTTACTACTCCACCAATTCAACATGATCAAGCTATGCCTCCACCATATTATCCTTCTACATCATTTCCTCCATCTCAGCCCACAGTACCTACTTCTTCATCAACTCAAATTAATTCACCCATTTCACCACCATCATCACCATTTCACACTCATATGGGGTCATATAGCATGGTTAAGATGAGTGAGCTTCAAAAGGCCAAAGTGGCTGAGATAGAGACATTGGAAAAAACATATCAGAGAGGTCATAGGAAAGTGTTTTCTCCACAGATTGTGGAAGGGGCCTTGCCTTCTTCATTGGCAAAGTAGGTAGACAAAGCAAAGAAAAAGATGACAGAGGTAGAAATTCAAGAAGATATTAGGCATGAGGAGGGAATTCTTCATGAGACAGAAATGGAGTTCAACCTTGTTGACTTGAATCAACAAGATGATTCTGAGATCACTAGCAGAGTCATCAAGGAAAAAGAGGCCAAAATTAAGGAGATATAAAGTAATCTTGATAGATCTAGATTTTTCATTACCTTTCTTGAGCAGGAGAACCAACAGCTAAATACCAAACACTTCATTGATGAAGTGTATTTCATCAAATCTCAAAGAGAGGCAGAAAAAGCTAAAGCCTTTCTTGAAGAGACACTAGAAAAATATGGTGTGCTAGATGAACCAGAAGAACAAGTGCCAAAAATAAGGCCCAGAACTAGAGGTTTGAAGAGAGCCCTAGAACTAGAAGGGCATAAAGAAAGAGAAATAGAAGATGAGCTCGCTCTTAATGAACAATTTGCAGTGGTAATCAATGAGAATTGGGAGCAATGGCCTGTGTTATAGAACAAATGACCCTCCTCATCAACTCATAGAGAAGGTAACATGGAAGGAATCATATGACCTAGATAAGACCCATTTTTTCCAAGGTAACACACCCCAAAAAAAGCTAGGCAGAGTTATAACACACCCTAGCCATGCAAAGGGAGCATTAATTCCTAGAGTAACGATCTATCTTGCCCAAGGGGTAGCGTTATCCGTGTTTGAATGTGAAAAGTGAAATATCTTGAGAAAATATGACTGGAATTTCCAGCTTTTCTTAGAAAGAGTGAGTTCAAAAATAGAAACTAATGGCACAAATATTTTATTAGACACTTCCAAACACAATTAAACTCCTATGGAAGGCAAAAGAAAAGAAAATTGGGGACACATCTAGATCTTTCCCGATTTGAACTGGTTGAAAGAGTTGGCAAGGTTTGTCCTCTCCACCTCCTATAAATTGGAGATGTGGGCTCTTGGTCTAAGGTTGAAGGTTTGATTATCTGTGGAGTAGAATTTCATTGTTAAAGTGTGAGGCCTGAAGATCAACGAGATTCATTGAGGACCCTTGGCTCAAGCATCATCAAACTCAGAGATAGAGAAAGAGAGAGAGGAGTTGGGAGATAGAGGAGGGCTTGGTACAACCAATGGTTGTAATCCTCCTTTTTATAAATCAATAAAACTATATCTGTTTTTTCCATTCGATGCATCAGTGTCACATTTGATGTTCATTTGTCTATGTAGCATGATATGCATGGCTTAGATCTGCATAATTTAATGTCAATTATATACTGGTTTAATTCTTAGGAAGCTATATTGTTGTGAAGATTAAACGGGTGTCTTGATTGGTTGGAGGATTTCGATTTGGAGCCAGTGAGGAAGGACTTCTACCCCGCCGCTTAGCGCTCTCCATAGGATCTACTATCTTCAAAGAGGTAATCATCTCAAATATTGATTTTTCAATTATATCTGAGTATGAACATGTATTCAGTACCTTTGGAACTTTACTGCTAACCTTATCGTCTGCCTCGAGAATCGGAAAGCCCTGAGAGGGTTATTCATTAACCACCACCCAAGAATTTTACCCTATAGCAGAAATGGTGACTCCGCTGGGGAGTAAACCCCAAGTTTCTAGATTGTTCCTATGACTTTACCTCTTTTCATCTGTTCACATATCCTTCTGATCATTTTATATGCTCAGTAATCATCTCAGTAGCTCACAGAGTCCAGAATAGACCATGTCTAGCCATCTGTACAACTTTACCTTGAGTAACACTCCTTATGCGAGTGTTTTAGTGCGTTATAAAGTTGCTTATGCTCAGATACAGTGCATTAGTATCATCATTAACGCTTTGTAGCCTCTGTTTTCCAGCGTTACCCAACTAAAATCTTTTGTTTACACCCTTGTTGTGTTTCCCTTTAGCTGTGGAGTTATTGGCTACCAGATTAGCTTCTTTCACTGGATCCTTGTGCTTCATTACCAATTAGAATTTTTTATTTCTTGTTTAAAAAATGTAATGTTAGTAGCATCTGATTTTTGAAGAAGATTTTTTTTTTTTAGTTTTATGAACTTAGCTAAATTAATTCTAAAAATTTTGGTTAAAAATTTGATAGAGAAGATAGAGAGATGTCTGAATCTTTAAGGTTGAACTATGTTATTTGAATTTTTGGTGCACGGATGTTGGAAAAATCTCTCCCTGCAGTATAAAATCTTCATTGAATTGAATATTTAGAGCTTTTTTCTGCATCTCTTTTGAGTCAGAGTCTCATCACATTTCATACGTCCACTCCCCCTCCACAAGACAAATAATCAAGTACACTAAGAATCAAGAGATAATAAAATTAATCATATAAATTTTTCTGAGCTCACACCAATAGTAGTTCAGGCTAGGACCTATGGGTAGGAGAAGTAGGAAAATTACCCAAGGTCTCAAAACATGAAACTAGAGTCATTAAAAAGAAAAATCCTACTACACTCATATTGTCGGTACCACTCCACTACCACCGAAGTTAAGCGCGAGACAACACCAGGTTGAATGATAAGGTAGCCCACCTTCGAGTGCATTTAGTGGGCATGGTATATAATGGGGTTCCCTTCGTGGATGTCGAAACTAGATTAGGGATCTAGTTGTTCTGTCCATATAGTGTGTTGTCTACGACCGTGACCCCCCTGACAATGTCTGTGATTTGAGGTATCTTTAGTTGCCAGATTTTTTAGGGAATTGCACAAGGTGACTGGGGTGGGTTTCCCTGGTACCTAAAATAGACGGACCTACTCTGTCTTCGGTCTTTGGGAGGGTACTCATCTTCACAAGAGTGCTTACACCTATTTTTTGAGGATCGGGTGAAACTCTAGAGTAACCATAACTATATTTCTGACCAACCCTCTCTGTATTCTATTATGGTACTGGGTTTCATCTCCAGCAAACGATAGTACTCAGACGGGGCCATACCTATTCTGGCTACTTGTTGATTGATTTTAGAAGTCCTTTTTTATTTTTTATTTTCTGAGGTGTGTGGTTACTATCACTAATATTTTATAATACATCACGAATAATTAAAATTTGATAAAAGTAAATAGGTCACCATGGCGTCCTTTGACCCTCGTCATCTTTCTCGACAACAGTGAGGTCTCCTTCCGTTGACACCGGGGGAGGAGTTAAGTCTTGATGAGCCAGTGCCTTCTCCAGAAGAGCAGTCTCCAGTGACAACCCCTCACTTTCATATAGCTCTATATCATACAGAGTTTCCAGAGGATCCTTTTACGGAAGGAGTCATACCTCCTTACAATCCTCCTCTCACTGACCCATTGGGGCCATTGTTAATTCAGGATACACCAGGCCAAGATATGTCTTCGGCTGCACCAACATCTGTTTGAAAACCAACCCCCATGGGGTCGATGCCATTGGTAACCAACTCTGGTCCACCACCATCTTCCTTGCCGGTTGTCAATTCTATGCCAATGATTGGCAACCCCAGTATCCAGGCTATACCTAGTACCAACAATCCAGTCACCACAACTGTTAGCCGACCTCCGAACTGTTCGGGACCCATAGTTTCCGCTCCCACTATCGGGGCTACTTTGGTTCCTTTTAGCAACCCTTTCGGTTGGAACCCTTTGCTGAGTTAAAACCCCTTGGAAACCATGCCAGGGGGAAGTGTCACCAATACATATATGCCAAGGGGCACTTCGATACCCCTGTAGTCATTAAGACAAACAGGACAACCTATTGTTAACATTTTTCCTTTGAGTGGTCAAACTTTCGGTGTATGGTCTATGCCGATGCTTAACTATGCAAATAGCAGTATGCCTTTGGCTAACTCTATCGTGTCCATATGGGCGAACTAACCCCAAAATCAATTTGGGTAAGGGAGTAACTTTTACACTGGGGGAAACCAACAGTTCGCCCCCCAGTATAACATACCCTACGAAAAACAACCATACACCCCTACAGCCCCACCCATAGGAAACGTTTATCGACAAAGTCCTACTTATCCCATTGGTAACACATTGATGGGTTGGCCCTATGTTCCGAATGGTCAGCTAATGCTTCCTTGGCTAGATCCGGGGGCAAACACACAATTTCCATTCTTGGCAGCTCTAGACATCCCCGACCTCTATAAAATGACCAATATCCCATCAACCACAAGCCACTCTGGCCTCCACTACCGCACAAGATTCTTTCTGATATCCCTAAATTCAATGGGAAACAAGGGGACGATCCAACTACAAATGTCACCACCTTTCATCTATGGTATGTTTCTAAATCCATGGTGGATGATAGTATCTGGCTTAGAATTTTCCCCTGCACTCTCATAGGCAACGCTTCCAAATGGTACATTGAGTTACCACATGGGTCCATCAACACTTTTGGCGCCTTAGATATGGAATTTCTTAAGAACTTCCAACTACCTATTCAATATGAAACCAACATGAAACTCTTAACCTCGCTACTCCAAGACACCAGCACCCACATCTCCAATCACATTCTTGAATGGAGACGTAGGCAGAGGCTTGTCAAAGCACCAATCTCGAATCATCTCTTATCCAACGATTTTTGTAACTCACTCTTACCACCCCTAGCTAAGGACTTTTTCTTGTATGGTGCGTTCACGAAATACCAAATCATCTACCATGTGAAACATTTAGATTTGATCTATTCGCAATCTGGAAAAATGTATGACTTACTCCCCCATGCCCCTGGAAATCTGAATCCTTTTGCTACTCAATTACCTGGAGCGCACGCCGATGGCATCGCTGGTGCAACCTCCAGTGTAGCCATACAACAACTTAGTTGGAAAACCTCCCATCCATCTTTGGCTGCCACCACCCCTAACCATTTGACTACTCCTCCTATTGTTGAGGTAAACTCTGTGAAGTCTACACAAAAAACTAGCAAAAAGAACGAGAAGAACAAGAAAAAGACCTCTCCTTCTGAAGAGTTGTCCTGTAATCAGAATAATCCCAATAAAAAAAATGCTACAGAAAATGACAAAGGAAAGGAGAAACCCATGTAATTTCTTTGCAGAATCTGTGCCAAGGGACCACTTGACATACAAATGACCATGGTTGTAGGAATGCATAGATTTTATCACAAACAAGGACTCTGGGAGGACTCCTGCCATTCTTTATAATCCCTTCCCTAATATACAGCAACAACAACAACACATGGTTGAAAACCCACCACAACCCCCGCAACGGGGAAACGGTGGTACTCATCCTTATGATGATGGATCATCCGTTATTTATGGCGTAGAAAGTGTTGAACTCCAAACCTGAGCTAAACTATTTGGAAATCTAGTCATTGAGGCTCAGTAACCTGGTACAAGTTCGAATCCACCACTGCCCAATGATTTGCATATTGAAAGGCCTGCTGCTGACCTGTTGAAGCCTAGAAAATCTCTGCTTCAAACATTGGGGGAAAACCACCTGGTCGGGACCTTAGGACAGCTCCTTTTCCGTTTGGTATGGTGGCTCCGACTGGATTTAAAGGACCAGTTTCCTTATAACTAAATGGGTTGGTGATGGGTTGATTTGGATGAGTGGAAATGAGACTAAATTGACTGAAATAAAACTATCTAATTTAAACTAAATACTGATAAATAAATTCTAACACTAACCCGGGTAATTATATGTGAATACAACTTAAGATTGTTCCAATTTAACAATAACCATAAAAATGTATTATTATTTAAATTGAAATGTGCAGAAACAAATAAAGATAACTCTGTTTAAGAAATTAAACAGAGTTGTATTAGTGTATTGCATTCATCATTGTATACCATCTATATATACTTAACGAAAGATAACGTTTCAATTATACTCAGAAATGATATATAAAAAGAAACGCTGTGAAAATCAAATATATATAAATGATAGTAAATTTTAAAGTGAATATCATAAGACAAAAGAAATCAACAGTGAACAGATAGAAATACCTCATTCGTCTTGAAGACTTTCAAATGAAATCTGATACTCTAATCCAGTAACTCTGATGCAAAATCAAATTCCAAGGTACAGAAATGCAACACTTCAAAGATAATTCCGCATAAAAATCACCAGATGTGATCCTTTTAAAAATATATTAAGCCAATGGAGTACAGAAATGTAATCTCCAAGTCAAAAATATTAATATCCAGGACCCCTCTCTAAATGCATGAGAAGGGTTTAAATACTACTTAGCTAAATCTAAAAATAGTCTATTACAAAAATTAAGGATTCAGTTTAATGACCATCCTTTTCCTAGGATAAAATACAGTAAAATTAAAACTAAATCTAACTATCCATGAACTTGATCTTTAAACTTGCAGGCATCTAGCATAGTTTTGAGAAGATGTCGTTGACCGACTTCAGAATTCAACTGTCCTGAAAAGACAGAGTCGGCAAGTGTAGGCACAATCTTCTCTGTAGAATTGATGATACAATTAAGCGCACTGTGCTGACTGTGTGGCTTCACTAAGTATGTCCAGTAAGAGTCCCAATTTAATCTTGTCAGCCCTTGGATTGATTTTGCTCTTTCTTCTGCCTTTTGCCTCCATTCTGTTTGTAGTTGATGTGCCTGTGGAAGATATCCCAGAACAGTTTCTGAAATCAAATTGGCTTTGTGTAAATTATCATTTACACAATCAGTAAGAGTGTTTGCTGCTATAGCCGCCTCCTCTGCTTTGTGCATCCCCTTTACTGGAGCTTTTTGTTCTGCTATTAATTTTGCAATTTTCATCTTCGATTTCGCTTCGCCATTTTCTCCTTTTCCTTTTTTTTTTTTTATCATACTTCAGCCAAGGTAGTTTCTTCTTTATAGATCCGATCTTTCGAAGTAGTTCTTTCTCTTTGCTGAACACGCTCTTCATTTTTTCTTGTTCAACATTAAGTGCCTTGAATTTGGTCAATGTTTCCTCATTTTGCTTTACAGTTATTTCGAGTCTCTTCAACTCCCGACTTTTCTCAATAAGAGCTTTATGTTTCCCTGAGAGCTCCTGATCTCCAACAGCTTTTAGTCACTTCTAAAAGCTCTATAGGGGATAATTTGGCAAACTCACATACCTTATCTTGTGGTAGAAACTGTGTCAAATTGTCCACTTGGATATTGAACTTTGTGAACAGTGTCTAAAACATTCTTTTTTGGTACTGTCCGTCCGTGTTTGTTTTTCTTCAACGGTTCATCTCTTTTGGTCCACTCCTGTGTGCATTCTGACAGATTCGTATGTTCTCTGGAAAAATCTTCCATGAATTGCTTATTATAAGTTTCCTGAGGTTCCGGCAACTTATACATCAGCCTCACATCTTCCGTGGTGAATGACCCGATTAGCTCTTGAGATGGAGTTCTAAATTGCCTGTCTGAAATATCTGTGCTGTCTAACACCCATTTCACCATGTCTATATATGGGAGAATCCTCGGCCTTGCCGCTATACTATGTAGAAATGAGCAAGCCATTTCTCTAAGGGTTTCCTCAGACGTATTACTGGAACCTGCTGTAGCCGCAACTTTCAATACCACAGGATTTTCTTCTTCCAGCAAATTATACATTCCTTCCCATGTGGTTATACCGGCATCCTTATTGCAAGCGGTGTCTGCATACAGTGAAGCAATTTCTCTGTTTTCAGAATTCGAGCTCTTCTCCTTCTTACCCATAATGTTCTGTGAAAGCTTTGTATAGACGTTTTCTCCTTCGTGCCTGCGTTTTACGAGTTAAATGAGAGTAATGGCATGAGAAAGGTGATGAGATTGTTTTAAATGTGAAGGCGGATGAAATATATTATTTTAACGTGAAATGACTTTCAATCAAAACAAAATCTCATTTACCATTAATTTTCAATCCATTCATTTAATTCAATCATTAAAGCGCATAACAGATATTGATATACAGGAAGATTGTCTTTGAACAACGCACTTTTATGAAACTGCGACATTGCGATCTGCGATTTACTGCGCAATATCGCAATATCGCAATGTCGCAATATCGTATTATCGCAAAATGAAACCATCGCAATTTTATAAATTGCGCAATAGCGCAAAAGCGCACGTCGCAAATCTCGCAAAAGCGCAAAATTGTAAATAGCGCAAAAGGTATCCGTTTAACATTTCTGTTTTCTGCGCTATGCGATCTGCGACCAATATGTTTATTGTATAGGCTTTTTGTGATCGCATTATCGTAAAATCGCAAAATCGCATTTTCAGTTTTATAAAAGATATATACCATTTTGCGATGGATGCGCTATTTTGTTTAAAGAACAATTTTATTGTAATCTATCATAAACTTAAGTGTTTCTTAAGATTCTTTCTAAGGGATTTCTCTAAGTTTATGATAGAAAGTTTTATTTGAAAAGGAAAAAAAATCCTAATTAGTTTTTTGGATTTTTTTATCTAAGGGTCCCCATTTATTTAGTATTATTACTAATATTAATTAAAAAGGGGGGTTGTTGCTGGTCACAACATGACCCTGCGATTCATCCCCCAAAAGGGACACTTCGTTGCACGACTCATGACACCTCCGCACATGATACCCAAAACTACAGCATTGTAGAAGATTTGGTGCAAGCACCATTAGCCATGTCTGCACTCGAAGTATTGCAAACCTGCCGAGCACAAAGGAAAGCTCTGCTTTTGTAAATTGGTGAAATCGAACCCCAGGACTCTATGGTAGCCATCTTTGACATGGATGAATCCAAACCTCACCTATCACACCAACTTTATTTCCAGGTACAATTTGTGTCGAAAGGGAGACCAATCCATCACACTGTCATAGACGAAGGTGCTTCGACCTACGTTATGTCAACTGTGTGCTAGCTTGCTTTAGGTTCTCCCACTTTGTCACCAACATCAAATTCCCTTAAATCTTTTTATGGCCACACTTTCCTCCCAAAAGGATACCTTGCTAGCTTTCCCATTTCACTTAGTGGGAAAACCATAACGATGGACATAGAAGTCATAGATCATCATCTCGACTATAATTTGTTGTTAGGTCGCAGTTGGTATTACACAATGATTGCCATTGTCTCTTCATTTTTCCGACTCATCCTATTTCCATTGAATGGAAAAATAGTTATAATGAATCAGTTATCCCTTTACACCCCCGATTATTCCACATTACCAAGTAGCACTGTACCCCTAGACGGAGGTGTCCTTGACTCATACGTCAGCATCGGTACGGACCTTTTGAAGGAATCTTCCCTAATGGGTTTCTTTCCTCTCCTGTTGTTTGAGGTTCCACACATGATTGAAATGATATCCACCATTTTGAATGGCTCTATCGATCCATGGATCCTACCGATGCCTTCAAACATTGATTCCTACAGAGATCAGATGCCACTATCACTGGCCGAGTTGGTTTATCAAGCCATCCAAATAGCATCTGAGCCCTCCACTGCTTGGTTTCAACCAAAGGTACCACCCTCTCACCCATCATGGTTCCTTCTAAGGATCTCCTCTATGAAGTCCTTCCTACAGACGAAGTTATTCAAGAGATCATGTCTCTAGAAGAATGAACTTGGGGAGAGTTCCATCATCACACTTCGATGTTTGATTCAGACGCAATCACTACTCAAATCCCATATTTTGACCCACCTGAGATCGTTCCCTCCCCTTACATGATTGTTCAAACTCTCAATAAGGAAGGGACATGGGAATCTTTCCAATACTATGTTCATAGATATCTCGGTCAAAACGGGTATTGTGGAAAATATTCAAATTGGAGCTTATTACAATCCAGAGGAAATCACACGCTTTAGATCCCTTTTTAAGGAATTCCACGATGTTTTTTCTTGCTCTGACGATGAAATGCCCATCATAGATCTGTCTATTGTTGAGCACGAAATCAAGATTATGACAATGCCAAGCCTATCTGGCAAAAACTTCGACCTGTTGGCCCTCGCAAAGCAGCTGCCATCAAGACTGAAGTAAAAAAACTCTTACACACTGGTTTCATCTATCCCGTTCCTTTGATGGAATGGATTTCCAATCCAGTTTCCGTAGATAAAAAACAAAGCACCATCTAGATTTGTGTTTATTATCATGATGTGAACGCTGTTTGTCTGAAAGATAATTAACCTACGTCGTTTATAGATTAGATTCTCGATGATTGTGATGGATGTGAATCTTTCTCATTTATGGATGCCTTCTTATGCTATAAATAGATAGCGATTAAAAAAGATGAACAGCATAAAACTGCCTTCATCTATCCTTGGGGCACATTTTCATATCGTAAACTCCCATTCAGTCTGAAGAATGCAGGAGAAAATTTTCAAAGGGACATGGACTATGCCTTTCACGATATCCGACACATTGTACAAGCTTACTTAGATTACCTTTCGGCTCACTCCAAGAAGTGAGCCAATCACCTTGTGCATCTTAAGAAAATCTTTGCTCGGTGTAGGTTCTACAATATACGTCTAAATCCACATAAGTGCGTATTTTTTGTCGAGTCTGGACGTCTTCTTGGCTTTATTTCTTCCAAACAAAAGATTACGGTTGATCCTGATAAGGTTAAGGTGATCATTAAATTACCTGCGCCACAATCCATTATGCAACTCCAATGTTTTTAAGGGAAGACAAACTTCTTACATCATTTCATAGTAAACTATGCTGAGATGACGAATGGATTTATGCGCTTGCTTAAGAAAGGCATACCATATCTATGCGATGACCAGGCTCAACTCTCGTTTGACGCCTTGAAATGAGCACTCGTTTCTGCCCCACTTCTTAGTGCCCCTAACTATTCACGTGACTTTCTCCTCTACCTGGCAACCTCACAATCCTCATTAGGAATGGTCTTGGTTCAATTTCACAATGATGATAGTGAGCATGTGATATATTATTTGTCAAAAGGTCTCATCAAACCCAAACTATGATATTCACATGTGAAGAAACAATCTCTCATGGTGGTCTTCACTGTCACCCGCTTCTGACACTATATATTATTGTCGAAGACTACCATAATTGATTTGGAGAATCCCATGTGACACATCTTCTCTCGACAAATTATTGGAGGAAAATATTCCAAATGGATTGTAATCCTCCAACAATTCAATTTGGTTTTCATTGTCGCCAAAGCAAATAAATCTCTATTCTTCACCGAATTACTATCAAACCTTCCCAGAATTGACCTGGAAGATGTAGCTCATGATCCATTTCCTGATGAATCTGTCTAACTAGTCGATTCTTCTGATGCTTGGTATGGAGACATTTTGGTCTACCTCCAAACTCAACAATTCCACCCAACTCTCACATCAGACGACCGTCTTCGTATTTTTCACCAAGTGAAACATTACCTCGTGCTAAACGATACTCTATATCGTTGTGGTGTTAATACTATTCTTTAGCGTTGTCTCACACTTAACAAGGCAGAACACATTTTAAATCACTGTCACATGGGGGCATGCGGCAGTCATCTTTCTGACATAGCTATTGCCCAAAAAATCTTGCATGCAGGATACTACTGGGGAATTTTGTTTAAATACTGCAATGTAGTGGTCCAGAAGTGCCATCCATGTCAGATTTTCACGAATAAAATGCGCCCCCAACCCTACCCTCTTCATCTAGTTGTCTCCATTAGTCATTTCTCTAAATGGGTGATTGACTTTGTCACATGCAATCCCACTTTTTTGGATGGACACAACTACATTGTAGTTGCAGTCGACTACTTCACAAAATGGGCAGAAGCCATTCCCACTTTTAAGGTTGATGGAGAAACTGCCACTCTGTTTCTGTTCAATCAATTCATCTACCGTTTCGGTGTAACCTCTCAATTGTCACAGATCATGGGTCACCTTTTTAGAACCATATGATGATGGAATTAACTTCCATGCTATGATTTTTACAAGATAATTCTTCATCCTACTATCCACAAGAGAATGGTCAAGTCAAAGACGTAAATGGCATCCTCAAAACCATGATTCGTTGGTTAGTTAGTAACCATAAAACCACATGGCATTGGAAATTATATTCTACGTTGTGGGCATACCAAAAATCGGTAAAAAATGCTACAGGCTTCACGCCATTCCAACTAGCATTTTTCCTAGAAGCAATACTTCCAAGCGAGTGTGAGATTCCATCACTCAAGCTCGCCGTTGAACACCTACTTGGCACTAATGTTGATGAATAGCGCTTGCTCTCGCTTGATCAATTGGATGAAACTCATCAAGATGTCGTGCTGGCACTCGAAGCTCATAAGCACCAAGTAAAAGCTCAATATGACAAATCTGTCAAGCCCCGTTCTTTCCAAGAGGGTGGTATCGTTCTACTCTATGATCAGAGACACGACCTCTTGGGGGAAGAAATGCTTCAACCATTATGGCTTGGTCCTTACATTTTCATGAAAGTCCTTTCAAAAGGAGCTTATAAACTTCAGGACTGTAATGGAATTCCACTCGCGGAGCCCTGCAATGGGCTCTATCTAAAGAAGTATTTCGCCTAGTATTCCACTAAGCATATGCTTTGTAATTTTATGTATATCAGTTTTGTCTTTGTTTGGTGTGTCTGGATATTTTGGGTTTTTGAGTGTTTTTCTCATGAACACTCTCTTCTTTTACACATATGCATTCATCATCCTTATCATACATTGGATACGCAGATGGTGCCAGTCGTCATACTCGACACATTGCATCAACTGCTTGGTTCCTCTACACACCTGAGTCAGAGCTCCTAGGGTCTGGGGGAATTTTCTTGGGAAATGCCACTAACAATATTGTTGAGTACATGTCGGTGATACAACTCCTCACGGAAGCTTCATCTTGCGGCATCTCCAATTTGGTGGTCAAGTTAGATTCCTAGCTTTTCATTATGCATTTAAACAATTGTTATCAAGTTATTCATCTAGTCTTATTATGTTATTATCTAAGGGTATGACTTATAGAATGTCAATTTCAAACCATTTCGTTTGAGCACATTCCTAGAGAATTTAATAAATTAGCTAATTCATTGGAAAATTATGTGTTAGATTGGAATTTGTCGCATTTATTATAGAAAGAGTCATACAGGAGTATATATTTTTTCACTATAAAAATACATAAAAATTAAAAACACAAAAATCAAAATCAATTGTAACGTCTATATTTATATATATATATATTTATATATATATATATATATATATATATATATATATATATATACACACACACACACACACACATATATATATATATATATATATATATATATATATATATATATATGTCATTTCCAATCAATTTACATCAAAAAATTCTCAAAACTTGGGTGCTTTAAAAAAAATTGGCTCTTCTAAGCCTCGCTCTGACATTTACACAAGTATCCACTATTCCTCCTGAGTCTGCTGCTCATGATAACAGATAACTACTCTGGCTAACCTCCTAAGAGGCACCAAAAATTTCTCTGGCACACCCACTGTGTGCTGTTGTAGGTGAACCAGGATCTCCCTCATGGAAAGAGGTGGCACACCCATGCTTAGACCATCGAGGTTCCTAGCAAGCTCATGCAAAATATGTGCTTCATCACCATCTTTAGCGCTTGCTGCAGCCTTTGCTGCCGTGCGAGCCCCAGGTAGCTACATTCCTCGCCTTGTATAGTGAGGGGCTCTGGCTGGATGGATAGGTGCCACATCTGTGTCAAGCAATAAGCTTCATGTCAAAACATTTTCACCCATTAAATAAAAAATTTGAATAAACATTCAAAAGATAAAAAATACTTCAACACTGATCATGTTCCTTATTACCATCGGGACCCCACTAAGTTCCTAGTGGTAGTATCAATTCTCGATCTCCTATGTAGTTCATCCCTACATAGGGATAATCTTCAATCATTTGGATCTTTTCATTTAGCCACTCGAAGAATGCATCATCAAAATAGTGATGGATTAGACCCTCTCCAGTTCGCGGTATCAAAGCTAACCAATGAGCCTGTCTTGGCTCCCGCAGTCCCAATTCATCTATGATCATCCTTGGCCTCATTGTGGGCACCCACTCTAGTATGAAGGACATGATCAGTGTGCCATACCCAAACTCGCGTTGGGTCTCGGTCTTACATGCCGTTACTGTAACGTTCCAAAATTAGCATGCAGCTAATTGGGATATTGATTTTTTTGTTTTTATCACCTAGCAGCTGAATAAATGGGTAAGGAAGTCCATGCATATTAAAAATATGAATAAAATCCCTCATAATGTGAAAGGGGATAGTCATAAGAGCTGGATTTCACACCCTCATGTGTGAAAGAGGAAATTTTCATGTAGACAAGGTCAAATTTGACCAAGTCAACAACGCTGGGATAGGAGGTGGAGAACACTTTGAGAGACAGTGCAGTTTGACTGGGAGGAAGATTCCTTGGTGGAGGAAACCCTAATGAGTGGGACCCATGGTGAGAGGGCTTTCACTTGTTTAAATGGAGGGCAAGGCAGCCATTCTGAGTCATGTTATGGATCATTGATTTCATGGTCTAGTTAGACTTTGTGCATTCTCTTGCTATTTAGCAGAGTTGTTGTGCTTCTTAGCACAAGGAATTCCTGTTTAGGAATTCCCTCTCCACTCAAGAGAGGCCTCTTGAGGGATCTTGCTCTTCATTTCTCCACATTCAGGCTTTAGGCCAAGCATCATCCTTTAGCTATAGTGCAGTTTCTGTTTAGAGCTGAGTTGTGTTGCAGGGTGTTGCAGTGGAGGTTCCTCAACACCACTTCCTGAGCTAATTTTTCAGAGGAGGAAGCTTTATTTCCTTTGGGAGATCTGTTGGGAAGCCCTTGGAGCATATTTCAAATCTTGGTACTTGGCCAACCCGTTTTCTTGCACGCACAATGCAATATCCCTCAGTGACTGCATTATTTTCAGTGACTATTTGTAGTGAGGGTTTGCAGTGATTGTTGGAGGGTGAGATCTTAAGTGTTAGGATCAACCTTTCACTTGGAAGATCCATTGGAGGAGGTCTATTTATCTGATGCAACATCTTCATCCATCTACATCTAGTTCTTGAGTTACAGCTACTACTGCAACTTCGACATTTTTGCAGTTTTGCATATTTCAGCTAATCCTTCTAGGATTGACTAGAAATTGTGTTTGGGAGCTTATATCTTCTCTCCCAATGTTGTATGAGCCATATATTTTCAGATTTATGTTATTTGACATCTCCATGTAGCAGTGTACCATCTATTACTGTGTTGTACATGTTCATGAACATTTTGAAATATAGCAGCATCTCTCTTTTGGCATATGTATTCATGGGAGGCTCATTTGCCTTGCTTATTTGAGCTATGCACACTTCTATTGTACTCATTTGCTGCTGATATGTATAATAAAATGGCTCCATGGTTTCCATACATTTTGGTATGATGTTATTCATTACTATTTCCAGTTTTTTTTCATGTATTTCTGTAGCTCCAATTTTGGAATATCTTAAAGTTATTACCATTATTGTATATTTTCCCTATTCTGGGATATTACAGTGGTATCGAAGCATAGTCTTGGATCAGCCTATGGAACTCAACCAATATGATATCAAGAGAAGACAAGATGAACAGAAATAAGACTCCATTCTTTGGAGGAAAGAAGGAGGAGATGCTCTCAAAGCTTCTTCCTAAATCTATACAGAGCATTGAAGGAGATCTCAAGAAGATGAGAAGGGAGATGTGTATAGAATCTCCAAGAGGGTTTGAATTAGAATCAAACTCTAGATTTTCTTATGATGAGTGTGAGCATGCAGCAACACATCATGATGCACAGTGCAGTCTTATGCCCAGATTTTCCATGAGAGAGATGGAAGAAGAAGGAATGACTAGGATGAAAGCTCTTAGTGATTTTTTGCAAGAGTACGAGTCTCAAACACAGAATTTTAGAGATCATATCATTTTTTTAGATTTTTGCAAGATTGAGGTGAAGAGAAGCAAGCAGCATGATATATTTCTTCTATGTACCTTTAATGGTTCACCTACATGTTCAGTCAGAGCTTGGGTGGAAGAACTAGACACCTTTTTTCAGTAGCACCAAATTTCTGAAGATGAAGCTATCAGAGTTGCAACGCTGCATCTTGGAGGTAAGGCCTATGCATGGTGGATATTTGAGTCTTTTTCTTTGAAAAATGCAAATAATTATTCTTATGCAAGGTTTATTAAGACATTGGTGGAAATTTTTGATGGAAAAATTTCTGCAACACATGTGGTGAAGTTAAACAAACATAAACAATCAAAAACCTTGCATGTGATGGAGGGATCCATACACTCAACTCCACTTCAAAAAAACATTGAAGAGGTTGACATCTTGCACCATACCTTGTTAGAGGGAATACCTCTATCTCATATTCTTGAACAAGAGGACATGGAGATCTCTTTTTCAAAAGAGGATCCAATTCTTGGGAGGTTGCCCATACATGTTGATGAGGAGGAGGGCAACAATGCTGTCATGTCTAGAGTTTATCTAGCACCTCATGCAGAGGAAGAGGGAGCTCTTGCTCGAACTAGAGGGATTCTTGTATCATTGCAAGAAATTCCCTAGGATCTCACATGTGGAGATCAAGGCACAACTCATGATATGTACCATCAAATATAGGGTGTGAACCTATGGAGATATAAGGAGGAGATAGGGAGGATGACCAGCATCATGTGATGAGCAGCACACACCCATATCTATTTCAGGAGATTGATGCACCTAATAGGAATACTAGATTGCGTGGTGAGGGAAAGGACAAATATTTCCATTCATATATGCAGTCTACTCTTGATGATGATGTCTCATTGCATGGAGACATTTCACCAAGGAGACCACCAGATCAACATATGATGAGAGATGATTCACATTTTGAGGCACCACTCATTGATTTCAGAGGGGTGGAGACCTTGGGAGAGATTGGTACAACACTGGGAGTCTTGGTGGGCTCATGGAGAGAGGGAGCATTCTCTCAACATCATCATTACCCACTCCCATTTCAGATTCTGCAATATGGCAGAAGCAGCATGGGAAGGATAACAACTTTCCAACTTGCATATTTGGCATGGGAGATGTCAAAGAGGAGGATGACCATATGACAGATGCTCTTGCACTATGGAGGGTAGATCCATATTGGAACTCCCAACTGTTGGTGGAGTATTCCAAGGATCTTTTCACTTATATGTTATTAGATGACTAGCTACATCAGGAGGGATATTCAGTTGGAGATGGGGTCATCTAACTATCATAATAGGATTTTCTTATCTAGGGCTTCCAAGATCAAGGAGAAGTTACTACAAGCAGCTCATGAATATTTCCTTTTCAGCCACACTTATTCTATGAGAGAATACCACACCATCATGGAGGGGTATTTTTGGGAATGATTTGAAGAGGAGATATATCAGCATATGAGGAGATGCATGGATTATGTGGAGATGGCAGAGATACATAACTCTTTGGCCTGTTTTCTCTTAGAGGATGAGAGGAGACTCATCTATGAGCCACTCCATTTGTATGAGAAAAGTATATGGTAAGGATATTTTTTGGTTGTATAATGATAACTATGTGCATTCCTTAACCATATATGTGCAGGATATTGCTCAAGGAATGAGCATTCTTCCTTCTAGACCTCATGGTCTACTTGAGGCCATGAGCATTATTGATGACCACTCTCTAGGAAGACTTTGGGAGGATATATATTATGGAGAACACACTCACTTTGTACCATACATCATTCACTTTCTCCAAACATATGAGGAGAGTGGGGCAGCAAGCAAGTGGTTGAGAAACCACACTTTTTGTCATTATCTATTGCAGTTGAGACTCAAACTGCGTTGGTTACACTTGAGGGACCATTTTCCTTCTCCATTGCTTCATATGGAAGCTAGCATGATTCTCATTGTAGTTCCTTATGTTTCTATTTTTCTTGGGAGCATGATTGGGGGAGTGGCACATTGGTTGGATGTGTCCCTTGGGGGAGAGATTTCCCACATTGTTTGCATTGCATGCTCTAATGGGAGCATTAGAGGTGATATGGACACCACCTCAAAACATTTGTTCCTTTATGAGGTGGGCCATGGGATTGATGGGATGCCATATGATGGTGATTTCCAACTCATCACATATGAGATGGTTTGGGCAAGCATGATTCATAACGTTGGAGAGGAGGTCCTTGAGGATCTAGTCTTCTTCTTGTCACTTGAGGGAAACTTTATGATAGCCCAAGATCATCAAACAATCTACACTTATCATAAGTGGAGAGGAGGATAGCATGGAGTAGGCTATTTTGTCTTCCATGATCAGATTTTCATCCCACCTACATTACTAGAGCTCAAGGTGGAGGATGATTTGTATGAATTTCCATGTTGGGAGGTAACTCACTTCATATGGATGATTGCTTGGGGATGGAGGATCCACATGGGAATGATGATTCCTAATGCATTTCAGATCCCATGCCTCAAGAAGGCCTTTAGACAGCCCTTTGTTGCCTCCATGGATGTTTCACTTGATGATAGCTATTTGGGATGCACACCAAAAGCTAGCTTGCATACTTGGGAGGGACAACTTGGAGATATATTGATGAGACAACATCTCGATCCTCGGAGGATTTTAGCATATGAAGATGCTACAGGGGAAGAAGAGGAGGCTTCTCAGTTCTCTCCTTGCATTTTCTTGAGGACAAGCAACATTTGGGAGGGAAGGACTGTAATGTTAAAAAATTAGCATGCAACTAGTTGGGATATTGATTTTTTTGTTTTAACACCTAGCAGCTGAATAAATGGGTAAGGAAGCCCATGAATATTAAAAAGATGAATAAAATCCCTCATAATGTGATAGGGGATAGTCATAAGAGCTATATTTCACACCCTCATGTGTGAAAGAGGACATTTGCATGTAGACAAGGTCAAGTTTGACCATGTCAACAACGTTGGGATAGGAGGTGGAGAACACTTTGAGAGATAATGTAGTGTGAATGGGAGGAAGATTACTTGGTGGAGGAAACCCTAATGAGTGGGACCCATGGTGAGAGGGCTTTCACTTTTTTAAAAGGAGGGCAAGGCAACCATTGTGAATCACATTATGGATTATTGATTTCATGGTCTGGTTAGACCTTGTGCATTCTCTTGCTGTTTAGCAGAGTTGATGTGATGCTTAGAACAAGGCATTCCTATTTAGGAATTCCTTCTCCACTCAAGAGAGACCTCTTGAGGGAGATTTCTCTTCATTTCTCCACATTTAGGCTTTAGGCCAAGCATCCTCCTTCAGCTACAACACAGTTTATGTTTAGAGCTGAGTTGTGTTGCAAGGTGTTCCAGTGGAGGTTCCTCAACGCCACTTCCTCAGTTCATTTTTCAGAGGAGGAAGCTTTATTTCCTTTGGGAGATCATTTGGGAAGCCCTTGGAGCATATTGTAGATCTTGACACTTGGCCAACCCATTTTCTTACACCTACAGCGCAGTATTCCTCAGTGACTGCATTATTTTCAGTGACTATTTGCAGTGAGGGTTTGTAGTGATTGTTGGAGGGTGAGATCTTTAGTGTTAGAATCAACCTTTCCCTTGGAATATACATTGGAGGAGGTATATTTATCTGATGCAGCATATTTGACCATCTCCATTCAGTTCTTGAGTTGCAGGTGCTACTGCAACTCCGACATTTTTCAGTTTTGCATATTTCAGCCAATCCTTCTAGGATTGACTAGAAATTATGTTTGGGAGCTCAGATATTCTCTCCCAATGTTGTATGAGTCATATGTTTGCAGATTTATGTTATTTCACATCTCCATGTAGCAGTGTACCATCTATGACTGCACTGTACATGTTCATGAACATTTTGCAATATAGTAGCATCTCTCTTTTGGCATATGTATTCATGGGAGGATCATTTGCCTTGCTTATTTGAGTTATGCACACTTCTATTGTACTCATTTGCTGCTGATATGTCTAATAAAATGGCTCCATGGTTTCCATAAATTTTGGTATGATGTTATTCACTGCTATTTCCAGTTTTGTGTTCATGTATTTCATTAGCTCCAATTTTGGAATATCTTAAAGATATTCCCATTATTGTAGATTTTCCCTATTTTGGGATATTATAATAAGCTATTCTCGAACCCAATAGAAAAAACCTTCCCACTAGTCAAAAACCAAAGGTTGCATGCAATCCAACTCCAACAATACCTGGCCCTTGGTGACCACATGCTGACTCTTGGCTCCTGCCAAGCAAACTATCATCCACCAGAGATATGTCATCGGTATTGCAGCCACCCATGCTATAGGAACCCGGTTAGTTACCGCCGTAGTATTGTTTATGTAGTGATCTCATATCAAATTCATAGTAGTGAAAGGATCAGCCCTGGAACCTGTCAGATTGGGCCTCGGTCCTTTGCATGACAGGTCAGCTATGTAGTATATGTCATCTTTATCGATCGAAAGTTCATTTCCCCCGATGTGAAATACATGCTGCTGGTCATCCCACTACTGGATGATCCATATTACAAGGTCTTCCTGCCCTCTCATCAGCTCTAAACGAGCATACTTTAGTAATCCACATCTGCGGAGAACCAACAAAGTAGCATCATCGATAACCATTTCGTGTTCTTCCCATTCATGATCCCTTTTGTGCCAAATACTCATGGTAAATTGCTTCACACCTGCACAAGCAACATTTCCAATGGATTAGTTTTAGGTTGGAACAATCTGCGATTAAGAAAACCAAGCTTAAAAAAAATTCTACCAGCTAACGCGTACACTAGTGCAAATCATTGTGTGCTAACGCACTGTACCTTAATGGGTAGTACATTTAACGTGGCCCAGACACTGGGCACCAGTGTTACCCACTCAAAAAATTAAGGGCCTACAAAAAATCACATTTTCAACTAGTAAAAATAACTAAATGACAATGGAAAGCTAGATGAAGGTTTAAGCTCTTACCTAGATCTTGCAGAATCAAAAACCATTGCCCGGTTTGTCCACAATCAACAACAGAAGTTTCACCTTTTTTTTTCGCTCCAGAGCTCTATCAAAGCACTCAAAACAGTGAAACTGAAGGTATGTTGCATTCTTATAGCCATTCTGGAGGTATGAATCACTCAGCTAGTCTGTTAAAATTGGTAAATTCCTTCTATGTTTTGTCGCAACTATTGGCTTTTAAAATGTTATTGATGCTTTGATGAGTTGTTAGTGTTCATGTGCAGATTTGACCATGTTCGACCCAGTTGTGAGCTTTCATTTTAGGGACTTTTTCTAGCTCGTAAAACTGAAAAAATCCCCAAGTTACCTTCATCGAGCTCGTTAAACTACTATGATGAGGAAATATGAGCCATTCTTTTCCATATTTTTCTAGCTCATTAAAAAACCGAAAAAGTAACCGAGTTTTTCTCCATTGGACTCGCTAAAATTTCATGGAGAGAACCAAGTTTTTCTTCGTCGGACTCATCAAAATTTGAAGAAGAACATTGAGTTTACTCTGTCTCCTCATATTCATAACAAAATGAGGCAGATGTCCATTGAACATAGGTTTCTCACTTTATCCGGATTCAATGGACTAACTCACAGAAAATGAACTGTTTCAGGCTTACTATTCTCCCTTTGTCGTGCCCGATTATCAAAAATGACAAAGGTACCCCCGGAGTTGTCTTTTACGATGTTTTTAAGACTCTCTAAATATGAAAAGACCACCTATTTTAACCGTTTGGACTTGTTAAACTTAATCAGATGGGGAAAAATTTGGACAAAGTGGATACTTATTCTGTTATATTTTAAATGGTCAATTTGGCAGCACAAAATCTTGAACATGGCACTTCCCAAAAAATTCACTCACAATTAGCCAAACCCTACCATCTATGAGTTTAGCCTTCATATTCCAATGTTCCTGCATTGGTGAGTCCTGACACTCTCTAGTGTTCATTAAGCCTAAGTTGCCTGGTACCCTATTACAGTGCCTTATATTGTTCAAGAGGATCCCGCTATCTACTGCTCCTTGTATCATCCAAGACATCATATACCAGATATTATTTGTCATTAGTTATTTCCAATTGCTCTTGGCTATTTCCAAAAACAAAATCATCTTTTCTCGTTTCGTGTCGACTTTTGTAGGACGCCTCAGTGCCTACCTTTTGACAGATCTCTCCCTATCGACTTCAACATCTTCTCTAGGAAGTTGATCCAGAAACACATTAGTATTCGAGTACTTGCAGACATTAGTGGAATGTCACCTTGTGTTTGGTTGGTGGTTCTCATTCTTGGCTCCCGACTGAATGACTCTACAAGTGTTCGACATCAATTTCACACTTGCTAGTTTTTACTGTGCATCTTGGGGACCACCATCCTTATTGGTGGCCACCCTCGCGTCTATTAACAGTTTTTGTTATTTACTGGTAATCAGACGATTTACTGCATGTTCGAATACAACTCCTTCATTCACATGTGTGGAAATATGCAGTTTAGTGAAGTGGTGACCAAAACCTTGGGTTGAGGCTTACATCATTTCAGTTGTGTTTCCTCTCCCAAGCTGCGATATTGTTTTTAGAGACAAATTTTCAATATGATCATGTCATGACAGAAGCTTCCGCATTATGCTTATCAGTGGACACACTGTTCATATATTTTTTTTAGATTAATCATTTTGATATATCTACTGAGCATGGGAATGTCCGACTCAAGACGGATACTATATTTTATGACATATGTTGTTGTTTCAGTTTTTCCTCAACCCTCCAATTCCTCTCATTCTACTACACTTGTTATAAATTATTTCGGCCATCATCTTTTCCTCTGACCTCACGCTTTAGGGGGGCATATGTTATAGGAGAAATGAACTCCTCATTAGCTCAGAGGAGAAGGTAACATGGAAGGAATAAAATGACCTAGACAAGACACATTTTTTCCAAGGTAACGTACCCTAGAAATAGCTAGGTAGAGTTATAATGCACCCTAGCCATGCGAAGGGAGTGTTAATGCCTAGGGTGATGCTCTGTCTTGCCCAAGGGGTATTTTTATCCGTGTTGGAATGTGAAAAGGGAAATATCTTGTGGAAAAATGACCGGAATTTCCAGCTTTTTCTGAGAAAGAGTTAGTTCAAAGATAGAAACTAATAGCAGAAATATTTTATTATACATTTCCAAACACAACTAAACCCCTATGGAAGGCAAAAGCAAAGAAAAGCAAGGAAACATCTAGATCTTTCCCGATTTGAATTGGTTGAAATATTTGGCAAGGTTTTTCCTCTCCATCTCCTATAAATTGGAGATGTGGGCTCTTGGTCTAAGGTCGAAGGTTTGATTATATGTGGAGCAAAATTTCATTGTTGAAGTGTGAGGCTTGAAGATAGGTGAGATTCAATGAGGACCCTTGGCTCAAGAATCATCAAACTTAGAGATAGAGAAAGAGAGAGAGAGGAATTGGGAGAAAGAGGAGGGCTTGGTACAACCAACACTTGTAATCCTCCTTTATATAAATCAATATAACTGCATCTGTTTTGTCCATTCGATGCATCAGTGTAACATTTGTTGTTCATTTTTCTATGTAGCATGATATGAATGGCTTATATATGAATATTTTAATGTCAATTATATACTGTTTTAATTTTTAGGAAGCTATATTTTTGTGAAGATTACACGGGCGCTTCGATTGGTTGCAGGATCTAGATTTGGAGCCAGTGAGGAAGGAATTCTATCCTGCGGCTTAGCACTCTCCATAGGATCTGATATATTCAAAGAGGTAATCATATCAAATATTTCTTTGTCAGTTATATATTAGTATGAACATGTATGCATTACCTTTGGAACTTTACAGCTAATTTTATAGTCTACCTCGGGCACCGGAAAGCCCTGAGAGGGATATTCATTAACCACCACCCGAGAATTTTACAGGGATAACCAACCTATTGAGAAGCTCTTGGAGAAATCCAACAAGGACAATGATATTCAGGTAAGGATGAAAAAGCACTATGCTAAGAAAACCAAAATTTCAAGGTAAAAACTTAAACAGGCCAATGAAAAAATTGAAACCTTGACCATGAGAGAAGATAAAAGAAGGATTGATATCCTTGCTAAACCCTTGCTCCATGCCTAATCCTCATCATCAGTCACCATTCAGTAAATTTTTGCAATTTTTGATACATTTTTGCAAATTTTTCAAGTTTTTGTGCATTCCTCGACTGTCATGTGATAGTTGGATTGTCAGGTGCGCAATTCACTAGGTGTTGTGCACTTGTTTGAGGTATATTTTGGTCAAAAGAACACCACCATTGGATTCAGAATAGGGAAAATATGCAAGAAAATCACTTTGGTAGCCTTGTTTGGTCAAATTGGCAGGTGAAAATGTAAAAAAAACCTTCAAAAAATCACAGTTCTGCCTCTTTTTCACCTTGACGCAGCACATAGAATGGTCTTGGGAGAATCACTTTTTTGGACATCAAATCAGGTCAAATTTGAAAACCGAACACATATTTGGAAAGTAGACTGGATAATATTTGTAATGAGCTATCCTGAGCTCATTTTGGACATTTAGAACCCCCTCAAAACTCATCCTGAAGATGGCGTTGTGCACCTGACATTGCGCTGTGCACCTGACACTGGTGCTGCACACCTGACCAATGTCTGATTTTTCTGAGTATTCTCTACAATTTTGATTTTCACCTTGAGAAATCATGTTTTTAATGATGTAATTGATGGAAGTAAATGTAATTATAATGTTTTTACACTTACCTAGGGTAAGTACATTAGGTGAAAAGTTTTTATGACATGTAATAAATCAGTTTTCAAAAAGTGAGGGATGAGTCAGTTTGATCTCCCTACACTCTAGGAATTCAACTCATTTTTTGGTGTAACTTCTCCTCCTATCATGGATTTGACCCCTGAGGATGGGAGGAGCTATTTTGAGGTCTATATCATGTACTTTTTGACTAATTTCATAGGTTGGGTGTTGATGCATTGATTAGAGACTCTGGTGTAATATATTTGGCAGGAAATTAATGAAAAATTTGTAGCTATTTCTTTCTGATACCCGTGATATGACAATTTAGCATTATTATTATTTTGTCTCATTATGTATGAATGTTTTTCATCATGATCCATTTCATTTCTATGATATGTTGGTTTTTAAGTTGATAAACAAAACACATCTCTCATGCTTTGTTTTGGGAAAACCTTCATAGTTTGTCCATGTTCTTCAGTTTAGAAAGAATTCATGCCTTGCCTTGCACTTTCTAGCTCCTCACCTGTCTGATCCATCCCACTCAAGACACCCTAAAGTGTTAGGTTTTCTACCTACCTTACCCCATTGAATATTTTCAACCCTAATCCTATTTTCCCTAACCTAGCCTCTTTGACCTAATTCTACCTCCCAGCAACCCAATTCAGTCAAACAAACCCATGTACTTATACCTAGCCTAAACCCATAGTTCATCCAGCCCACTTGGTTGTGATTTTGTGGAGAGATCCTTCTCTAGTTTGGTAGCGCTAGATACCAAGCTAAAATATTGGTCTATGGTTACCTCTATTGGGATTTCTTCTTCAGCCTTAGAGATCTAGAAAGTGATAACATATTGGTGCCGTTGCCGAGGAACAAAATTTTTATTTTCCCTGGGTGTACGACAAGAAATATTGGAATTTTATCCTTTGGATGATAGGGTCAAGTTTCAGAAAGGCCGCTTCAATAATTGTAGTGCTAAGATTGTAGAGTTGTGGCTTCGAGAAGATATACCGAAGAAAGTATCGGTCCTAATCCAGCTGATCCAGTAGATGATCAAGAGAATATTTTATGAAGGCATAGATATCAAACTACATACATTCAATTAGGACCGGTTCCAATGGTAAGATCTGTTCTTTTCCTGCTAAACTAATTTCTCTTGAAGATATATCGTATGATCTAAAATTTGAATTTTTATTGTTTAAATCCAAGTCTAAAACCTCTTTATATGACATAGTATTCGATCCTTTAAGACTACTTGAATTCAAGTCATTGTCTGAATTAGACTTTAGTCCTCTGAAATATTAGTTCTTCGAAGAGATTAAACCTGAATCTCACCTTGACATCAAATATTGGATCCAATTCTACCATCAAGAGGAAATTCCTGTCTCAAATCAACCTCAAACTCAATCAATTGTAGTTTTTTCATCTGCACCTTTGACCTCATTATTAATACCTACTATTTCAGTACCTACAATTATTTTTCCACTACCTATTCAACCAATCCCTCCTATTGTCAATCCATCACTTCACTCAGTAGGAATCATGGCAAGATTTGCCCCACTTATCTTACCTGCCCAATTTAATGATTTACCTCATGGTTATGGCCAAAGACTCACCTTGTTTGATGAAAACTCTACCATATCTGCAAGACAACATATTGTTAAGGTCATTGACTTCATAGACTTGGAAGAAGTTGATGCTGATAATGAAAAAATGAGGATTATAGCCCAACGTTTCTCTAGAGATCTCAAAGTTTGGTTTAGATCCTTGATTGCTAATTCCATTTCCACTCTAGATCGTCTAATCGATTTATTTATAGCCCGGTGGGTAGTAAAGAAAAATCATTTACAGTTTCTTGCTGAGTATGAGAACATTAAAATAAATCTCAACGAATCGGTCTAATATTTCAATACTTGCTTCAATATAATTTATAATGCAATTCGTGTTGAGATGAAGCCTGCATTAGGCTTAGCTCTCATTGGAACGGGGTTCCCTAACCTGTAGTTTTGATACAATTTTTTTAAATTCAGTCCTGCGTAGGGGTTTTGGGGTGGGTCAAAGCCCCTAATTTTGTGTAATGGTTTAAATGGTAGCTCTAGGGTCTACAAACCACTGTTTGTAGACCATAGGATAGCGAAGGCTATGATATTATCAATAGATAGTTAGTTGGGTCTAGTAGAAAAGAACGTGAATAGATTGATGCCACGTGTGAACTATTATATTAGTTTTGGGTTGTTTTGGGTAAGGACTCATGCTGGCTCTATGAGCGGAGATTCTGAGTCCTACTATGTGTGGACCCCACTAGGTTGTGTGCGTAGGCTGTGTTTTGGTTGTAAGTGGATATGAATGTTAATGAATGTGAAGTATCGTTAAATTATGTGTGTGTTATCTGAATTGGTTATGTTTACTATTGAAGCACATCTGTGATGCCTATTTAAGTTGCAAATGTATCTATGTTCTTAAACTAGCATAAGTATATAGTGATCTAATATTGGTTGCGATTATAGTTCTTTGTGATGGTATTTGGTAATACACACGTGGATGCGAATGTAATGATTAGATATGATAGCTTTGTTATAGTTATATTCTAGTTACACTGCGAAAAGAGCTATGAATAGACTCATTCTATGTAAACCTAATAAGCTAAGACCTAGATCTACCTCGAATTACCTAATCTCTCTCAGGATGTGGAAACCTAGTTCCAACACCCTCCCATACTGTTTTGGGTGAGACTTTGGCCTACGCAAGTAAGTCATCACTAAAAGGGCTAGTAGTATAGGGGTTTGTTGGGAAACCTTAAGCTCTGAACTTGGGTCAGGACCCCTCAAGCCAACAACTCTCATACGTTATCTAGATGCATTTGATCCTGACACGGATTACCAACTAAGGGCAAGAAATCCAGCTACATTGAAGGATATGCAAAAGAACATGGTCAGCGCTGAAGAAAATTTGTTGATGAAGAGAGATAGAACTAGAAATGAGAGAAGAGTTACTATTAGATATGAACCATCCACCTAATCTTCTGATGATAAGATGGATACACTGATAAGAAATATTGAAAGGATGGTTGATAGGATGTCCATCAATGAGAGACAACCTGAGGTCAGAAATCCTAACTACAGAGGTCAACAACAACCTCAATTAAGGATTAAATAGAGAGAACAACGAGCTCCTGAACAACCACCACAACAACATCAACAAATTAGGACACCCTTGCAGCATAACTATGTTGAAGGAGAAGAAGAATATGAAGACACAATTGTTGACGAAGATATCCTTTTCAAAGCTGATGATATGCCTATGTTTTTGAACAAAGATGATGAGTATTTTGAAAAGAAATATTAGCCGAAGGATGAAGATTTAATCCTTTCCAATGATCATGAATTGGATACCAAATCAGATGATTGTCAACGGGGATACTTGAATGAAATTAGTTCACAGAATAAGCTTATGTCATTGAGGATCAGAGATGTGCTAGTTAATCCCATTCAAAAGAGAGCATCTCAGCTGAAAGACACTCAAACAACGAAAAATCCTCCAAGAAATCAGAGTAAGGGAAAAGAGCCTGTAGTCACAAATCTGAATAAGGTAAATCAGGCATCCAAAATTTCAGCAAATAAGGAAAAGGAAAATCAGAGGAAATAAGTTCCATCAAAGGACCATGTTGGTCAATGAGACATCATCATTAAAGAGGTAGACAAAACCACTCCCTTTAGCCTAGAAACTAAAATTTCAATGTTAAAAGTGTTTATTCGTTTAACCGAGCTTGTTAAAAATAACCAGTATAAGTCCCATGTTGCCAAAATGCTTAAGGTAGATCCTTTGTCCGACACAGTGATTATTGAAGATGACTAGTCTGAACTCATTTTTGTTCCTGCTATTGATGGTCAATTAGAAGATAGCGAGGTTCCTCGTTTTTACTTGATTATAAGAATCCACCTATGCATTTTACATAATTCCATGTTAGACTCTGGAGCCTCCCACAATATAATGCCAAAATCCATTATGGAAAATTTGGGCCTTGACATAACATGTCCCTACCATAAATTATACTCCTTTGATTTAGGTAGAGTCTGTTGTATTGGCCTTATTTAATATTTGGTAGTCTCCTTAGAGCATATTCTGACAAAGAATGTTCTAATGGATGTGGTGGTAGCTGAAATACCCCCATAGTTTAGCATGTTGTTGTCTAGATCCTAGGGGGGGGGATTTACGAGGCATATTGCAATTAGAATTTTCTTATGCAAATATCCATGTTTTAGTGCAATTGAGAAAATTGTACCATGAAACTAAGATGAAATATATGATCACAAGAAAAGAAAATCCTAACAATCATCCGATAAATGTTGTACATATAGATTTAGAGTTGTTCATTTTTTTTAATGATAGCAGCTTAAATGATGTAGATAGCCAACTGTAGATGTAGAATATGTTCCAAAGATCCATAATTTCATTAGAGAAGTTATAGAAAAGGAAAAAGTGAATCTGCCTAGCTCATGAGAACAATAATCAGATGAAGTAGTGAAAAATTCAGAACAACCATTGGATAAAGTGGAAGAAAGTTTGGAAAAGCATGAAGAGACAGTTCAGAAAATTGAGCCAAAACAGAAATCAGAGTTTCAACACTTGGAGGATGAAAATGGTCTATGGTCCATTGAATTTGATGGTGCCCTGGGGAAAGACAAGGCAGGCATTGGAATTTGGGTCTGCAACCCTTTTCATTAGCAGAATATGGTCCCTACAAATGTTAGATTGTGCTCTTACAAGTTAGATTTTGATTTCACTAACAATGAAGAAGAGTATGAATCACTCATTACCGGCCTAAATAACTTGAAGAAACTAGGTGTAAGAAGGATTTCTATGTATGGTGATTCAGAACTTGTGATCAAACAAGTTAAAGGTGAATATCAAGCTAACCATCCTTGAGTGAGACAATATAGGAATGATGTACTAAATATT
The DNA here is from genome assembly GCA_034641835.2 of Pinus albicaulis. NCBI lineage: Eukaryota > Viridiplantae > Streptophyta > Pinopsida > Pinales > Pinaceae > Pinus > Pinus albicaulis. Next base: position 6,886,801 of record MU968317.1, read on the forward strand.
TTGAAAACATTTCAAGAATGTATCCTTACAGTGGTGCCAAGGAATCAAAATCTCATGGTAGATTCATTGGCTAAATATGCAAGCAATTTTAAGATCCCCATCTTTTCAAACAGGAAGTTTGAGATTCATGTGAAACATCAGCCCACTATTCCTGATAATTTGTGGTATTGGCAAGTTTTCTAGGATGATAAGCAAGTAAATAAGTTTATCCAAAGTGAAGAAGAATCTGATAATTGTTCCATAGATGAAATTTGTGATAAAGATGATTAGGATATAGAAGCAACTTAGATGGATATACTACAGCTAAAAGACAACAATGTTCCAAAAGGTCTCATACCTTTGGAAGAATTGTTTGACCAAGATGACATAGCAAGGAAGCCTACATTGGTGCCTATGGAAAAGGTTGTTGAAGATGTAAACATTGGGAAAAATGACAAACCAAAGATGGTTAAACTATCCAAGTCCTTATCTCCCAAGGTAAAGGCTGAATATGTTAAATTAATTTCTGATTTTTTGATGTTTTCACATGGGAATATGCATATTTAAAGTTGTATGACAAGAATCTCATTTAGCACACTATTTCAATCATGTCCTATTGAAATCTCTTTTGGAAGAAGTTGAGAATGATAAATACTAGGTTTATACCATCAATTTAAAAAGAGGTAAATATACTTTTCAAGTCTGGTATTCTTGTCCCGAACATATTCTTTCATTAGATTTGAAATTTGGTCTCAGTAAGAAAAAATACTAGAGAAATCCAACTGTGCATAGAATTCGAAAACTTGAAGAAATTTTCCCTCAAGGAAAACTATCCACTTTCGAAGATGGACCATATACTTCAAAGAGTTGTCGGTTATTCCTTAATGTCACTGTTGGATGGCTATTAAAGGTACAACCAAATTTTGGTGCACGAGGATAATCAGGACAAGAAAAAATTTACTACACCTCGGGACACGTTCAAATATGAAAAAATGCCATTTGGTTTGAAAAATGCATGGGCCACATTTCAGCGGGCCATGGACATAGAATTTTTGAATGAAAACGATGTTTTCTTGGTTGTTTATTTAGATGACTTGGCAGTGTTTTCACTTTTTGATGATGAAAATTTGCACCATTTAAGAATTGTTTTCGAAAGATGTAGGAAGTTCAGAATGTCTCACAACCAAAAGAAAAGCCTTTTTTCCATGGACGGGGGGGAAATTCTTGGTCACATCATCTCCAATGATGGGATCTGGATTGACCCTTCCCATGTTGAAGAAATTCAGCAAATTGATTTCCCTCGCAGTAAAAAGGAAATACAAGCATTCAATGGTAATATGAATTTCTGACATAGATTCATTCCTAATTTGGTGGAACATCTTAGAGAATTGAAAAATATGTTGAAGAAATATAATTATTTGAAGTGGTCTGAAGATGCCCAAAAATCCTTCATCCCAGTTAAGTTTGCATTGACTACTTCCCCGGTTTTGATAAGTCCTGATTATACTACTGATTTCATAATATTCTCATTTTCTTCTGAGCACACAATGGCAACAGTTTTGATGCAGAAAAGGGATAGAAAAGAGCTACCAATTTCATTTTTCAGTTGTAAAATCAAAGATGCAGCCCTTTGCTACAACATCATAGAGAAACAGGCTCTGGATTTGGTTAAAGCACTAAAAGATTTTAGATTTTACATATTACATTCACATACTCTTGCCTATGTACCTAATGCAACCATAAAAGAATTTCTCATGTAGATAGACTGAGAAGGTAGGAGAGGGAGATGGATATCATCTTTGTTAGAATATGACCTTGAGATCAAGCCTACCAAGTTGATAAAAGGTCAGGGCTTAACAAAGCTCATGGCTGAGTCAAACCTTCATGCTCTTGACATCAACTTGATTTTAGCCTTGTTTGAAAATGAAGAAGTGAATCCCATTTAGGTATCCGATATCTTTTGTCATCTCCATGATATTCTGATATTGTTTATGTTTTGCAACACCTAAACCCTCTTGTAGGCATGACTAAGAATCAAGGAAGATCTTTGAAACTCAAAGCTTCAAAGTATTTCATACTAGACAATGCACTTTACTGGAATGATCCCAAAGGTATGTTATTGAACTGTGTGGTCAAAGAAGAATCTAAGGAAGTGATGAATGACTTCCATAAAGGAGATTGTGGGGGGAATCTATATTGGAAGACCATAACCAATAAAATATTTAGAGTGGGATATTATTGGTCGACACTTTTTTCAGATGTCTACAAAGTAGTAATGAGTTGCCACGAAATGTCAAGTTTTTGAGGGTAAGAGAAAGCTTGTCCCATTACCTCTTAAACCTATTCTAGTACATGCACCATTTCAATAGTGGGGCCTAGATTTCTTAGGAGAGATTCACCCAGCATCATCTACATAGCACAAGTGGATATTGACAGCCACAGATTACTTCACAAAGTGGATCGAAGCGATCCTGTCATGATTCATTTTTTAGAAAGTAATATTTTGTCCTATTTTGGTTGTCCTACTAAGATTATCATAGATAACGAGACAACATTCAAGTCTAACTAGATGACTGAGTTTTGTGACAGATATAACATTAAGTTGCGACACTCTAAAACCTACTACCCGCAAGGTAATGGATTGGCAGAGTCCTCTAATAAATCCTTGATCAGTATCATTAAGAAAATGTTAGTGTTATAGCATCATTTTTCACCCTCATGTGATTCATGATTGTCTCTTTGGCCTTGGGCATCCATTCCCACAGACTTGAGTAAAAGTTCATAAAAAACAGTGTTTAAAATCCCATACGCGGATATGCCCAGAATTTTCCGCGTGTATACGCGAGTCTAGAGATACTTTTCCGCATATGCCATTAAAATCATTAAAAAATATATAAAAATCCCTATTTTCGAGGTTGGGTTGATGGTTATTCTTGTAATTCAAGCACCCCAGCCTGTGGCCAACTGTTTCCAACAGATTGAAACTGCTTTGAGGGAGTATAAAAGCCCCTAATATGCATGGCCTAAGGGAGAGAGAAAATTATAGACATTATACTCTGTTGTAGCCCAATTCAAGTCTGATTTCCCGTGCCTCCTGCACTTCCCAGATTTTTATAGGGAACCCTTGTTTCCTGGAGATGTTCATCAGCTTATATGTCATCTTGTGTGCACAAGTCTTGAAAGAATCCTAGTGAGGCAAGGGCGGGACAGATCCAGACGACAGTCTGTTCAAATATCGTGGAAGGATTCAGGTGATCTCTCCACCTTTATATTATTGTACATGCTGTTCGTAATGAAGAAGAACCATCTTGTTCCTGAATTCACGTGTTAATATCTGCTTGCATATGTGAAAATATTGTTAATTAAACATTTATTATTGTTTATATGCTGTTTCACATGGATTAAACTGACATTTAGGAAAGATATATGCTGTACAACTAGATTTCCGTGCATGTCTCTTCTTGATTTCTAGGTTGAAGAGGAAGAAGGGTTGCTGGGGGTTTGAACCCCGCAGGATCTACATCAAACGTAGGATCTACAGGTGATTTATACAATCTATAATATCTAGTTTTTAGCGTACAAGTGTGGTTGTGTGAGTCCTTCTTGAATAACATGCCCTAATCTGTGGAGGTTTTTGACCCAACGACCTCTAAGGAGTTATTTCCCGAAAAAGAACTGGAGACTCCACTGGGGATCGCATTCTTGTGATTCCCCTGTTGGGTGGTTTCAGCTATTTTAAAGGTTTCTGACAGTTTTTATCATTATTTCTAGTCCAGTTAGTTTTTTCTCAGTCAGACTAAAGACCTGGTTCTTTAGCCAGGCTTGATCATTTTTATTTTTCATTATTTACCTTTCCATATGCTAGTTTTCCTATACATAGTCGCGTATACACATAGGTTTTGTCAAAGGAAGTCGCGTATACGTGTTTTGCCTTTGCCACAGTCGTGTATGCATGCTTGTTTCAAAACTGCTAAGTAGCGTATGCCTGGGAAAATTTTGAAATTTTTGATTTTTTGACTTTTTGGTCTTGTCTGCCTGTGGAGACTTGTTCCTGCAATGTCCTTTTAGTCTCTGGATTGTGTTGAAAGTGGTTATTGGTCTTTTTCTCTCTTTTTCAGTTGAATAATGGCTCATTTGGAAAATCTTTTTTTTTTAGTGCTTGCATTTCTGGTTCGAGTACTAAGATCTCTTTCCGAGGATTCTTGGTTGTTCTGCTTAATCAGAACAGAGAGTTTATGCTCATATGCTCTTTCCTCACTTTATGTTTTGCCTTGCACTTTAATTTTTACCTGCTTTTTGGTTGGTTTTCTTGATTTCATCGGACTAGGTCTTGTCACAATTTTGAAGAGTCATTCTTGGTTCTTTGAAGTTTTATTTGCTGCAAGATTGTGCTATTCTTCTGAGCTGAGTTACTGAGTTTCTTGTCTTCCTTTTGCTTGTATAAATATTTCTACTAAGTGGCACTATAAGATTTGGAGCATTATTTTTGGAGTTTTTCTTGAAATTCGGAGATTGTTTGGCTTGGTAATTGGATAGTTTTCTTGGTCTCTTTGAAGTCTTCTTTTTATAAAATTCAAAAGCTCAAAAACATTTTGTTTTGCCATTGCCTTTGTTTTGCATTTTTGTTTTGGTTTCTTTCCATCTTTTGAAGCCTTGTTGAGATTTCTTACCTTCGGTTTCTGAGTTGATTTGGGAAGGGAATTTTCATTGGTTTCTTTCTCTTATTTTGAGCATATTGTGGTGTCTTTATACTGAGAGTTTCTGATTTGGGAACTAGCTTTGTGGACAACAAGAAAAGTGATAGAACTGAGGGATTCGTGGAAATTTCTCTTTGATTTGTTAGATTTTTCATCTTAGAATTGGCATGCTCTTAGTAATTTGCATTAGGTGCACTTAAACATTTGTAGTATTTTTCATAAATTTTGTGAGTGTGAGGTTTCATATCTGAAAAAAAAAAATAGTCTCGTAGAACCCGTGTAGAAATTTCTCTTCATCGAAAGGAAATTACTGCATCTGCATGTAGTTTGGTTTTCATTAATTTCTTTTCTGCGTCATAAAACATCACGAGTTTCATTTCCATATTCCCTTGACTTAATATAACAACCAACTAAAATAAGCGCATTAATTTAAAAACAACTAGCAAGTTTTTTATTAAGTGTCATACATCAACTAGCTAGGTTGTAGGGCCTTGGATTAGGTGAGTGGAGAGTTAACTCTCCAAGTCCTCTCAAACTAAAACATAGAAGTTTATTAAATGAGCGAAATCCAACACCGTTAGGTGGACCAGGAAAGCTCTCCTCCAGAGATTCAAGCACGAGGGGAAGTGAAGGTTGAGAAGAGAGATACCCCCTCTCTGATTTACTGGATCTTGCCTTAAGACCGTTCTGCCCGGCTGCTGACATAGATTGGTGCCCTTATTTGCCATTCCTAGGTATCACATAGGTGACTTCGGGGGGGAATACCCATGGTACCTAAGGCAGACGTCGTATCACTTCCAGCAGTACTTCTGGAGGGTGCCTTGGCGAAGCTTGGGTACTTGAACCAGCAAAGGCTGTTGTTAGGAGGTCGGCGTAACTATTTCTGTTACCTTCGCTAGTAGGCCTAGGCTGTAATTATCCCAGACTGCATTCGGGAGGCCCTATTTTTTGCTTTCTCGTATTTTGGTGTCTGGTCCTAATCACCCGGAGTGGAAATACCTGAAGGCTGCTTTCTTGGTTGCATCTTAGGGAATTTTGTAGTGAGTGCTCTTTGCTCCTAGCTTTCTTAGCTTTATAATTTTTTGAGTCTAATTAATTTGTTAAAGTGGCTGATCAAGCACCTCGTCGATCGAGGAGAGTTCGAGGGTTATCTCCCGAAAGTGTTGAGCCTTCTTCAAGAAGGCGTAGGAGTAATATAGCAGTTGAATATCACCCAATGGTATCTGACGTAGTGGAGAGAGATCCTCCACAAGGGCTTGAAGGTTTTGTAGTTGGTTCTGGTGTTGGTTCCGAGAGGAGTGCTTCGCTCACCTCGAGAGTCTTATTTCTGCAAGAAGAAGAAGTAGAAGTAGAGGAAGTATCTTAGCTTTCTGAATCACTTTCATCTCCTCTTCCTCCTGATTATCCGTTTGTTGTTGAGTACATCGGACCTAAGTCAGAAAGACCAGAAAGTCCTTATCCATCCTATTCATACCTTTCGATGGCCACGACTAGGAACGTGACTTCAGCTGTGAGTGCTGCAGGCATTCAGACTCCTGCTTCAGTAGAAGGAGGAGGCACAATTGCTATATCTTCGATTGCTTCTAGTACTGCTGTGTTTGGCTCTGGTTCCACCCAAGCACAAGCTTCTCAATCTGGTCCCTTTTGTTTTGGAATGCCCACTAGTGGGATTCCTTCATTTTCCTTTTCCACTACTGCAACTGCGTCTGCACCCATTTCCTCCATGGCTAGTGGGTCAGCTTCTTTTCAAGGGTTCCCCTTCAGAAGTGGGCATATTCCTAGTTCAAATCCTTCCTTAGGGTCTTTTCCTTTTACTTCTCAGACTCAAAGTTTTAACCCTTGGTCTGGAGGTCAGAGTTCAACTACCTTTACAGGTTGGAACCCTGTATTTACAGCAGTGGGGGCAGCGAATCATTTTTTCGCTGGTTAATAAGGGAATGCTTCTTTCCCTTCGTCAAGTTCTTATCAAACTTTTTCCCCTCCTCCTAATGCTTGGAGCCCCTATCAGGGGGTTTCATTTTTATTCACTACTTCGGGGGGGGGAACTGGTCTGATCTATGGTAACTCTACATTGGGAGGGGGTCCTTCTCCAAATGTTGGGTCCCATGGCCCAACATTCTCTATGAGTTCTTTCTGGCAACATGGTGCCTCATCAAATCTAGGTTATTATTTTTAGAATGTTGGGAATTCATCCCACCAAGGATGGAATCCTCAGGCTCCTCCTCGTTTACCTTTTCTGGCAACGTCGAACTTGCCAGATTTGTCAAAATTGACGAATGATCTGATCCGATATAGTTCGGGGTGGCCTCTAGTTCCTACCAAACTACCTTCAGACATTCCAAAGTTTGAAGGCAAGAATGAAGAAGACCCAACTAATCATATCACCACTTTCCATTTATGGTGTTCATCTAACTCCCTGATCGAGGATTCGATTAGGTTGAGGTTGTTTCAATGCACCTTGACTGGAAACGCTGCCAAGTGGTACATTGAGTTAACCGAGGGAGGTTTTGCTACTTTTGGAGATCTGGTTACTATATTTCTAAATCATTTCCAGTTGCATGTCTGTTATGATGATGGGACTGAACTCCTAGCTAATTTTAAGCAAGACGACGCAACCCACATTTCTGATCATATTCAGGAATGGCGGAGAAGGAAGAGGCTCATCAAAGCTTATATTCCGGGAGAATTTATTTTGGAATGGTTTTTGAAATCTTTGTAGGCAGATATTTCTAAGGATGTATCCCTCTCAGGGGTATTTTCTGAGGAGCAGGCTATTTTTAGGGCCCAACAGCTTGAATTGATATATTCTCAGTCTGGTGTCCTTCATAAATATTTGCCTAATGCTCCTCGCTCCAAATTAGACATATCCAAGACTAAACCTGATCCTCATGGTGACGGGCTTATTGGGTCGATCAATAGTGGTGCAGCTAACCTGCTTAGTCAATTGCAGCAGTTGTTTATACAATCTGCTTCTTCTGGTCAGGTTGTGCCTACTGAGTCATCGCCTTCTCAATCTTTGTCGGTAAATTCCATTCAGAATTCTAACCCTAAAGAAAATCAACAATCCGAAGGGAAGAAGAAGGGACAGAACAATAATAAGAAAAAGGGCAAGAATGGGAAGGGTAATGCAAATAAATCCAATGAGCATGTTGGTGAGGGTCCAAAGGATAAAAAAAAAGTGAAGTTTCCATGCAAGTTATGTGCTAGAGACCATCTTACTCACCTTTGCCCTAAAATTCAGGATGTGCAGTGCTTGTTAGCTCAGCAGGGTTCTTTTAGTTCCCAGGCTATGTTGACAAACCCTTTTCCCCAAGGGCAACAGCTAGTTGTTGGCGCAAATCAAAATACTGGGGCTTCCTCTGGGGGCACCCAGGAAGGGGAAAATCCGTCAAACATATACATGATGAGTCCGCATGCGGATATCGCCACACGATCCTGTGATTATGGCGAAGATGAGTCTTCGAAAGCCAAGGGTGCTCCCGATGGTATTGAGCCGCTTCATATTACGAGGCCTACTGTTGAGCCTATACCTCTGATGCCAAAAGCATCTACCAAGCGTACGATGATTAATCCAAATGCCAGGGCTGCCCAGAACTACTCTATTGTGGAAGATCTGGTGCAGAGTCCTTGTGCCATGTTGGCTCTTGAGGTGCTCCAGTCTTGTCCAGCTCAGCGCAGTGCTCTGGTCACTGCTATTGGGGCTGTCGATCCAAATAAATATCTTGTGATTAAATTCGATATGTCTAATTTTAAAAAGAGACTCCCCCATCATATGGCTTTTCATATCAAATCGTCATTTCGGAAATTAAATATCTTTCTAACGGTCGTTGATGAGGGCGCTTCCACATGTGTGATGTCTCTCGCATGCTGGAAGGGAATTGGATCTCCTGTAGCTGTTCCATCTACTACTCTTCTGACTGTGTTTGATGGTCATTCTCACAGATTGCATGGTATTGTCCCAGCTTTGCCCATCTGTGTTGGGGGAAAAAATATAAATATAGAGGTTGAGATAGTTGATGCAAGCTTGGACTACAACCTTCTGTTGGGGCGAAACTAGATTTATGAGATGGATGCCATTGCATCCTCATTATTTCAGGTTATTTTTTTCCCTCACGAAGGGAGGATTGTTACAGTGGATCAACTGGACTGTTCTCCTGTAGACCCGAATGCATCTACTGACTCAATTATTCCAAAGGTGGATAATGCCAAGCTACCTGTCGAGAATTTAGGGGTTGGAATGTATTCTTCTTTAATGGGTACTTTCGATATTCCACCTCCTACCATTCATATAAATGTGATTTCATCCTCCAGGGCTCCTATTCGAAGAGAGTGTTACAGGTCAAAATACCTCCTCATCAGCTCAGAGGGGAAGACAAATATGGAAGAAGTACAAAGACCTTAATTAAACCTATTTCTGACAGGATAACGCATATATAGAACAGAACAAGAGCGTTATAACGCAGGCAAGCAATACATTGGCCGCGTTAGTGGCTAGGGAAATGCTCTGTTTACACTGGAGGGACGCATTACCCGTGTTTTAAGTTTGAATTGGGAAAAGAGCGTGGAGAAAGATTTGAATCTCCGACTTTCCCTCACAGAGGAGTCAGTTCACAAAGGAAACTGCAGAAGCACCAGTTCATTATTGGTCATTTCCCTAGAAGACTGAACTCCAAGAGAGGCAAAAGCATGGAGATCAAGGAAACATCTAAGCCTTTTCCATTCCAAACTAGTGGAAAGAGAAGGGCAACAATGTCCTTCTCCCTCTCCTATAAGAAGGAGCTGAAGGCTCTTAATTGAAGGTTGAAGGATTGCTCAAGGTTCTTGCATACTTGTGGAATAGAGAATAGTGTGACATTGTGAAGGCCAAGAGTCAAAGAGGCTCCTAGAGAGCTTGTTGACTTGGACTTCTTCACTAGAGAGAGAAGAGAGATTGGGAGACTGAGGAGGGCTTGGTACAACCGATGGTTGTAATCCTCCTTCTTTCAAAATCAATAGAACTATGTTCATTTTGTCCATTCAATGCTTAATGTTATTATTGTTGTTTCAATATTTACTTAGTATGATATGAATGGCTCAGATGTGTATAATCTAGATGTTTGTAGTTTATTGATTTAATTGATAGGATACTTGTTATATTAGAAATTACACGGGTGCTTTGACTGATTGCAGGTCTCAGATTTGGAGCCGGCGAAGAAGGACTTTTACTTTGCTGCACAGCACTCTCCAAGGGATTTCAAGACCATCAAAGAGGTAATTCTCTATTGTATTCCTTCAAGTTACTTCAAAGCTAATATAAACATACTCATGCCATCTTTGTGAACAACATAGCTAATCTTACTGTCTGCCTCGGGCACAGGAAAGCCCTGAGAGGGATATACGAAAACCAACCACCCAAGCAGTTTACCCTATAGCAGAATTGGCGACTCCACTGGGGAATTTCCCCATAGTTTCCGGACTACTTTTCCCTTTCATTTCTTCCCTCCTCTGTTCAGTATCCTTCCGACCATTTTTTGATGCCCAGTAGACATACCAAACGCTTGCAGAGTTTAATCCTGTTCCTGTCTGGCCAACTGAAGAGCTTTTCCCTGGTTAACGCGACCTATGTAGTTCATCCAGTGCGTTATAACGCGGTCTAGGCTTAAATATAGTGCGTTATAACGTTGTATTTTCTCACAGACAGAGCGTTACTCAGCCATAAACCCTGTTGTTCACTACTGTGACTGTGTTTTAGCTGTAGCGTTTTTTGGCCACCAGTACCTTTCACAGACTGAATCCCTGTGCTTGTCTGCTCAAGCTGGCATTGATTATTTGTTTCTCTTATTTAGTTAGTGTGCAAAACATTTACTTTGTAAAAGAGAATTTTTTTTTTTTTTTTGCACTTAGCTGAGTTTATTCTGAAAGTTTAGTTCACAGACTGTTAAAAGAGGTAGATAGAAGTCTAAATCTTGAAAGTTGAGCTGTGTTATTTACATGTTGGTGCATGGATGATTGATAAAGAAACCTCTCCTTGTAGAAACACTCTTCATTGAAGTTAATATTTAGAGCATGTTTTGCATGGTTTATTGAGTCAGAGTCTCACTATACTTCATACGTCCATTCCCCCTCCGCAAGACTAATAACAAAGTACACTAAAAAAAAAGCGATAATAAAATCAATCTAATAACTCTTTTTTGAGCTCACACAAACAGTAGTTCAGGCTAGGATCTTGGGTTAGGAAAGTGAGAAAACTACCCAAGATCTCCAAACTTGAAAACTAGAGTCATTAACGAGTGAAATCCTGCTGCACTCACATTATTGGGACCGTTCCTTTACCGGAGCTCAGCGCGAGACAACACTTGGGTGCATTAGAAGGTAGCCCGCCTTCGACTGCATCCTGTGGGTGTGTTATATATTGGGGTTCCCTTCGGGGATGTCGAAACTAGATCGGGGATCTAGGTATTCTGCCCATATAGCACACTGTCCTTGACCATGGACCCCCCTGATGATGTCTGTGATTTGAGGTATCCTTAGTGGCCATACTTTTAGGGACTTACACAAGGTGACTGGGACGGGCTGTCCTGGTACCTGAAACAGATGGACCTACTATGTCTTCGGTCTTTAGGAGGGTACTCGTCTTCACGAGAGTGCTTACACCTATCGTCTGAGGTTCGGGCGAAGCTCTAGAGTGACCGTAACTGTACTTTCGACCAACCCTCTCTGTATGCTATTGTGATACTGGATTTCATCACCAGTGAACGGTAGTACTCAGACAGGGCACCCTATTCTGGCTGCTTGTTGATTGATTTTAGAGAGTCTTTTATTTTTAGTAGTTGTGTGGATACTGTCATTTGAGACTTCATAATACATCACATTTTAAAATTTGTTAAAATTAAACCGGTCACCGTGGCGTCCCCTGACCCATGCCGTCTGTCTCGACGACAGCAAGGTCTACCTCCTCTCACCCTAGAGGAAAGATTGAACCTTGGTGAACCCGGGCCTTCTACGAAAGAGCAGTCTCCTCTGACTAATCTGGATTATCACATAGACCCTTATCAGCCGGAACTCCCAGAGGACCCTTTCACTGAAGGCATTGTACCTAACTATAATCCTCCGCTCACTGATCCATTAGGACCTGTGATAGTCCAGATTCCACCACGCCCAGATATGTCTGCGGCCACACCAACATCTATTTCACCACCAGAATCCATAGGGACGATGCCAATGGCAACCATCCTTGGTTCGCCACCATCCTCCCCGCCAGTGGTCAGTTCCATGCCATTAATGGGTAACCCGAGTAGTCAACATATGCCTACCCCCAACCCTATGGTCAACACAACTGTCAGTAGTTTACCAAACCCTTCGGCATCTACTCCTACCGTGACCACGTTGGGGACCATGGTAGCTCCTCCCACGAGCACGACTACTTCGGTGCCCTTTAGCAACCCTTTCGGTTGGAACCCTCTGTTGAGTTCAAACCCCCTGGCCACTGTACCAGGGGGCAGTGTTATCCGTACACAGGTAGCAGGGAATATTTCTCTTCCTATGCAATCCTTAGGACAAATGGGACAACCCATTGTAAATACTATCCCCTTAAGTGGTTCAAACATAGGTGTAGGATCTATACCGTTGCCAAATTATGCAAATACTAGTATACCTCCGGGAAATTCTATTGCATCCATTTGGACTAACCAACCCCAACCTACGTCTGGAGTGGGAGGGAACTTTTACGCTGGGGGCAACCAACCATTTTCCCCTCAATACACTATGCCCTATGGACAGCAACCGTATATTCCTACTTCTCCACCTATGGGAGGTTTTTATCAAAGTCCCACTTACCCTTCTGGTAACACATGGATGGGGGGACCCTATGGTCCAAATAATCATCCCATACTGCCTTGGTTAGACTCGGGGGCAAGTCCACAATTGCCATTCTTGGCAGCTTTGGACATACCCGACATCCATAAGCTGACGAACGACCCCATCAACCATAACTTTCTTTGGCCTCTAATACCGCATAAGATTCCTTCTGATATCCCAAAGTTCGACGGGAAGCATGGGGACGACCCCACCGCACACATCACTACCTTCCATTTATGGTCCATATCCAATTCCATGGTAGATGATAGTGTCCGACTCCGACTGTTTTCCCGCACCCTTACAGGCAATGCCGCCAAGTGGTACATTGAATTACCACGTGCCGCCATCAATACGTTTGGCGCTTTAGTGACGGAGTTCTTAAAGAACTTCCAACTACCAATTAGAGTGGAAACCGGAACAGAATTGTTAACATCGCTACGCCAAGACACCGCCACCCACATCTCCGACCATATTCATGAATGGAGACGTAGGAGGAGGCTTGTCAAAGCGCCAATACCAGACCATCTCTTGGCCAATTGGTTTTGCAAGTCTCTTTTACCCCACATCTCTAAAGACATTGGCCTTTCTAGTGTAGTGACATAAGATCAATGTATTCGTCGTGCCCAACACTTAGATTTAATCTATTCACAATCCGGCACGCTTTACGATCTGCTCCCCCATGCCCCTGGTAACCCAAATCCTCCGCCTACTCAGAAAACCGGAGCTCATGCCGATGGTCTCGTTGGCACGATCTCTGGTGTAGCCACCAATCAGTCTCTCCGGGGCAAACCTCCCAGCCATCCTCGGCTACCACCACCCCCCACCAAACGACTCCTCTCCCTTCCGCTGAGGTAAATTCGGTGCAAACCTCACAGAAACCTAGTGGAAAAAATAGGAAGAATAAGAAGAAAACATCTTATTCGGAAGAGCAGTCTGATAATCAGAATAATGCTAATCAAAAAAATGCTGCTAGAAATGACAAAGGAAAGTATAAACCCATGAAATTTCCTTGTAAAATCTATGCGGAGGACCACTTGACATACAAATGTCCTCGGTTGCAGGAATGCACCGATTTTATTGCTAACAAGGATTCTGGGAGAACACCTGACGTTCTTCACAATCCCTTCCCCAATCAACAGTAGCAACATCAACATATGGTTGACAACCCGCCACAACCCCATCAATGGGGCAATGGTGGTTCGTATCCTTCCGGCGAAGGACCATCTGCCATTTATGGCATCGAGAGTATTGACCTTCAAACTTGCGCCAAGCTTTATGGAACTCCTACCATAGATGCTCAGGAACCGGGAACTAGTTCCAATCCGCTGCCGCCCAATGATTTACATATCGAAAGGCCTACTGTTGAACCTGTAATTCGTCCCCCCAAAGGGACACTTCGACGCACGACTCATAATACCTCTGCACGTGCAGCCCAAAACTACAATATTGTAGAAGATTTGGCGTAGGCACCGTCAGCTATGTCTGCTCTTGAAGTATTACAAACCTGTCCAACACAAAGGAAAGCCTTGCTTTCGGCCATTGGTGGAATAGATCCCCAAGATTCCATGCTAGCAATCTTTGATATGGAAAAGGCTAAACCTCGCCTCTCACATCAACTCGCATTCTAGGTGCAGGTTGTGTCGAAAGGGAAACCAATCCATCACACTGTCATAGACGAAGGTGCTTCGACCTGCGTTATGTCACAAGCTTGCTGGCTCCATTTAGGTTCTCCTACTCTAACCCTGCCATCGAATTCCCTCAAAGCTTTCGATGGCCACACTTTCCTACCAAAAGGATACCTTGCTAGCTTTCCCATCACTCTGAGTGGGAAAATGGTAAACGTGGACGTTGAAGTCGTAGAGCGTCATCTCGACTATAATCTATTGCTCGGTCGCAGTTGGTCTTATGCTATGACCGCCATCGTGTCTTCGGTCTTCCGACTCATCCTATTTCCATTGGATGGGAAAATAGTCACGGTAGACCAACTATCCTTCTGCACCCCTGATTATTCCACTTTACCAAGTAGCTCTGTACCCCTAATAGGAGGTGTCCTTGACTCTTACGTCAGTATCAGTACCGGTCTTCTGAAGGCATCTTCCCTACTAGGTTGTTTTCCTCTACCGCCGCCGCAGATCCAAAAAACGGTTGCAATGATATCCACCTCTTCGGATGGCTCTATCGACCCACGGATCATCCCGAAACCTCCAGATATTGATTCCTATGGAGATCAGATGCTGCTTTCGCCGGTTGAGTTGGCTTACCAAGCCATCCAAACCACATCTGAACCCTCCATTGATATGGTTTCGACCACAGGTACAACCCCCTCTCCCATAACAGTTCTCTCTAAGGATCTCCTTAATGAAGTCTGGCCTACAGACGAAGCTATTCGAGAGATCATGTCATTAGAAGAACGACCTTGGGGAGAGTTCCACCATCGCGCTTCGACGATTGATTCGAAGGCGATAAAAACTGAAATCTTGTCTTTTGACCAACCTGAGATAGTTCCCTCCTCCTATACGACTGTCCACACTATCGATTCAGAAGGGAACATGGGTAATATTTCCAAGACACTGCTCATTGATATCTCAGTCAAGACAGGTATCATGGAAAATATTCCGTATTGCTTTTCAAACTTCACACCTTTCCAACTTGCTTTCGGCCTGGAGGCAGTACTTCCAATCGAGTGCGAAATCCCATCACTCAAACTTGCCATTGAGCTCCTGCCTGGCACCACCGCCACAGAAGAGCGCTTGCTCTCGCTCGATCATTTAGAAGAAACTCGTCGAGATGCTACACTAGCACTCGAAGCTCACCAGCGCCGAGTTAAAGCTCAATACGACAAATCTGTCAAGCCTCGTTCTTTCCAAGAGGGTGACCTTGTTCTACTTTATGATAAAAAACACGACCTCTTGGGGGCAGGAACACTCCAACCATTGTGGCTCGGTCCTTACATCGTTACTAAAGCCCTCTCAAAAGGAGCTTACGAACTACAGGACTGTAATGGAATTCCACTTGAGGAGCCCCGCAACGGGCTCTATCTGAAGAAGTATTTTTCCTAGTTTCGCACTAGGCATATGGTTTGTAATTTTATGTATATAAGTTTTGCCTATTTTTATTTTGATGCTTCTGGATTATTTGTTTGGTTTAAGGTGTTTTTCTCATGTAATATTTTTCTTTCGCACAGATGTCATCACATTCGTTATCATACGTCGGGTATGCAGACGGCGCTAGTCGTCACACTAGACACATTGCTTCAGCTGCTTGGGTTCTCTATACTCCTGAGTCGAACCTTCTTGGTTCCGGGGGGATCTTCCTGGGTAACGCCACCAACAATGTTGCTGAGTACATGTCAGTGATCCAACTCCTCACGGAAGCGGCATCTCGTGACATCTCCGATTTAGTGGTCAAGTTAGATTCCCAACTCATCATTATGCAGTTAAACAATCATTACCGTGTCCACCACCCTGTGTTGTTACGTTATTTTTTACGAGTGCGACTTTTAGAACGTCAATTTCAAACAATCACATTTGAACACGTTCCTAGAGAATTTAATGCATTAGCCGATTCTTTGGCAAATTATGTGTTAGATTGGCATTTGTCACATTTATTGTAAAAGATTTACTCATGAGTACATATATTTTTATCCCATCAAAAAATGCATAAAAATTTAAAAAAACACAAAATCACCAAAAATATATATATATATACATATGTCATGTCCAGTACATAGAAAACATCAAAAAGAAAAAATCTCCCAAAACTTGGGGTGTTTTACAAAATTTGGCTACACTAAGCCATGCTCTGACACTAATACATCTACTCCACCAACTAAGCCTGATGCTCATAATAGCATACAACTGCTCTAGCTATCCTCCTCAGAGGAACCAGGTATCTCTCCGGCACACCCACAGTATGCCGCTGTAGACGAACTGGAACCTCCCGCATAGGAAGCGGCGGTATACCCATGCTCAGACCCTCCAGATTCCTGGAGAGTTCATGTAAAATTTGGGTATCATCGTTGTCGCTGGCTTCCTCATCCTCTACAGGTGCGCCAGCCCCGGGCAGCTGCAATCCTCGCCATGCATAGCGAGGGGCCCCAGCTGGACGGACAGGTGCCACATCTGTGTCAAGCAAGCAAAATTTTCATGTCAAAACTAAATTTTCACCCCTTTCTAAAAACAATTTTTTTTTTACATAAACATTCAAAAGCTAAAAAACAAAAACTTCTTTGAAAAGCACTGATCATTTTTTCCTACCATCAGGCCCCCACTGGGTGCCAGGGGGCAAGACTAACTCAGGATCGCCTGTGAAGTTCATCCTTGCATAGGGATAATCCTCAATCATGATGATCTGAGAGTCCAGCCAATCAAAAAATCCCTCATCAAAACAGTGACGGACGGGACCCTCTCCAGTCCGTGGAAGCAAAGTGGCCCACCGAGCCTGCCTCGGCTCGCGTGGACCCAATGGCGCTGTAGGGATCCTGGGCCTCATCAGTGGTATCCGCTCCTGTATGAAAGAAACAATCAGTGTTCCGTACCCAAACTCTCTCTGAGTACGGGTCTTACATGCAGTAAGCTTTGCTCGGACCCGACGAACCACACCATCACACCAGTCGAAAACCTGAGGCTGCATACAATCCAAGGCTAGGAGCATCTGAGCCTTGGTCGCCACATGCTGACTCTTAGCACTGGCCAAGCGAACAATCATCCATAGAATAGACCACAAGGGTCTCAAAGTCACCTGTGCAATAGGTATCCGTTACTCACAGCCTGGGTGCCACGTATGCAGTGCGCATGGATCAAATCAGTAGTGGAACGAGGGTCAGCTCTGGACCCCGTCAAATTGGGCCTCGCCCCACGACATGACAAGCCGGTCAAAAAGTAAACATCATCTTTTTCGATGGCGAGCTCGTTGCCACCAATCCGAAAGACATGATGCCATTCATCCCACTGCTGGATCAGCCACCTTAGGAGGCCCTCTTGACCCCTCATCAGTTCTAAACGAGCATACTTAAGCAATCCGCACCTCCGAAGAGCCATTAAACTTTCCGCATCCGTCACCATCTCTCGTTCTTCCCGCTCATGCTCTCTCTCTCGCCAGATACTCATGATTAACAGCTAAACACCTGCAAACACAACATTTCCAACCGATTAAAATTGACCTGGACCACTTCAAAAATGGAAAAATTGAATTGCTAGAAAGCATGTTGCACCTAACGCAGGCACTAATACAAAACAGAGCGTTATAACGTGTACTTCCCTCATGGGTTGTGCGTTTAACGCGGCTATTGTACTCCTGACCCGCATTAGGCGCAAATATTTTTCTAGGGCCTCAAAATTTCCTAATTTTGAACCAGCAAAAACTAAAAAATTGGCAATTAAATGATAACAGGAGGTTCTAGCTCTTACCTGGATCTCGCGGAATAGAAGACTATTGCCCGGATTGACCGTAATCGTCAGCTGAAATTTTCACCTCTTTTCCACTCCAGAGCTTCTTCACAGCACTCAAAACAGTGAAAATGAATGTCTTCTGACCTTCTTATAGCAAATTCTGGGGCATGACTCCCTTTAGTCAGTCGGTAAAGTCGTGATTCCTCGCTGGACACATTTCGCAACTCTCGAGATTTGGTACTGATGATTCTAATAAGGGATCAAGATTTATGTGCAGACATACTCATGTTTTATCGAGAATTCTTTTTTGGTATTTTCTTGCTCGTTAATCCGAAAAACCTCGAGTTCTCTTCTTCGGGCTCGTTAAACTTATACGAAGTTGGCATCGAGCGTTCTTTTTTTTTGGTCTTTTCTTGCTCATTAATCCGAAAAACCTAGATTTTTCTTCTTCAGACTCATTAAAACTATGGAGAAGTTCTGAGCATTCTTTTTAGGAATCTTTTTCTCGCTCATAAAACTGAAAAAATCCCGAGTCACCTTTGTCAGACTCGTTAAACTATTGAGACAGAGAACAAAGAGCCATTCTTTTCCTCTTTTTCAAAGCTCTTTAAACAGAAAAAGTAAATCGAGTTTTCTCCGCGTGACTCGTTAAAATTTCACGGAGGTATCGATTTTTCTCCGCGTGACTCATTAAAATTTCACGGAGGTACCGAGTTTTCTTTTTTGGACTCGTTAAAATTTCACAAAGAATATTGAGTTTACTTCGTCTCCTCGTACTCATAACAAAATGAGGTAGACGTCCATTGAACATAGATTTCTCACTTTTCCGGATTCCATGGACTAACTTACGGAAAATGAACTGTTTCAGGCTTACTATTACCCCTTTGCCGTGCCCGGTTATCAAGACATGACAAAGGTACCCCATGGAGTCGTCTTTTACGACATTTTTCAGACTCTCTAAACATGAAAAATTCACCGAGTTTTCTCGTCTGGACTCGTTAAACCTAATCAGACAGGACATGGAGTTGTCTTTTATGGCATTTTTCAGACTCTCTAAACATGAAAAATTCACCGAGTTTTCTCATCTGGACTCGTTAAATCTAATCAGATGGGGCACAGATTCGTCTTTTACGACATTTTTCAGACTCTCTAAACATGAAAAATTCACCGAGTTTGCTCATCTGGACTCGTTAAATCTAATCAGATGGGGCACAGAGTTGTCTTTCCTGACATTTTTCAGAATCTCTAAACATGAAAAATTCACCAAGTTTACTCGTCTGGACTCGTTAAACTTAATCAGACGGGGAAAATTTTGGACAAAATGGATACTACCTCTATTACATTTTCAAAAAGGTCGATTTGGCAGCAAAATTCTTGAACATGGCACTTCCCAGAAAACTCTTTCGCATTTAGCCAAACCCTACCATCTATGAGTATTAGCCTTCATTTCCCAGTGTCCCTGCACTGGTAAAATCCTAACACACTGTTACACAGTAATTTGTCACCGTCCCTACCATTCCCCGTCCCGCACAATGGAGGACCCATTTTGTGACCTGTGAACATTGTCATGCCTTGAAAACATCATCAATGCATTCCTCTGAGCATGAGCCTCATTTGCCCTTGAGACATCTCCTTGCAAAAGTCATGAAAAACATCCCTTTTGGCATTGGCGCGGGCAGGCAGTTCAGTACTTGCGCCAATGGGGAAAATCCTGCAAAGAGGTCGCGCCAACTGGCGCTCTGTCATAGAGCAGTAGTCGCGCCACCCAATTTAGGGACTGTTTTTTAAATAAATATGGCGGAAGTTGAGTTCCAACAAATTCAGAAACCATTGCCTATCTTGAGTTGGGAGGTTTGGCTGCGGGAGTTCTATGGAGGGGAAGTGGTTTTGCCACCTCCCATGGAACCTTCCTTGTTGATAGGGCCAATCCCATAATAATAGGGATCCCAAATCCCTCCTTCCCCATCTATAAAAGCCTGCTCAAATCCATGGCAAGCTAGTCTTGAAGTGCCTAAGCTCTGAGTCTCCATATTCCCAAGAGCCTTTGTGTTGTAAATAATCCTCTCTTTCCCTTAAGGATGACTCAAGTAAGGAGACCATTGTCACGAGACTCTGGAGAGGTTTTCCCTTTCCTTGGCGAGCTTTGCGAGATGTGGACGACTGGAGACCCGTCCGAGGGAGACTGCGATGTCAGAACTTGGTTGTAATCTCTCTTCGCTAGTTATTTAATAGATGATTATGATTATGGTTCCACTCTTTTTTCAATCATGTTAATGTGAGTAACGTCCTTTCTGACTGATGTTTAGTTACGTATGCTGGTTTCTATGCTTGTATCTGTTCGTTTCTTCCATGTGCAGGTGTTCATCCGCGGAGATCGTGGAGGGATTGTGATCTGTCAAGACTGAGGAATGGGGACGCTTCTTCTTCAGATCCTAGCGTTGGAATCCGGGTAGGCTTCTATCTCCAGCCTTTTCATTCGTAATTAGGAACCTGCGTCATAGCATTGTTTGATTGTTGCTAGACCCCTGCTGGGCTAGTAGGGATCGCCTCTGTCCAGAGATTTACCTTCCTAACAATTTGGCGACCGACCGGGATCCACTTGTTGTTTGATTTGTAACCATAGACGGAGCCTCGGCGGTGCGAATATCTTTCGAAACGTTCGCACACAACGCAGATCAACGCCATTTCGCTCTTTAATTTCCTCCTCGGTTTGGTTTACGTTGATCGAACAACGGAGTCTTTGTCTTTGCCTTGCCGTTTGTTCTCTTGCTTCTTCTTGATGAACCTTCTCCGGGTTGTCTTTTGTTTGTTTTTGCTTTTCGGATTGCTTAGTTTCCATCGTATGTTCTTTCTCGTATAGCCTTTTTTTTTTTTTTTTTTAGTTGAGAAACTGGGACTGGCGCGGTTTTTTAACTCAACAACATACGATCATGACGCGTTTTGTCCAAATTTCCACGCCAATTGACTGGCGCTGGCGTACTCTCTTAGTACAAATGTTACCAATTCTCAGAAGATTTTTGAGTTTCCTCATTTCTGAGCTCTCTGGATTTGATCAGTGTTTTTCTTCTTGATTTGCTGACTGCCTGAGTGTGTTGGAGTCCTGTTTGGCTGGGAATTCACCTCTGTTCTTTGGTTGTTTGCTTTTATCTACCGATTTCACGTTTTAAGCCCTAGGGCATCTAGTGGCTTAGTGTATCGAGCCCTACTTGGAAGTTTTGGTGTTTTGATTGTCCTGTCAACTGTCTGATTGATCCTCCACACCCTCTAAGTAGTTGTTTATTGTTTTGTTGCGATTTTTGGGTGATTTTTTATTCCTTCATTCGAAATTCGTTTGGTCTTGCCTTGGACCTAGATCACGCGGTCCATTGGAAGATTTCGAGTCTTTTCTTTGCTTTGAGAGACTTTGGTCGATTTGGGGATCTGATTGCTTATATTGTTGAGTGAAATTTGTTTGTTTCGCTCTCTTGAAAATCATTTCTCAAGTTGTTCCGTTTGTTTTCAAGATTTTTTAGTGCATATTGGCTCTTAAACATTGAAAATCAAAAAAAAAATCTCTTTTACTTTTGTTAATTAGTGCAAATTGTGATCTTTTCCATATCGCTAGTGATTAGTGTTTTGAATGAAAAGTTTTCAATTGCATTAGTTGCATTAGAGATCTCATTGTTTGTCTTCCGTTCATTTCGTTTGTGTAAAAGCTCTCAACTCTTCTCTAACTAGTTTTCATCGAACGAAATGTTGCACCGTGGCATATAGCTTTGCATTTAGGAGTCTTTCGAGACACTACATACGATAGGGCCTGAAAATTGAAACTTAATTGAAGATCAACTGTAAAATTTATTCAATTAACCTAAGGCAGCATTGGAACTTAACGGAACATATTTAGAAGGTCTAGGCTAGAGACGTGTTCTGGCGTCGTTAAACCTAGCAGCTGTCGTTCGCCTGTTGGCTTTAGACAGCGCTAGTACGGACTTGCGCTCCCCGTACCGTCGCGTATATAAAGGGAGACCCCCCTAGGTTTTCAATCCTTTATCCACAGGAAGCCGAGTCTGCCGCCCTATACCCGTGATACACCGAACACAGCATTCGGGGAGACTACTTGCACGTACGGAAAGTCCTTGGTCGATTTCTGTTTCATTATTGAAACCAAGGTGTATATTGCAGTTCACGGATATTTGGTACACCCTTTGTGCCTAGTTTTTCCTAAGCAGACATTTGGTCTTTTCTGACTCCCTAAAATTGAAAAGATCGTCAAGCGCTTGTCCTTTCATGCTTGTGTCAACTCTGAAAGAGATAGAGTCATCTTTTTATCGTTTCTCGACTCTTAAAATATGAAACGGTAGAATTTCTTACTTTCCAATGTGGTAAAATTAATCGCCCACGATTACACACCCGTTTAGACATTGCTTGTTGACCGTTTGATCGTGTGTCTTAACTCTTTTTCAGCCCGTGTGTGGTTTTGAGTTTGATGGCAACTTTTTCAGAGTTCACTAACCAAGGAATCCCCTCAGAAGGGAATCCTGGTCATTTTCCTCCTTTTGGAAATGTTGGTGCTCCTTACATGGCGACGTTGTCCCTTCCTGGGTTAACGGTTGGGTTGCCTGTTTGGTTGTTCTCAACCTCTGTTGTCCCGAATGTCTCCTCTACTGTTCAATCAGTTTCTCCACCTGAACAACATCATGTTGATTCCAAGGTGGACCTCTCCCCTTATTCGCCCGTTTCTGCGTCCTCCTCTTCTACTTCGCCTGGTGAAAGTCTGGATTCAAGTAACCAGGTGGCTAAAAAGAAGAAGAGGAAGACAAAGAAGAAGAAGTCTGATAAGCGAGAGGCTAAATGTACAACTACTGTCCATGAGGAATCTCCTCTTGATAGACCTTCCAACCCTCCACGGAAAGTCAAGTTCCCTTTCCTGTTGTGCACGAGAGACCATCTTCTTCGAGATTGCCCTGGCATCCCCAAGGTGCTCGAAGCATGGTCCAACGGTGGTCCACCATTGGCTCTGACTTCCGGGAGCAAGGTTGGGGGCACATCTTCAACTGGTGTTGATAAGGCTCCTAAGAAACAGGGTAAGATTACCAATCCCTGTAAGTTGTGTGAAGGGCACCATGCCATTCACCTTTGTCCTTATATGGATGAAGCCAAGCGAGTTTTGGAAAACTCAACCGGTTCTACACCACGTCTTCCACCTGGTTATAATCGGCTTTCTTTGAGTCCCCCGCCAGCTGATCCAATGATTGGTCAAGAGTCATCCTTGGTCGATCCCACTCCCCCAGAAATTCAAATTCACGAATCCGTCCCTGACCAACCATTGGTCGTAGGATCGGTTGAACTGGCCCCGTCCACGGTGCACCAGGTCTTTTCTGTCGAGAGTGGATCTCACACCCCCCATGTCCTTCTGATCTCTTCAGATTCTTCAGACTTGGAGAGAGATTCTCCCGTCCCTGTACTACAAGAAGCTGCTCCTCCACCTCCCACGATGGAGGCTCCGGAGGATATCCCTCCTGCCTTCGAGATGGAGGTTATGGAGGATGCTACTTCTTCTGTAACATCAGGGGAAGACCTTCGCATTTCGATGGTAGCCCCTCTGAGTAGTTTGGTCGCTTCCTTTGACTGGAATTGATTTGCAGGATTTCGCCTTCCGTCTTATGTGCCTTTCAAGATCACAGTACAGGCTCTTGGTCTGGTTGTACCCAGCACCATTATAGACGAAGGTGCCTCTGTTAGTATTCTGTCTTCAACTACCTGGCAAGCTTTCGGTTTGCTGCCGCTTGCGCCTGTTACGCAGAATATATTGACTTTTAACAGAAGGACGAGTCAACCGTTGGGGATCCTTCCAAGGTTACCAGTTACTTTGGGAGGCAAAACCGTCCATATGGACATGATGGTCGTTCCAGGCCCCTTGGATTTCAATCTGCTTTTGGGGCGTGATTACACCTATGCCATGGGAGCACTCGTCTCCTCCCTCTTTCATGTGATGTGCTTTCCACATGAAGGACGGATCATGACCATTGATCAGCTGTCGTTCTTTGGTCCTAATGTGGCAACTGGTCCGCCATCACCCCCTCCTGGTTTTTACCCACCCGTTGTATCTGCTCCACCGCAGGTCAACTATGTGTCTACCTACCCCGTGCCTGTGCTCAGTGATGATGCCGTCGTGCATCAGGTGCTGGGGGCATTGGGTCCTGACTTCCAGGATGTTTTCCTTCCATCGGGAGTGGAACTCTTGGAAGCGCCGCCTTCTTGTTCATTTTGATGTAAGCCGGTTAGAGCACAGTTCCCTCCCTGGGTCAAGCTCCTTAAAAAATGAAACAAGGTCGTTGGAGCATAGTTCCTTCATTTGTGTCAAGCTCCTTAAAACATGAAACAAGTTGTTTGAGGATAGTTATTTTAAGTGTGTCAACCTCGTTAAAATAATGAAACACGAGCATGTTCAATTCGAATTTTTGTTTTGAACCTTCAGTCCATTTTCAATAGACTGAAGCTTGGGGGGCATGCACCTCGGATCGAGACACCATGCTGGGGGGCATGCCCGTCTTTCTCATTTTCAAGCATAGTTTTCATGTGTGTGTGTTCATGTGTGCTTTTAAGCTTGCATAAAAAATGAAATGTGTGCATTGATACATTGCGGGAATACATTTCGCATTGGGTCGTTTGTTATGTAACTGATACATTAGATTACATTTGTATTAGACATTTGCATGACATATAGAAAACATCATCACATGTAAAGAAAGATCCATCCAAAATAGTCATATGTATATATATATATATATATGTGTGTCGAAATGTTTGCACAATGTGCATCACGAAACTCAAAAAATATACATAATCGTCTTAGTACATCCGGAGACGCTATTTCTCTCAAAAATAGGTGTGGTATAAATCCTAAGGACTAATCCGCATGGTGCTCATGATAGCACGTGACTGCACGCACTAAGCGCCTCAGGATTCGGTGGATCCGACTCGGAACTCCCACCGTATGGCGCTGATATGCCATCGGTACGTCTGCTAGCCGGGCATAGTCTGGAATCCCGTGGGCAATCCCCTCGAGGTTCTGGATCAGTTCATCTCCTCCGGTGCCTTCTCCCTCAATCTCAGGGGCAAGTTGGGTCCTCCGGGGGATCGGAGACATCCCGGCTGGTCTCTCAGGTCCCACATCTGCATGCATATATGATTGTGTTAAGACGAATGTGTATTAACAAAAAAAAAACATATAAACATAAAATCAAAACTATGAGGTCTTACCCAACTCCTCGTCCCAGTCATCTCCTTCTGGTAGTGGGAGATCTGGGTCGCCGGTAAAGTCAGTTCCTGAATAGGGCCAGTCTTCCACGACGATCAGCTGGCGCCGTAACCACCTAAAAAACTCTGGCTTCCAGGACATCTGTTGGCCACCCCCAGATCTGGGCATCAATGCTGCCCAGCGAACCATTCATGGCTCTCGTGGTATCGGACTCGCCACTGCGGCCCCTTGGCCTTGGAAGATTGGTAAGCGTTCCAGAATGAACGATACCAAGATGGAACCATAACCGAACTGTTTCAGTTTCCCCTGTTTGCACCTTGTGAGCTGCCTTTTCATATTGATTGTTACTGCTTCTGCCCAGTTGAACAGTAAGGGACCCATGCATTCTGAGGCCAGCAGGAGTTGGGTCTTCGTGGCCTCGTGCGGAGCCTGTGACCCAGCAGCCCGCGTAATGGTATGGAGAACTACTCTCAGTGCTAGATCAGGGATGGTGTGGATATCCACCTTCTTGCTTCCTAATCCTGTTTGTGCCCCTCGGCACACCCGTGCCATTACTTCTTCCATCTTTTCCCCAGATGGTCTGCTTCCAGTCAATACAGGGATTGGACCTCTGCGGGACAATCCAGTGATGAAATAAACGTCAGTGACCTCCAGTTCTAACACCTGGTCTCGTAACCTGAACACCTGTTCCTGTTCGTCTCAGATACTGATTAAATATTGGAGGAGCTCGGGCTGAGCTCGTAAACATGGCGTGAGGAAGAACTTTTTCAATCCACAGTTTCTAAGTGCATTCATGCAAGCTTGGCTTTGCATGGGTTGTTCATCCTCTTCTCCGTGCTCTCGTTCCTTCCATTCGATTGCCATTTTGAGTGATTATCTGCATTCACATGGTCAAAAACCCTTAGTTAAATCTTTGATGAGCTTCAAATTCCAAGCAATTTGGTCTAAATGTCAAAATTTTGGGCGAAATTCAGTGTTCGGCCGCTGGCGCGGCTGTTTTGCGAACAGTCGCGCCATGTGGCGCGAGCCCTTTGTAAAAAAGAGCTCATTGGCGCGTGTCCGTGCCCGATACCCGCGCCAATGGGCGCAGCCCTAAAATTCTAAAAATGACCACACAAAACTGATTTTTAAGGGAAAGCTATTAAAAAATGAATGAAAATGAAGAGCAAAAGAGCGCCTCTTACCTGTGACAGACGAGAAGCTGAATGGTTAACTGGATTGGTCGCAATCACCGTCAGAAGTTTCTGCTCCAAAGGGACCACTGTTGCTTTCCACCAAGGTAAATAGTAAAAAGTAATTTTGTTTTTACCAATTTGACATATTTATAACTTTTTCGACGTTAAAAGAGTTTTAAAAGTTATTTTTATCAAATATTTGCATATGTTATGTCGAAAATCGATTTTACGCTTGTTTGGTATGTGCAGCAGCAGGTTTTTGCGACTTAAACGATGGAAACGAGTTGTATTTTATACTTTTTCGGACTCGGTAAATACACGAAAAAGTCACTTTGGAGTCATCTTTCAGCTCTTTTCTGACTCTCTAAACATGAAAAGATTGCCGAGGCCCTTGTCGTTTTGATCTCGTTAAAATGGACACGAATCGACATTCACCCAGTATAAGTTTAACCCTTTTTCGGGCTGGGATGGATTGATTACGAAAAAGGAATACCCTAGCCTATCGCGACTAGGAGGTTTTCCCGGATATTGTTTTCTATCTTTTCGGATCTGGGGAACTATTTACGAAAAGGGACCTGTGGAGTTTTCTTTTCCGCTGTCTTTTCAAACTCTCTAAACATGAAAAGACGCCGAGTTCTTCCTTTGTCAGACTCGTTAAACCACAGTGACATATGGGGTAGTCGAAATGACGTTCTCCGAGTTTCTCCTTCCTAGGACTCGTTAAATGCCCTAGGATGGATTCGCCCGAAGGGCGGACTTATATCACAAGCATATGCTATCCCCTTCAAGCTTGTTATCAAAAATAATTGGGGTACTCGCCAGAAATGGTGGGGGAAAAATGGAACCATCGTCGTTGTCGTCGGCAGTATGTCGCTCTTGAACATGGCACTTGTCTGCATTCGTGTCGAGTTGGGGACATCTCATCTCGCTGCTTCACTTTGCTTCCATGGGTTTGGGTAATCTCTTTTGACCTCTCATCTGTTCACTGCCTCGTCGCCATGACCTTTGATCCGTTGATGTCAAATACTGCCAAGTCCATTGTCGTGTCGTTCGTATGTTCAAGAGAAGTTGGCCTCTGCAAATATCAACCTTCCTCTGTTTCTCATATGGTCCTGATTCACAACAAAACATTATGTTCCTCTGTCTCGTGTCGATGATGTGGGAATCGTTATGGCCCACCTTCGATCAAGGTCACTTCCTGTCGACTTCAACTCATTATCCAGGAAGTTGGTCTAGAGACTCCTTATGGTACCTTGGAGCCTGCATGCCTCAATGGCGGGTTCGTTGCATTCGACGTGAGGTTTACATTATTGACCTCCGATCGAGTGATTCTGCGGGTGTTCGACGTCAACTCATTTATTCGCACGCCGTAGATTGTACCTGTAGTACCTTGAGGACCATTGTCATTATTGGTGGTTTCTCTCGCGTCTGTTAACAGCCTTCATCATTGGCTGGTAATCAGACGATGTTCTTGCATGTTCGACTTCGGCTCACATATTCACATGCTTGAACTTGTACTCTGTTGGGTCGAGATGGAGCGCAAGACCCTGGATTGTGTCTGTTGTAATCCAGGCTGCGATTGTGGATTATTATCATTATGTACATGACTCACTGATTGGATGGCTGCGACCATGCCTGAGTCTATTTGTTTGATCTTAGTTGGATGGCTGCGCCCATACCCTGGATCCGGATTATAGCATACTCTGTTTCGGATGGCTGCGTCCATACCATATATACATCATGTACTTGAGATATCAGTTGTATCTTTCTGCGCAGGTTTTCCGACGGCGGGCCTTCAGTTGAACATGTTCTCGTAAAGCATTTCACCCCTCTCTCTCTCGGGCCTCATACTTTAGGGGGCATCTGTTACACAGTAATTTGTCACCGTCCCTACCATTCCCCGTCCCACACAATGGAGGACCCATTTTGTGACCTGTGAACATTGTCATGCCTTGAAAACATCATCAATGCATTCCTCTAAGCATGAGCTTCATTTGCCCTTGAGACATCTCCTTGGAAAAATCATGAAAAACATCCCTTTTTGCATTGGCGCGGGCAGGCAGTTCAGTACTCGCGCCAATGGGGAAAATCCTGCAAAGAGGTCGCGCCAACTGGCGCTCTGTCATAGAGCAGTAGTCGCACCACCCAATTTAGGGACTGTTTTTTAAATAAGGATGGCGGAAGTTGAGTTCCAACAAACTCACAAACCATTGCCTATCTTGAGTTGGGAGGTTTGGCTGCGGGAGTTCTATGGAAGGGAAGTGGTTTTCCCACCTCCCATGGAACCTTCCTTGTTGATAGGGCCAATCCCATAATAATAGGGATCCCAACTCCCTCCTTCCCCATCTATAAAAGCCTGCTCAAATCCATGGCAAGCTAGTCTTGAAGTGCCTAAGCTCTGAATCTCCATATTCCTAAGAGCCTTTGTGTTGTAAAGAATCCTCTCTTTCCCTTAAGGCTGACTCAAGTAAGGAGACCATTGTCACGAGACTCCGGAGAGGTCTTCCCTTTCCTTGGCGAGCTTTGCGAGACGTGGACGACTGAAGACCCGTCCGAAGGAGACCGCGACGTCAGAACTTGGTTGTAATCTCTCTTCGCTGGTTATTTAATAGATGATTATGATTATGGTTCCACTCTGTTTTCCATCATGTTAATGTGAGTAACGTCCTTTCTGACTGATGTTTAGCTACGTATGCTGGTTTCTATGCTTGTATCTGTTCGTTTCTTCCATGTGCAGGTGTTCATCCGCGGAGATCGTGGAGGGATTGTGATATGCCAAGGCTGAGGAACGGGGACGCTTCTTTTTCAGATCCTAGCGTTGGAATCCAGGTAGGCTTCTATCTCCAGCCTTTTCATTCGTAACTAGGAACTTGCGTCATAACATTGTTTGATTGTTGCTAGACCCCTGCTGGGCTAGTAGGGATCGTCTCTGTCCGTAGAGGGGATTTACCTCCTCAACACACACTCTTTGGTGTTCAACACGCTTCAGCTGCCTAGTACCCTGCTAGAGTGCCTTCTATTGTTCAAGCAGATCTCGTTATCTACTGCTCCTGTTATCAACCAAGCCGTTCATTATGCCATAAATTATTTGTCGTCTGACGCTCCCATTTACTCTTCCTTATCTCAAATCATAAACAAAATCAGTTGGTTTCCGTTTCGTGTTGACTGATGTAGGACGCCTCAGTGCCTACCTTTCAACAGATCACTTCCTATTGACTTCAACACCTTATCTAGGAAGTTGATCCAGAAACACATCAGTACCCAGATACTTGCAGACATCAGTGGCAGGTAGTCTTGTGTTTGATCAAGGGTCTTCATCATTGGCTCTTGGTCGAATGATTCTACGAGTGTTTGACTTCAACTCCTTTTATTCACACTCGCTAGATTGTACTGGGCATCTTAGGGACCATCATCATTATCGGTGGCCACCTTCGCGTCTGTTAACAGTTTTCATTATTGACTGGTAATCAGACGATTTCTCACATGTTCGACGACAAATCCCTCATTCACATGTTGAGAAATATGCAGTTTAAGTGAATCGGCGGTCAAGACCTTGGGGAAAAAGGCTACACCATTAAAGTTGTGTTCCCTTCCCCAAGCTGCGATATTGTTTATGGAGACAACTTCTTCAGCCTGATCCTGTTATGACAGACACTTCCACATTGTGCCTATTGGTGGATAGATTCTTCATATCTCTATTCTAGAGAAATCATGTTGTTTAAAGCTACTGAGCATGGGACATGCCCGACTCTAGGCAAATACTATATTTTTTGACATATGTTGTTGTTTCAGGTTTTCCTCAGTCTTTCAATCTCTCTCTATCTCTACAAATTATAAAGTATTTCGGCCATCGTCTTCGTCTCTGACCTCACACTTTAGGGGGCATCTGTTACAGGTCAAAATACCTCCTCATCAGCTCAAAGGGGAAGACAAATATGGAAGAAGTACAAAGACCTAAATTAAACCTATTTCTGCCAGGGTAACACATACATAGAACAGAACAAGGGCGTTATAACGCAGTCAAGAAATATATTGGCCGCGTTAGTGGCTAGGGCAATGCTCTGTTTACACTAAAAGGTCGCGTTACCCGTGTTTTAAGTTTGAATTGGGAAAAGAGCGCGGAGAAAGATTTGAATCTCCGACTTTCCCTCACGAAGGAGTCAGTGCACAGAGGAAACTGCAGAAGCACCAATTCATTATTGGTCATTGCCATAGAAGACTGAACTCCAAGAGAGGCAAAAGCATGGAGATCAAGGAAACATCTAAGCCTTTTCCATTCCAAACTAGTGGAAAGAGAAGGGCAACAATGTCCTTCTCCCTCTCCTATAAGAAGGAGCTGAAGGCTCTTAATTGAAGGTTGAAGGATTGCTCAAGGTTCTTGCATACTTGTGGAATAGAGAATAGTGTGACATTGTGAAGGCCAAGAGTCAAAGAGGCTCCTAGAGAGCTTGTTGACTTGGACTTCTTCACTAGAGAGAGAAGAGAGATTGGGAGACTGAGGAGGGCTTGGTACAACCAATGGTTGTAATCCTGCTTCTTTCAAAATCAATAGAACTATGTTCGTTTTGTCCATTCAATGCTTAATGTTATCATTGTTGTTTCAATATTTACTTAGTATGATATGAATGGCTCAGATGTGTATAATCTAGATGTTTGTATTTTATTGATTTAATTGATAGGATACTTGTTATATTAGAAATTACACGGGTGCTTTGACTGATTGCAGGTCTCAGATTTGGAGCCGGCGAAGAAGGACTCTTACTTTGCTGCACAGCGCTCTCCAAGGGATTTCAAGACCGTCAAAGAGGTAATTCTCTATTGTATTCCTTCAAGTTACTTCAAAGCTAATATAAACATACTCATGCCATCTTTGTGAACAACATAGCTAATCTTACTGTCTGCCTCGGGCACTGGAAAGCCCTGAGAGGGATATACGAAAACCAACCACCCAAGCAGTTTACCCTATAGCAGAGAGTTCTTCAGAACTCATTATTTTTCGGACCCTTGGACCTTACCTTCCCCTACCTCCACATTAGCGGAAGGTCAAGTGGGTGGAATGGCATTTCCAATGTCTGCAGCTGAGATTGCTTATCAATATATTGTTGACTCTGCAGAGACCATTCCAGCTTCTCTTTCTCTAGAGGAGTTGGATGGCGATGTGGCTCCAGCTTGGACACTTAGTTTTTCTTCTGCCCAGGATTGCCTTGATACCACTCTTCCATCTGAAGAGGCCATCCTGGAAAACTATGAATGCGTATGAATATCACATGTAGGATGAATTTGCATCATCAGGTCTTACTTTTACTGATTTGATGAGATTGGATAGTTGCTGATCTTCATCTCTAGTCTGTTCTTTTGATCTTTGAACCCTTTAGCACCAACACAGGTTTATGCTGAAGGGAACATGGCTATGATTTCTCCTACTACCCCGGTGAACATTTCCAAGGATCCCAATATTATTGAGAATGTCTTCATCGGAGCTGAATGTTCCCGTGAAGAGATTTAGATTTACACCAAGCTCTTTAAAGAGTATAGGGATGTATTCGCTTGGTCTTATGAGGAAATGCCTGGTATAGATCCATCTATTGTCTAGCATGAGATCAAGACTGAAAATACTAGCTTTAACAGGCAAAAACTTCATCACGATCGATCCTAAAGAGAAAATCGACTATAGAAAACGAGGTATAGGCTACTCAAAGGCGGAAGTTGTTTTCATTCCTTTAACAGAGTGGGTTTCGAATCCTGTTCCCGTGGATAAAAAATAAGGAAAAATTCGAGTTTGCATTGATTTCAGAGACCTTAATAAAGCATGTCCGAAAGATAATTACCCCACACCATTTATAGATCAGATTATCAATGAGTGTGCCGGTAATGAGATTTTATCCTTCATGGACAGTTTCTCTGGATGCAATCAGATTACTATCCGTCCTGAAGATCAGCATAAGACTGCATTTATTTGTCCCTGGGGTACTTTTTCTTACCAGAAGATGCCTTTTGGTCTTAAAAATGCTGGGGCTATGTTTCAGCGGGCCATGTCATATGCCTTCCACGACATCAAACATATTATCGAGGCGTATTTGGATGATTTAGCTGCTCGTTCTTGAAAGAGAATTGATCATCCTGCTCACCTCCGTCAAGTATTTGAACAATGTCGTTTCTACAAGATTAGGTTGAATCCGAACAAGTGTGTTTTCGCAGTTACATCTGGTTGGTTATTGGGATTCACTGTGTCGTTGGAAGGGATTAGAGTAGATCCCTTCAAGGTTGATGCAATACTTTGGTTTTCTCCCCCGTCGTCTATTCGTCAACTTCAAAGTCTACAAGGAAAATCTAATTTTCTTCTAAGATTTATCGTAACTTATGCTGAAGTTACCAAAGGATTTATGAGATTGTTGAAGAAGGGAGTTCCATTCTTTTGGGATGACTTCGCTCAGCGCTCATTCGATGCTTTGAAAAAATCATTGACCTCTGCTCCTTTATTGAGTCCACCTGATTATAGCAGGGATTTCCTTTTGTATCTTACAGCAGCAGAATCTACCATTGGTATGGTTCTAGTTCAGGAGGACGATGCTCTTGCAGAGAATGTTATATACTATCTTAGTCAAGGCTTGGTAGGACCTGAACTCCGGTATAGTCCGATAGAGAAGATGGCTTTAGCAACTGTTCATGCTATACAACGACTCAGACATTATATTCTTCTACGAAAAACTTGTGTTTTGGCAGTCACAAATCCATTTCAGTTGTATCTCAGTAGGCGAGTGATTGGGGGTGAATACAATAGATGGATTGTGATTTTGCAGGAATTTGATCTTGAGTTTATGTCTGGCAAGTCTAAGAAATCTTTAGTTTTCGCGGAATTAATCTCTGAGTTGCCCTGTGGAGAAGAGATAGTCTATGATGAATCCTTCCAGGATGAACATTTGTTTTTCATCTCTCCACAGGATCCTTGGTATGGAGATATCATTGTGTATCTTCAGACTGCGAATTTTGCGTCTACTTTTTCGAAAGATGAGTGCCATAAGTTGCATCACTTGGCTAAAAATTACTTGATTATTGGTGATGCTTTATACCGTCGAGGGGTTGATTCAATCTTGAGACGTTGCTTAACTCTCGAAGAAGTTGAGGCTGTGCTGAATGATTGCCATAGTGGAGCTTGTGGTGGTCATTTATCTGGGCTTGCTACAGCCCAAAAAATCTTGCGTGCTGGATACTTTTGGCCTTCAATTTTCACAGATTGTATGGAGTCGGTCAAAAGGTGTCATCCGTGTCAAGTCTATACTCAAAAAATGCGTGCTCATCCAGCTCTGATTTTTCCAGTCATTACTGTCGGTCCCTTTACAAAGTGGGGCATTGATTATACTGCTTGTAACCCGCCCTCTGCTAAAGGTCACAAGTACATTATTGTAGTAGTAGACTACTTTACGAAGTGGGTCGAGGCTATGCCTACTTTTGGGAATGATGGTGAGACAGTAGCTCTTTTTCTTTTTAGCCATGTTATTTCTCATTTTGGCATTCCTAGAGAGATTGTCACTGATCATGGCAGTCATTTTTAGAATAGCATGATGGCTGAGTTGGCTCTAAAATTAGGTTTCCGGCAGGAGCATTCATCTCCGTATTATCCTCAGGCCAATGGGCAAGTGGAAGCCGTGAAAAAATCCTTGAAGACCATTCTTCAAAGGACGATTAATAAAGCTCAATCCAACTGGCATATCATGTTGTATCCTGCACTTTGGGCATACAGAACATCAGTGAAAACTACAACTGGCTTTACTCCGTTTCAACTAGTTTACGAACTGGAATCCGTATTTCCCATTGAATGTGAGATTCCTTCTCTTAAGTTAGCTGTTGAGCTTCTTCCTGACACGTCTAGTCTTGAAGAATGTCTCCTTCATTTGGAACATCTTGACGAGCAGTGTTGCGAACCCGCCACGATGAATGAGGCGCATAAGAAATGAGTCAAAGTTCAGTATGATAAGGCGGTCAAACCTAGGGTTTTCTCGGAAGGTGACCTCGTTTTGGTATATGCCCAAGAGAAGGATGCCCAGGGTGCAGGAAAGTTTAAGTCTATGTGGTATGGCCCCTTCATCGTTAAAAAAGTCCTTAAAAAAGGAGCATATGCCTTGGTTGGTTTTGAAGGAAATGAGTTGTCGGAGCCCATAAATGGGCTCTATTTGAAAAAGTATTATGCCTAGGCTTCGGCCTGGCATTTTGCTTTTGTATATAGTATTTTTAATCTTTGTATATATTTTGTTTTTAGGTCTTTGATGTGATGGTGATGTTTTTGATCTGCTTTGGCAGGTTGTGTCGAATGTCATGAGTCATTATGGTTTCATCGATGGTGCTAGTAGACACACCCGGAACTTGGCTTCTGCGGCTTGGGTGCTTCATCATCCATCCGGTCAGATGTTAGTATCAAGAGGAGTCTGCATTGGTCCTGCTTCCAATAATATAGTAGAGTACACTGCAGTTATTTATCTACTCTCGAAGGCAATATCTTTGGGTGTTGATTCGTTCATAGTTTTCTTGGACTCCCAGCTGGTGGTGTCACAGTTGAACAATACTTATTGAGTTCGAGATCCATTTTTACTCCGGTTGTTTTTTAGGGTACGTTTGTTACAAGGATCATTTCAATTTTTAACATTCATTCATATTCCTCGAGCAGACAATTGGATGGTAGACTCATTAGCTAATCAAGCAATTGATTGGCATATTAATCATTCCATACAGTAAAATTTAATCATCAAAAACATCATGCATTTTTAGAAATTTGTCACATCACATCATAAATCGTTGTATATATATCATCAAAATGTTCAAAAACTATACAAAATTTGGATCCATAAGTCGTACAAAATTTGGGCTTATGCTCGATCATGTTCAATATCAAAATATACAGTCATCCACTAATCATATCTATCTACTCCTGTGGTCCCTGCCCAAAATTCGTGTTCCTATAGAACACGATCGCAGTGGCGATACGGTGGAATAATCGTACCCATTCACGTGGTACTCCTACTACCCATCTCTGGATGGCCTCAGGTAGATCTTCCACTGTAGCCATAGGCACTTGGAGAGTTAAACCCTCCAAGTTCCTTTGTACAACATGGAGGGTCCTGTCTGGGTCTACATTATCCACCTCGCCTCTGCGGCGTTTATGCCGTGGGTAGCCCTCAGGACGGATTGGTCCAATATCTGTATCATGATCATCATAATATTGTAAGTCATTTTGAATCCAATCAAAAACATGTTTTGTTTTCACATTTTTTCATATATATTGAAAAAACCATAAAAATCATATAATTTAAAAATTTCAATCTTACCGATTGCACCCCATGCCGCGCCAGGTGGAAGGACAAGGTATGGATCACCACAGAAATCCATCCCGGCATAGGGGTAGTCCTCCACGACGATGAATTTTTCTCCCCACCATTGGAAGAACTCGTCGTCCCAGGTGGTTCGGGGAACTTCACTTCCCCCAAGTCTCTTCATCAGATCTTCCCATCGGGCAATTCTTGGGTCTCTTGGGATGCTGATGGAAGAGATCACTTTGGGTCGAAGCCCAAGAATCTTATAAAAGAAGAATTTCATCAAGATGGTTCCATATCTGAAATGCTTTGTTTTCGCTTTCCGGATGGAGGTCAATTGTTGCTTCATATTCATTAATAGAGCTGTGCACCAATCATATAGATGAGCTAGGCATTCCACAACTATGCTCATCTGGGCCCTAGATTCCTGATGCAAGGAAGCAGATCATGCTACCCTGCCGATGGTAAACATGAGAATCTTCATGTATAGATCTCTTAAATCTTTTATAGCAATCTGAGTCCCTACTTTTTTGGACCCCTCTACATAGTAGACATGGACATAGTCATCCATAGTAAGCCCGCTCAAAGGCTTGATGTGAAAATCTACTAGGTCTCCCCTCCGTGAGAGTCCAGTAATGAAGTAGATGTCTTATACCTCTATGTGTATGGGCATTTGATCTATCACGAAGCAATCTTCCTCCAGTTCCCAATAATTTACCAGCATTTCGAGCAACCGGACATTACTCTTCATATTTGGCATTTTGAAAAATTTGAGCAATCCGCAATTTCGGAGGATATTGAGCGATTGCTGATCTTGCATTACTTCATTGTCAATTTCACTATGCTCACGTTCCCTCCAGGTGATATCCATCCTGAAAAAATTCGTTCATTTTTCCATTAGAAACACTTTCTTACATTTCGGGTTGCGCATACGCAACTTACCCTGTACACAGTTGCGTATATACGCGGCTTGGTCCATACAAACCCGCGTATGCACAGAGCCCTAAATTAAAACAAATATTTCTACGGTGAAATTTCCAAATTTTAACTCTATTAATGGACAAAATTGATAATAATGATGGATTAAGAACTTACCTAACTGATTCGGCGAAGTTTGATCACTGATTGCTCCTGTTTTGACGAAGAGGCTTTTTCTCCAGAGCTCTTTTTTCCAAATCAGCAAGTAACAATGAACGAAATGTGAGGTAACATGTGTATTTATGCCTAGAATTTGAAAATTTTTGCAAAAAATTGTTATGCTTATTTTTTCAATCCATCTTAAGCTGCATAACCCAGATGCTTGTAAGTGCCCAGATTGGTATATTTCCAGGTACATTTTGATGAAGTTGATATTTTTCTGGTTTTTGATCCATGACTGCTGACCTGTCATGGTAGGTATATGATGTTCACTGGCATATAGGTTAGGGAATCAACTTTCCGTTGCATTTTGCATACTAGCCTCCATTCTGATCACTTGCCATAGGGTTGATCCCATCAGGTCATGAGTATTTCACCCATTTCACTCGCCAATTTTTAATCATGACTTGGTGGTAGAGCCTTCCTTTACATGGGCTTCCTAGTTAGTTCTTCGCTAGCACTTTTTGCCCATGCTACGTTTTATGTAGGCTCGGGAGTCCTCTTTAGTCCCGCCATGACTAATGTGTTGAAGCTTCATTCTTCTTCTTCTTCACTATCATTTTTCTGGCGATTACCCTAGAGGCTCCCTGGTGTTGTTGAGTTGTATTACTGCATTGCATATTGGCTACTTGTTTATCCTGGCCTTTAGCCGGCTTCATTTGGACTCGATGTTTAAGCCATCTTTTGACCTTGACTGTCTGTACAAGTTAACCATTGCATGCACTTAGCTATCGCGACTTGACACCCTTTTTACCCATGGATGGAACATTCCTTTGAGTATCGCTGACCAGTTTCCACCACCTTGCATTGAGCATAGGATTGTTCCTATCCCAGGAACTAGTGCATCTGTTTCTTGATACTCGTTCTATCCATTGTACCATAGCATTCTTTTATTATTTTTCAGGCTTATTATATGAAAAAGACAAAAAAATCAAATATAACAAAAAGAGGGAGCAGGATGCTTCCTTCGATCTTCAAGGAGCAGAGGCGTATAGGTTGTAGCCTTGAACAAAGCACATACACTTATATATTTCCTTCATTTTGGATGGTTTTAGTTTTGACCTAGGTTCAGCTTTTGCCTTGTTTCACTGGTCAGTTCTCCCCCAGTTGGTTATCTCTTCCAATCATATCGAGAGTTTGTTTTTGCCTCCTGCATAACAGACTTATACAGTGTCATTTTTTACTGCCATGGTCATCACAAGTCGTGCTTTTGTTCAAGGGAAGTTTAACCAGAGTCGGCCATTCTACGGTGTCTATTGACTCATCATTCAGTCGACCTTCCTGGTCTTGTCAGTATCTTGTTCTATCACATCAGATGTTTTGGTCTTCTGCTCGTGCTGGTTTGAGAAGGTCTCCATTGAATTCTTGCTGGCGGGTTTGTCTCTCATCGACTACGACATATTTCTTAGAGAGTAAACCTAGAGCCACACCCTGGCCCTATTTCCATCATTGATAGGTGACCTTGTGCTCGGCATTCGATCATCATTATGGGTCTTTGACTGAGTGGTTACCCCTGTGTTCGACGTCAGCATAAATTATCACACTTGGGATTCGTGCAGTACCTTGATTTCCATTTGACCCTATCGGTGGATATCTTGCCTCTATGTCAGATTTAATTATTGGTTGGTTCGGAGGGTTTCTTCCATACGCTAGCTTCATCTTGTGCATGTCGAAAATGTACTTCGGTTTGGTTCCGTCACTCTGCTTCATCTGATTCCTTCCAAATCTTGGCCTGCGGGTTACACTCGTGCTGGACTGATGTGGGATGCCTTAATGCCTTCCTTCCAGCAGATCTTTTCCCATCGAATTTGACTCATTGCTCTGGGAATAAGGTCTAGAGTCTTTTGTCAGTACCTTAGGGTTTGCAGTCATCAGTGGCAGACTCTTCACTATTGACAGTGGGGATTCATCAATGCCTCCTGATTGGTAGATTCTTCCAAGTGTTCGACTTCAACTCATTCATTCGCACTTGTTAGATTGTACTGGCACCTTGACACTCATTTTCATTATCGGTGGGTTGTCTCGCATTTGTTAACAGTATACATTATTGACCGGTAATCAAAAGATTTCTCACATGGTCGACTTCAGCTCATTTATTCCCATTGTGTAGAATTGTGCCATCGAGATCGGTGAAGACCTCGGGTTGCATCAACATTTTGCGGTTCACTTTTGACAGTCCATTCAGTTTCTGCCAGTGATGTTGTCCACCTTTATATGTTGCAGTGTCAGTACAGTAACATCCTATATGTTGGCTCCCGAGTTGCGTGATTGTACCATGTGTTCCACCCCTTATGATTTGGTACCTGGAGATTCAGTTACTTTTGTGATCAGACATCCATTTTCAGCACTATTGATCAGTTTGATATATGTGATACTTGGACATTGATTCCAACTTGTACTTCCAGGCCATGCTCAGTTGATTCATTGTGTACTTTCAGTTCAGCTATACTTGTATACATTCTGGATCTATTATGTACTCTCTATATGGATATATTTTTGACTGAGCATGGGTATTCTCACCTCAGACATGAGCTGACTCTCTATTTTCTTTCATTAGTTTTTGGCAGGTTGAAATCTGGTGAAGTCCTCTCTTGTCCTTGCGAAGTTCTTTCTATGTACATAATACATTTCGGCCATCATGTACCCCTTCTGACCTCATATATTAGGGGGCATCTGTTATAGCATCATTTTTCACCCTCATGTGATTCATGATTGTCTCTTTGGCCTTGGGCACCCATTCCCACAGACTTGAGTAAAAGTTCATAAAAAATAGTGTTTAAAATCCCATACACGAATATGCCCAGACTTTTCCGTGTGTATACACGAGTCCAGAGATACTTTTCCACGTATACCATTTAAATCATTAAAAATATATATAAAAATCCCTATTTTCGAGGCTGGGTTGATGGTTATTCTTGTAATTCAACCACCCCAGCCCATGGCAACATGTTTCCAACAGATTTAAAATACTTTGAGGGAGTATAAAAGCCCCTCATATGCATGGCCTAAGGGAGAGAGAAAATTATAGACATTATACTCTGTTAGAGCCCAATTCAAGTCTGATTTCCCGTGCCTCTTACACTTCCCAGATTTTTACAGGAAACCCTTGTTTCCTGGAGATGTTCATCAGCTTATATGTTATCTCGTGTGCAAAAGTCTTGAAATAATCCTAGTGAGGCAAGGGCGGGACGGATCCAGACGACGGTCTGTTCAAAGATCGTGGAAGGATTCAGGTGATCTCTCCACCTTTCTACTATTGTATATGCTATTCGTAATGAAGAAGAACCATCTTGTTCCCAAATTCACGTGTTAATATCTGCTTGCATATGTGAAAATATTGTTAATTAAGAATTTATTATTGTTTATATGATGTTTCACATGGATTACACTGACATTTAGGAAAGATATATGCTATACAACTAGATTTCCGTGCATGTATCTTCTTGATTTCCAGGTTGAAGAGGAAGAAGGGTTGCTGGGGGTTTGAACCCCGCGGGATCTACATCAAACGTAGGATCTACGGGTGAGTTCTACAATCTATAATATCTAGTTTTTAGCGTACAAGTGTGGTTGTGTGAGTCATTCTTGAATAGCATGCCCTGATCTATGGAGGTTTTTGACCCAACGACCTCTAGGGAGTTATTTCCCGAAAAAATTAGAGGTGAATAAAAAGATTTGGCATAATATGCCGATCAATGCATTGTGGGAAAACCAGGTGAGTAATAAAAAGTCTATTGGTATGTCTCCTTTTCATGTTTTTTATGGTGTCTAAATCGTGTTTCCTTCATCATTAGCAGTCCTGGTAATGAAATTTGTACAAGAAGCATGGACAAAGGAAAATGACATACAACACTATATTAATCAAATGATACACCTTCAAAAAAGAAGAGATGAAGTATTTTAGAATAATTCAAAACTTCATGACATGATAAATAATATCTATGATTGGAAGACTAAGGAAGACAACTTCAAGGTTGGAGATGTGGTACACTATTGCGATGCCAGAAATGAAGACAAGGGTAAGCATGGAAAATTTGAGAATTTATTGAAAGGGCCATATCATATTTTAGCTTTTCAGGGATAGAATGCTTATTTTCTTGAAGAGATTAATGGAGAAGAGTTTTTAGGAGGACCAGTCAATGGTATGCTCCTGAAACACTATCTTTATGAAATAAATTTCTCGATCAGTTTTCAATTTCATTGTAAATATTAGTTACATTTTCTATAAGTGTGAAGTAGAGAATCACTAAAGTTCGGTGCCCAAACTGAAGGCCATGGAGTTTCAATGGTTTCTGCCATTTTCAAAAGTTTAGTTTTTAGTCAAGTAAGTCAGTATTGAGTCAAGTTTCAGTAATTTGAGTTTGCCTTGAGTAATTTTATTTTTCTAAGTTATCTGTTTTTAGTAATGTTATTAGTTTGAGTTTTTGACCATATTGGCCGAATGGATAAGGAACTGATCTGCAAAATACAGAGTTCTATGGTTCTTGACACCTATTTCAGATCTATCATCCCCAATAATGCCAATGTTAGTGTCATTATTTGAATCCTGCCATTAGTGATCAAAATCCTATTTTCATATCATTTTAGGAGTCCCATTCATAAAATTTTATTCATTCCACTAGTTCATGCAAAAATTTATCACTGATGGTAACCCTAAGTCAAAAAATTTCACCTTTTCTAAATTTCCATTTCTTGTTGGCTAAAATTCATACCTTGCTAACTGTACATCATCCATAAAGCTAATGTCATCATGAAAACCAATCTTTTAAGGTTTCATTAGGTTTTTAGGGTTTTTGTCAAAGGTCCAATAAACACACCATTTCCATTAAATAAAGCCATCAAAGTAAGAGAGTGAACAAAATAAAATCTCTTTACCATGTAGATATAATTTTCAAAGATGTAATTCTGATTCCAAAGTTTTTATTTTCATCCTAGTATGGAATTTTTATTCCAAAAAGATGTAATTTTATTTTTATTTTGTAATTTTATGTCATTTAATATGGAATAAGTACAAGGTTCCCAAGCTGCCAACTTAGAGTTCCACATGCCAACAAAGAAAATATCAAAGTGCAAAGAGTTCCTAGTCCATTAAAATGATCAATTGTCAAAGGAAAGAAGTCAAAATGAAAGGTATATTTTAAAATGTTTAAAGTGAAAAAAAGAAGGAAAAGTGGGTCCCAAAGATCAAAAGATCCAATCCCTCAAGCATAAAGCCCATTCAAAGATAAAAAGACATTCATTTGTTCTCTATGTTATCAAACCATAACTCACATAGATCAAAAAATCGAAATTGATAGGTGAAAGGTCAAAATTCTTGGAGGTGCTTCTCACCTGGAACAAGGCGCTGCACATAGAGCCAAGGAATTGTGCATAGATCAGAGGTGTTGCCATAGAGCATAGGCGCAGCGCACCTGGCCAAGATCACTTGCAAGCTTCCAAAATTCATGCAGGTCCTCCAAACATTTAGAAAAGTGTCTCTCCACTTCCTAGCAAGTAAGTAAGGCATCATTATGACCTCCTTGCATTTCTTAAGTGAAAATGTCATGGTGTCAATATTTTCATGAGAAAACTCTAGTTTTTTCAAGATAGAAACCCTAGTTTCACTTTCTAATCCAAAATTTGATACTCGAAGACACCTTTTA
The DNA here is from genome assembly GCA_034641835.2 of Pinus albicaulis. Lineage (NCBI taxonomy): Eukaryota > Viridiplantae > Streptophyta > Pinopsida > Pinales > Pinaceae > Pinus > Pinus albicaulis. The sequence continues at coordinate 6,929,202 of MU968317.1, forward strand.
CCCTTCCCACATCACAATAAATCCTTTCCCAACCCCTATATCATTAAATCCCTATCCCAAACCCCTTTATCCCCTAAACCATAAGACCTAGGTATTTCAAATTCCTAGGCTCCCAAATCCCCATATCTGTATTAAAATTCCTATTCCCAAATCCCACAAAATTTCTACTCTCTGTCACCTTGCTCAATTTAATAATCCCTTACCCCACCTCCCTAATTTTTTCCATCCCGTTCCCCACTCCATAAACCTATATTTAACTTCCAATTCATCTCCCTAGGGTTTCTAGCCAAGACACTATGGAACAAGAAAACAAAGAATTCAACGAGGAAGAAGAAAGGGAAGAGAAGAGGCCACCCAAAGGAGGGAAGATCATCAAACTTGAACCTACAAACACCAGAGAACTCATGGCCTCCCCTATGACTGTGACATGTTTCAAGCATATATGATTCTTTTAAATTTGTGAAAAAATAAAAAAAGTCCAACATCATTCTATTTTGAGCAGGCTTTTCATCTCTAATCTTCATGATAACTAGGTAACCCTTGCTGGTGTCACTTTCATAGTATCCACACCCATTATAGCAGATGCCACTAGAATTACAAATGTTGGTGAAAAATGGTACAAGGAAAAATACTTGGAAAATAATTACTATGACCCATATATCAAGCCAAGGTACAAGAATGAAAGAAAAAGATTCTTTCCTTTCTCTTACCTCCTGGATAGGTATGCCCCCATGATGAAAATCATAATGAGGTACTTTTCTTGTGAAGGAAGGTTCTCTAGACTCTACACCTAACATATCGGGTTAATAATGCACTTCAAAAGGGTCAAAATTCTCAACATACCTTATTTTCTCTTCAGGGACATTGAAAAAATGACATACATTGTTCAAAAGAGAGATTATGACCACCAAATGAGAATTATTTTTCACCACTCTCTCATCAAGATCATTGTATGCCATCACCTTGATAAATTGAACATCTCATGGGAAAATTTCATAGATAATGACATCTTTACTGCTCCACCAATTCAACATGCTCAAGTTGTGCCTCCACCATCTCATCCTTCCACATCATTTCCTCCATCTCAACCCATATTACGTAATTCTTCATCAACTCAAATTACTTCACCCATTTCAGCACCATCATCACCATTTCACACTCATATTGGGTCATATAGCATGGTTAAGATCAGTGATCTTCAAAGTACCAAAGTGGCTGAGATAGAGACATTGGAAAAAACATATCGGAGAGGTCATAGGCAAGTGTTTGCTCCACATATTGTGGAAGAGACCTTGCCTTCTTCATCAACAAAGCAGGTATACAAAGGAAAGAAAAATATGACAATGACAGATATTCAGGAAGAGATTAGGCATGAGGAGGGAAATCTTCATGAGACAAAAATGGAGTTTGACCTTCTTGACTTGAATCACCAAGATGATTATAAGGTCACTAGCAAAGTCATCAAGGAAAAAAAGGCCAAGATTAAAGAGCTACAAACTAATATTGATAGATCTAGATTTTTCATTCCATTTCTTGAGCAGGAGAACCAACAAATAAAGGCCAAAAACTTCATTGATGAAGTGAAATTCATCAAAGCTCAAAGAGAGGCAAAAAAAACTAAAGTCTTGCTTGAAGAGACACTAGAAAAATATGGTGTGCTAGATGAACCAGAAGAACAAGTATCAAAAAGAAGGCCCAGAACTAGAGGTTTGAAGGGACCCCTAGAACTAGAAAGGAATAAAAAAGAGAACTAGCAAATGAGTTGACTCTTAATGAATAATTTGTAGTGGTAATAAATGAGAACTAGGAGTAATGGCTTGAAAGGGTGAACCAAAATCATGAGAAGATCCTGAAGAAATAAAACAAGGACAATGATATTCAGATAAGGATGGGAAAGCACTATGCCAAGAAAAACAAAATTGGAAGGTCAACACTTAAACAAGGCAATGCAAAAATTGAAATCTTGACCATGCAAGAATAGAAAAGAAGGCTTCATACCCTTGCTAAAACCTCACTCCATGCCTAATCCTCATCATCAGATACCATTCAAAAAATTCTGGCAATTTTTTTATGTGAATTTTTAATGTTTTAGGGTTTTATAGGTTAAAAACAACATCAAGAAAAGAAAAAAAAGAAGTTGAAGAGAAATTGTAGGGTTTGAAGCAGCTAGATATGTAGGGATCTGATAAATGACAGCGGTTCTAATCTTAAACCGGTGTGGAGTCGCTAGTTGTTAGTATGAATCTTAATTGCAAGTGTACGAATAAAGACCACTCTAGTTGTGCATAAAAAAAAATCCTAACAGCAAATATGACTGCCAATATCTTTAGATCTGCAATTTGGTGATCAAGATAAATGCTGCAAAAATCTATATTTATGCATCAAAAGGCATTAAGTGGTAAATAAAAACGAGATTTACTTCATGCATCCAATAGACAAGATAAGAATATGTTGAATGAATTTTATAATAAGGGCACCTGGGAGGAAAACATAGAAGGATGTTACCAAATCTCTTCAATGGGATGGGTTCTTGTAAGTCCTCAAAATTTTAGATCTAAAATTCCTCTATCTTGATGGTGTAGAAAACCCAAACAAAAAATTGAACTCAAAGGGATCCCACAAGCAAAAAGATGGAAAAATATGACAATGATGGTCGATCAAAGTCAGACCAAAAGTATAGATCTAGAGTGATCTTTAGGCAACAAAAGGTAGTGAATGAATGGAAAAACCCTTCTATTTATAGCAAAATATTGAGTTAGTCTAGATATTGGCACAAAATTAAAATATTATTAACCAAATCAAGATCCAACTTTTATGGAATATTTTATTATATTTGTTGGAGGGAAAAAGAATTTGACTTGGGTCAAATCCCTTTATTTGTAAATAATAAATAAATAAATGATTTATTTATTATTTTAAGGATGTGGTTGAGTAATAATCAAATAAATAATAATTTATTTAATTATTAATGAATGATCTAGTCAAACTTAACAAGGAATATTATTTAAATAAGGTTTAAATAATTATTCCTAGAAAATAATAAGATAAATAATAAATTATCTAATTATTTTTCCTATTTTGGGTTAAATATGACCAGGAATATTAATTAAATTGTTGTTTAACTAATTATTCCTTGAGGAAAATCAAACAAATGTGGATTTATTTAATATTTCCTCATGGGGTTTCCTGTTTAGACCATAAACAACTTAATAAAGGTGGTTTAATAAGTTATTTTTCATAGTGAAAGCAATTTTACTTAGGGTCAAATTGGTCTTACATGGTGTACTTAGGTCCATCTAATAGCAATAGGTTAGATGACCAAAAAATTGTGTAACAACATGTCTATTCACATGCTTTTACAATATAATCATTATTTAATGTTCATCTATTTATATCGAATTATCCTATGCTTCCAGTGGTCCGCAAACCGTGGTTTGAGGACTCTTGGTCTACCCCTTGACCCATTACAATGTGTTTGGGGCTTTGACCCACCCCAAAACCCCTGCGTTAGACTAATTAATACCAAAAATATACAAAATTGTACAAAATTCGTAGCTTTAGGGGACCCTGTTCCAACAATCGGGGACCTAATCTGAAAAACTAAACCCCTAAAAATGAAGAGTAAGGTTAGGCCACCTACCTACCACTGATAGATCCTGATTCCAACATTCAGTTTGTCTGCTACGACCACTACAAGTTTTAGGGCCTTCTCATCCTCTCCAAATTCAGGAAAACTCACATAGCAAATGAATTAAATTGGAGGGAAATCACAATTTGTAAGGAAAACCCCCAAACTTTCCTTCGCTAATTTTGACCAAACCATAGCCCGGTTTGACGAACCGTTAGCACCATTGGAAATCTCTCACTGAGCACTATAATGGGAATTATTTTGTTTTAAGTAATTTGACACTTCACTAGGCAACCACTTTTCCAATAAGGATCATTTTTTCACCTCTTAAAATAAACGTTATTCACACGCACTGCCTGTATTTGGGGCAACACGTTGCCTTCATACTTTTCAACTCCTATGTTGATTTTCATCATGAGTAACCATCTTTTGCCCATGTTTTCATTGTCCCCCTTGGGCCTATCCTGTGTGGCAGCATCATCAAGTCACCCTTGTTCATAGAATTTGAGTTGAGTCATGATCACATTCATGGAGTCTGTCCTGAGTCCCTTTATCTCATGTTACAGTCTTCCATCCATATTTGTGTCGCATTCATCACATGTTTCTCATTTTTTCCTCCAGTCATACTATCCCTCATCCCCTCCCGATTTGAGTCAGTCGCTGCTAGGTCATCCATGATTTTTATGCTCTGATAAGGGAAGTCATTTGTCTGCTATTCAATATCCATTATGCAATCATCATCCTTGGTCTTAGTCCATTTGTCACTTTACTATCATCCCTTATATCTTATTTTAGGATTCATCATTACCTCACCTATGGTGGAGCTACTTCTGTCGACATCAACACATTCATTCCAGAATATAGGTCTAGAGGGTGGTGTACCTTAGTTCTAGCTTCCATTCTTTTTTGGTGCATCAGATCAAGCAAATGGAACCATCAATTCCCTTTGACTTAGTTGTTTCTCATCTTCTTGGCCTCAGCTCATTATTGGATGACTGAGATTCATATACTTGATGGTCTAGTGATTCAACATATCGTAGTAGTGATCGTCAGGTGTGTGTGAGATGTTTCAGACCTCATGACAGTTGGCCCTTCAGGTATCCCCCCACATTCCCTAATGACTTGAGATTATGCTACATCCTCAGATGTATCTCTACAGATTTGATGAGTTTGGTTTCATTCGCTTGGAGCTCCCATAGCATGAATGTCTTCATTTAGATGATCCATTTAGATTTGCAAAGCCACTTCCTGTTCAATTGGCTTCTTTATATGTGAAACCCATCCCCTTCCCCATGTTATATGAATGGGTATTAATTATGTCTCATGTACTCAAATGTTGTTTTATTTAGTCCCTACACATGTTTTTCCACCTGCATTATGTATATGGGATCCATTGTATTATTTTTTGGCCCATTTATGCCAGCATGTCATGTATCATGTACTATACATTTTATAGCTCAGTCCCACATTGTTGGGCTCTCCATTATATTTTTTACTTTGTCATCTCAACGGGCATAGGTATGCCTCCCCCACCCCATTGAGAATAGGTAACACAACATAAAAGGAAATTTATATCATTTGTAGGTCTTTCCCCACCATTCATTGTTATTTCTCGCTTATCTTCTTCTATGTATATCTCTCTCTCTGACTCAGCTTTTGTGTCTAGTTATTGTGTTCTTACAGCGTATTTCGGTCATACAATTTTCTCCTATCACTCGTGTTATCACTCCGCCAGATCTCTAAGGCTGAAGAAATCCCAACAGAGGTAACCAGAGACCAATATTTTGACTTGGTATCTAGACATACAAATCAAAGAGGGATCTCTCCACAAAATTAGAGCCAAGAGGGCTATATGAATTAGGGTCTTAGGCTATGTATAAGTACAGGGGTTTTTTTTACTGAATTGGGTTGTTGGAAGGGTGAATTAGGTCAAAGAGGCTAAGTCAGGGAAAATAGGATTAGGGTTGTAGAAATTCAAATGGGACAAGGTAGGTAGAAAACCTAACACTTTAGTGTTTCTTGAGTGGGATGCATTAGAAAGGTGAGGAGCTAGAAAGATCAAGGCAAGGCATGAATTCTTTCGAAATTGAAGAATATGGACAAACTATGAAGGTTTTCCCAAAATAGAGCATGAGAGATGTATTATGTTTATCAACTTAAAAACCAACAATCGTAGAAATGAAATGAATCATGAAACAAAAAATTCATACAAAATGATACATAAGAAGAACAATGCTAAATTCTCATACCATATGTATCCCAAAGAAATAGCTACAACCTTTTCATTAATTTCCTACCAAATATATTACACTAGAGTCTTTGATCAATGCATCAACATCCAACCTATGAAATGAGTAAAAAAATACATGAGATAGACCTCAAAATAACTCATCCCATCCTTAGGGGTAAAATCCATGAGAGGAGTTGCATTTCCACCAAAAAATGAGCTGAATATCTAGAGTGTAGGGAGGTCAAACTAACTCATCCCTCACTTTTTGCAAACTGATTCATTACATGTCATCAAAACTTTTCACCTAATGTATTTGCCCTAGGTAACTGTAGAAACATCATAATTACATTTACTTCCATCAATTACATTAGTAAAAACATGATTTCTGAAGGTGAAATCAAAATTGCAAAGAAAACTCAGAAAAATCATACATTGATAGGGTGCGCAACGCAAGTGTCACGTGTACAATGCCATCTTCAAGCTGATTTTTGAGGGGGTTTTAGATGTCAAAACGGAGCTCATGATAGCTCATTGGAAATATTATCTAGTATAATTTCCAAATATTTTTTTTTTTGGTAGAGAAGACTTGATTTGGCCTCCCAAAAAGTGATTCTCCCAATACTGATCTATGTGCAATGCCAAGGTGAAAAGCGAGGCAGAACTGTGATTTTTTTAAGGTTTTTTTACCTTTTAACCTGCTAGTTTGACCTAACAAGGCTAGAAAAGTGATTTTCTTGCATGTTTTCCCTATTTTCAATCTGATGGTGGTCTTATTTTTTACGAAAAGATGCATCAAATAGGTACGCATCGCCTAGGGCATTGCGCACCTAACAGTCCAACCTTTACAAACTATGATTAAGAAAAATCTTTTTACAAAATTTATCTGTCCTAAAAATGATTGCATGGATTTATTATTATGTGGCAAAGGGATATTAGAAATCTCTTTTATTCTGTCAGGGTCAATATATATGCCATATTTAGATACAACAAATCCTAAGAGTTTCCCTTTATTAAGAGCAAAGAATGATTTTTTTGTATTTAAAGAAATGCCATACCTTTTACATCGTTCAAAGATCTGTTTTGAATCATGTAGATGGTTGTCTCTTTTATTTGAAAATATAGTTATTTAATCTAGATAGACAACAACTGACCTATTAATGAAACCTTTGAAAGATATATCCATGGCTCTTTGGAAAGTAGCTCCTGCATTTATCAAACCAAAAGGCATTTTTTGGTAGGCATATGTTCCCCATTTGGTTCTAAATGTAGCTTTTAGTCTATCATCTGGATGCACCAGTATCTAATTATATCCTGAAAAAACATCAAGAAAAGACATAATTCAGAACCAGCTACTGCTTGAAGTATCTGTTCCATTGTTGGTAGTGGGAAATTATCTTTTTGACATGCCTTGTTGAGATTTCTAAAATCTATACAAATCCTAATGTCTCCATTCTTTTTCCTAATAGGTGCCAGATTTGAAACCCAATTCAAATGTCTAATAGGGAAAATAATTTTAGCTTTCAATAGTTTATTCAACACTATTTTAAATTGACTTTCCAAGTTGGGATGAATTTTCCTTAACTTTTGTTGCACCAGTTTCTCATCGAAGATCATTGGAATTGTATGCTGAATGATAGAAATATCATAAGTTCTTAAATCTTCGTAATTCGAAGTAAAAACATTTTTGTATTTGTTTAGAAGTTTGATGAAAGCAAACCTTTCTTCTGGTGTTAGCTCGAGTCCTAGATTGACATTTTGTGGTTTAGATTTAGTGCCAGGGTTTACTAATTCAAACTTTAAAGTAGAACTTTGAAATTTGGCATTAGTGACATTTTTTAATCTATCTTTGATATCATAGAGATCTTCAAGCTTAACCACAGATTTCAGGATGGAATTTTCACTATTTTTTAATTTTATTTGGAGATCATGATCACTTTTATCAACTATTTGATCATCATAATATTTCTCCGAAATTAAGAATTTTAGGATGTCTTCATCATGATTAAACACTCGCCAATTGGTGACATTGTTAGGGACAGATGGTCGAAAAATAAATTCAACTAAAACCTATCTAGACTATAATCCTCAGCTGGAAGGAGCTTAGAAGCAGCATTAGCTAATAAATCAGCTGCTGCATTCTGAGATCTAGGAATAGGGGAAATATTAAATGCCAGAAAGTGAGTTGTAAGATTTTGAACAAGGGCTTGGTAATGTTTAAGATGACTTGAAAGACAAAAAACAGTATTCCTAACTTGCCTGATGACAATTTTAGAATCACCATATACCTTCTGATATTTGACATTAAAGCCTATTTCTTTGTAAATTCCTTGAATCAAAGCTTCATATTCTATAGTGTTATTTGTACACTCAAATTCTAGTCTGCATGACAACATAATTTTTTCCCCTTCTCGACTAATTAAAATACATCCTTCCCCTACACCATCATTGGACTTTGATCCATCAAAGTAAAAAGACCAAAATGAAGATTTATCTACATATTTATTTACAAATTGATCTGCAATATTAACACATCTTGAAGTATCGGTATGTGAGAAGTTTTCAACTTGTGAAGTGAAGCTATTTACAGGGAAAGGTGATTGTTGGGTGTTAAAATTTCCAAAGAATGATTCGGCTGAGTAATTTCCAAGAATGTTATTATTGAAGGCTACAGGTTGGTTTTATTTTTCAAACTCTGTTACTGTATGGGTCATGTGTTTCTCCCGATCAATCTTAATTTGATTTGGTTTCCCTTTATAGGGAAGCCACATGTGAGACCAATCGTTAGAAATATAACCATGGAGTTTTTCAGACCAATCCCTGCTTAAAATTAAACCATAAAACTCAGGGATGTCAACAATCAATATATCAATTCTCTAAATTACTCTAGGATCAGCTGATAGCCTAATAGTGACTGAATTAATTTCTCCTAAAACTTGCACTTAGTCTAATTTAATTGGACAATATGAACTGCAGATTTCTGGGGTTCAATGTTTAATTTAGAGCACACTAAGGCTGGCATTATGTTTGATGATGCCCTTGAATCTATCAAGCAGTTATGCAAATTCCTTTTATAGATCTCGTAAGTTAAGAGAAAGGGAGGTGTATGTGAATTAGATCTATCTCCAATAAAAACAGCATCGGTAGAATCTACTTTCTCGTATGGTGGCTTACCTGATCCTTTGGTTGCCTTGGATAATACATTAGTTGGAAGAGGAGAAGTAGGTACTGCATTTAATTCCTTTAACAACAGCTTCAGTTGATACTTGAGCTTGCTGAGTTCATGTAAAGAAATTTTTTCTCTGGTCTTCTTCATGTCTTCTATAATGTTATAATCCATAGAATCAGACACTACTAGTGTTTTAGATGTTGATGGAGGATTAGAAGATGATGGCTGATTTTGTGTAGGAAAAGGAGAAGCTTTCTTTATCGGAGCCTTATATTTGGTAGCGGGAGTTGAATTTTCTTCTTGGGGGATGTTTGAATACTTTTTGTTGCATTCTTACTTCTTTTTTTTACTGGGAGATATTCCTATTCATTTTCATTATCTGAGTTAGACAAAATAAAATCCCACATCCCATGGCATTCAACTAATTCTTCTTCTTCGTTTTCTTCTGATGATAGAAGTGTATCTTCCTCTAAATCTAAATTTACATTATATATTGCATTAGGTGGTTTAGGTTGAGTTGGCTGATATCTTTTGAAGTTCCTAAATGGCCTTTTAGTTGAAGTTTCAACTACCTGTTTTTTAATTTCTACCATTTCATTAGACATAGTTTTCAGGACTTTTTGTAATCCTTCCATATCATATGGATCTTTAGGCACTTTCTTCTTTGAATCATCCTTGAAACTAACCTTTTTGGATTTTCTCTCTTCACTAGAATTCTTTTTGTCTAAGGCAATGATACATTTTTCTACAGTGATTGCTTCCTTCATGTTTCGGCTAGTGTAGGTTTAGCAGCTCTATCTACAAAGATAGATATATTTGAAGGCAAAGCAGATATATACCATTCACTTCGGACTTCTTCATTAGGCTTTGATGTTGCAGGAATTTTATTCAAAAACTTTTTAAATCGAGAGTTGAAGTCTTTGATGGGTTCTTTAGATTATGATTTCAAATTAGAGAGATCGTTAATCAAAGTTGCTATTGATCTATCATCTCCGAACTTGGTTAGGAATTGTTCCTGAAAAACATCCCAGCTATCAATGGATCCTGGTGGTAATGAAAAATACCAAGATCCTGCTACTCCTTGCAAAGTATATGGAAATAGTCTGACTACAACATCTTCTTGTGTTACTCCATTTAAGTTTACGGACAACATGAAGTTGTTAATGCGTTCTTCAAATAATATGTCGATATCAGGACTAAACTTTGGTAACCATTTCTCGGGATGAGCTGGTAATTGACTCAAAGGTGTAGGCATTGTAACAGCTCCTATATTGGTCCATGGTCTTGGTTGAGGCTGTGCCATCCTTGTACTAATAGTAGAGGAAGGTGAAGGGACAGTTGAAAGAGATTGAGTAGATGTTGTTGAAAAAGTTGTACCCTTCTGGATTGTGACTTGAAGTTGGGAAAAATATGGTTGAGTTTTCAATTGTGTGAAATTTCTGGATGATGATGATGAAAGAGTCTCACTGTTTGACTCTAAACGTGTTTTTCTAGCTCTTTTTTGACTTGGCAGAGGAAGTTCAGTCAGTAAAATACCAAGCTTTTCACTCTGTAGTCTAGTAAGAGGCTGGGAAGGTATGTATTATGAAGTCACACTACCTTGGGATAGCTCAGACTCTTCTTGCGATAATTAAAACCCCTGGAGTTTATGAATTAGAGATTGTACTTCAGGAGATTCAAAAGATGAATCGTCTGATACATCTAAGGTTTTGGAAGTGGGTGTAGTAATTTTCTTTTCAACTTCTTCCCTAGAAATTTGAGATGAAGGGGAAGTTGAAGGAAATGATAAGGGTGAATTACTCTTGGAATGGCCTGTGGATTTGGACTTACTCGCCATTCACAGCATGGACCTCCTTCTAGCGCCAAAAATTTTTAAGCCCCTAAAATACTAACTTCAACATTAGGGAAAACCACCTAGTCTGGACCTTAGTACAACTCTTTTTCTGTTTGGGATGGTGGCTCTGACTGGATAATATGGGACCGGTTTCCTAATGATATATGGGTTGATGATTGGTTTTTTGTATAATGGGTAATGGAAATGATAATTAATCTAATCTATAACTTAATAAATAGAAATAACTCTACTTAACCCGGGTATCTTATGATAAATGTGATTCTAGATTTGTTCCAATTAGATGAATGATCATATAGATGGCTTATTCATCGAAAAGAAAGATGCATTCATGTATAGTAATTAATTTGTTTAAGAAATTAAACAAAGTAATGATGATAACATATCGCATTCATATATATATATTTATGTCACCCACATATATTTTAAAAGATAACAATTATAAGTTTTCAGAAATGATATAACAAAGGACTATTTCACAGGCATACATATGTAAACAATAGAAATTTTCAAAGAGAATGTTTCATTTCATAAGGAAAATTAAACAACATGATAATGGTAGGAATACCAGATACATTTGTAACCTCCTGATGCAAATAATGCTCCAATCCCGTTTTCTTACTTAAAACAACTTCTATGAAAAACAAAAGTGAAAATTCTTGAAAATAATTTCCTCATAAAATTGCAGAATCGTGATCCACTATTAATAAAAATAATATATTCAGAAGTACAGAAGTGTAACTCCCCAAGTCAAAAATTAATACAAATTGACAACCCCTTTCTAAACACATGAAAGGGGTTTAAATAATAATAAAACTAAAAAAAACTATCGGAAACATCGCTTGAATGCTTTTGGAACTACCAAAACATGAAAATCAAAGATCCGATTTCACAAAAATAGAATTGCGATCTCCACTAGAACAGGTTCATTGCATCTCTTTCATATCTGGTATGCGCAGCTGAAAAATTGATAGAATTTCTTTTACTTCTGGAGGATGACTCAAACGGGAATGTAGTTGGCTAGTATATGTGGCATCCGAAATCTCTGGAATCATATAACTGATGGCATGGGAGAGGCATTTTGTAGTCATTTGCTGGATGTGTGGTTTAACCAAATAGAACCAGAATACATCCCATGTGAGTCCTTGAATTGCGCCAATTTGTTGGTCCTTGCTGGCTAAATCATGCTTCCATTGTTTCTCTAATTCTTTAACTTTTGGGAGTTTCCCTGGGATGCAATCGGAAATCAAGTTGGCCATATACAAATTTTCATTGACTAATTCCACTAAACTGTTCATTACGGCTCTTGCCCTAGAGGTAGCCCATTCTTCCTTAATTAACTGTGTTTCCCATTCTGCAAACAAAATTTCCTGACGTGATTCTTGGATCTTGGGAAGATTGGCAGCTATGCCTTGGTTTTTGTCCTACCATGTGAGGAACCCTAAAATTTTCTCATCGGCATCTTCGAATTCGAGCCTTGTGTTTACTACCTTTTCTATGAGTGATGTAGCTATTAAACATAGAGGGTCAGCCAGTGATATTTAATGACATAAAATATCAAGATGTCACGACAATGCTTTACTTGATTCGAGAGCCTCCATTTTGAACTGATAAATCACAGGATACTCCTTAAACTTTTGTATTTATGCTTGTGACATGGAACTTTGTTCTTTTTTGGCCATCTTCTCCTGTTGAAGCATTACCTGCAATTTTTTCAGCTCTTGAGATAGCTGTTGTTGCTTATATAGAGATTGTTGGTTAAGCTTTTGTTTCTAAAGATTAAACTGCTCTTGAAGCTGCTCAATTTGTTGTCTTTCTTCAATTAGCTGCTGTTCTAGGTGTGCTATTTTTTTATGATCTACTATCGCCTTTTCTTCCAGCAGCACTATTTTTTGACATTTGTCTTTTATTAATTGGCTGACTTCAGACACTTTGTCCATTGTCGCTGCTGTATAAGCCCCTGCATATTGAGACAATTTAGTTAAATCCTCTGAAGGATTAACTTCAGAGTCTTTCCAGACAACATTCATTAATTCGACTTGAGGACATGAAAATAGACCCTGGTCAATTTTCCTTTTCTTCCTTTGTTTTCTAACTACGACCCTATGCTTTGGACTATAGAAGACATCTAAGGGCGGTATATCTTCAACCTTTAATACAATTTCCTCAGAAGGATTTTCTGGGATGATCTCAATATCTTGGGTATTAGCATTGCCAACTGCTCCTTCTACTATAACACTGGTTACCATGGGTTGTTGTGTGGCGGGAGATTGCGTTGTAGCCAAATTCTGGGAATCATTCTGGCCCTTGATTTGCCGATCAAACTGCTCCCACTCCTTCAATAGATTTGAACTAATATTCATATTGGTGTCAGAGGAATCGCCATCTTTTTTACCTGTCTTTTCCTGTTCTGTTTGAGTATCAGCCTTATTTCTTGTATTCTTATTTTCCTGCTTTTTTCAGTGTTCTTTTCTTCACTGTTTTCTTCTTGTTTCAGTAGGGGAGTAGTTCTTAACTTATCAAGAGGTATTGTTAGTAGTCTCTTGGTCTTGAACTGCATGAAATTTTCCAAGCCATTTGCTTCAAATTTTAAATTTTCCAAATGTTTAACCTGTGAAAATACCTCGGCTGAGGCGAATAGATCATCAAAATTAGCATCTTCATGTTCGAATTTAGCGACCTGTACCATAGATGTAAAGTTATAGGAAAATTTCTTTGGATCATACTGTCTTTTGGGGATGGATGCTAATCTGAGCTCTTTTATTTTTTTGGATTATTTCTCTGCATGTTTAAAATCATTTAGAGAAAAAGATCCACATCGGAGGAGAAATGTAGGCCACATCTTCTTCTTTGAATTCTTCAGGCTTCTAGACATCCCTTTTTCTATTATTTGATAGGATATTTCTTGGGCTAAAAATTTATCGGGAATGTACAAGGGTAGAACATGGGGATCAGTGATGCTTTCGAATAGCCAGATATAGGTGAATTTTTCCTCTCCAAACTAGCTTCTGATTGAGGTTAGGTCAATGCTAGCCTCGTCAGATAACATTGGAGCAGGTTTGTTGAATATAGATCGGTGAACTGGCAAGATAAACCCATGACAAATTCTGTATATATGGTCTTTGTAAGAGGCCTTCCACAGATATTTGTGATAAATGTGGATAGATAGGAGTAGGGTTTTGAGGAGTCCACTTCCAGCCTAAAATACAGAATTTAGAGTTGAAACATATGGTGTTAATAATATAAGCACTCATGTAAAATGGTGGTATTACCCGGATAGACACATATTTGTTTCTCCTATAATCGAGGATTTTTTTTGCCATTGTATCAGATAAAATGGTTGGCCAATCCATGATGTAGTAGTTAACATCGACTTCAATTAAAGGTACCATCTCAATAGAAAATTTAGCCGAGTTTACGATTCCAAATAGTCTACACATCATAGTTGCAGCATAGCAATAAGGAGACGCCAAGGATTCTACGAAGTACATACCCAAAGATTCATGTTTGTGTTTTTCTGGAAAATGCCTCCATTCTTTCATAGGGTCCGACTCCACTTCATTTTCTTTGGCGAAGTCTTCCAAAAACACTTTATTGTAGATTTTCTGGGGTTCTGGTAGATGATACATCTTCTTTATGTCTTCTGCTTTGAAAGACCCGAACATCTTTCCATCTGACGTGAAGAACGTCCTGTTTGTTATATTTATACTTTCTATCACCCATCTCACCAAGTCATTATACGGGAACACATTCACGCGAGATGCTATTTTTTGAAGATAGGAGCTCGCCAATTCCTTTAGAGTACTTTCTGATTTTTTATTTGAATCTTCTATTGCTCTTCCTTCTTGAATTACAGTTGGACCTTCTTCCTCTAGCAGATTGTAAACTCCTTCCCATGAAGTTTTGCCAAGACCTAGACAAGTAGTATCGGTTACTAATACCAATTTAGCCAGTTGCTCTTTTGGAACGATGGGGACCTTCGCTTTCCTGGATTTCTTAGACATTTTCCTGACTAACAGTTATTTCTTAGATCTGCACAATGAAACAAATGAGCATAATGATAGAAAAATTATTTTAAGAACGAATACAAGGCGGAGAGGAGCAATGGCATTTAATCATAATAAAGATGACAGATTAAAGAAATATAATACCATTGAAGATAAAATCCGCGAAGGATTTCAACCATGATTATCTTTTAATGATTTCCTCGTATACTGTGAGATTTTAATGCCATTATGGGATGTCTCGTTGCACATTCATAACGGTCCATTTTTAGATTTAATACAATAACTTTTCAGATCTACAATGAGCGATGATCGCATATCAGAGGTTGGAAGTCTCAAAGGTTAGGCTTAGGTGTTTCCATTTCATATCTTCGATTGTGATTATTACTGAGCTAGCATGGAGGGTGTGGTACTTTTAAATCATATCAAATAATTGAGATTTCCTTTATAAATGATCTATTTGATTAAACATGTGTATATTTAATACTTCATGTTTTTATTTACGGGAAGCGCGCTTTTGTAATAATCATATCACATTGCAAGATTTTAGAGGAGCGTATTTGGATATGAGTCATGTGTTTTAGCGATGAGTGATCGCCATTTGACTTATTGCATCAGGGAACTTTAAAAGAGTTCATAAGGATGTAATATGACTTCACCGATTTGCGATTGCGATCAGGTTTATCGTGTTAGAGTTGAATGATAACACATTTGAGTTTTTATTTTGTACTTTGAATATGCGAAATGCGATAAAGACCTTTATGTTTTTCATTTTTTTGTTAATAAATAATTTTTCATTGGGGTTTCATTCTATTTTATGACGGATCAGATTTCCTTAAAACTTTTTCGTAAGTGCAAAGGATTTCTTGATCTGTGATAAGCAAAGCTAAGGAAATTTTTATATATCCTTTTATAAAATTTTCTTTTTTCAAAACATTTTATCGATTCTATAACTATTCAAAGAAAATGGGATGCATTTCTGATTTAAAAATTAATACAAAAAATTGAAATGGGGAGGGTTGTTTGTATAGCACAACAGGTTGCAAAGCACACTCTTATTGGCTTACTTATGCACTGTTGTTGGGTAACTACTGGGAGATGGCTGAACTAATGATAAAAATGCAACAACTACTCCCAATCAGCTCTACGGATGAACTATCGATCCCCTCACTGGATTCCAAGCTAGGAAACTTGGCTCCTTCCTCCTCCTCTGAAGCTGCCACTACTGCATTGTGTATTTTCTGAAGGAGACCACACTCCTAAGAGGGGAAGTAGTATGGAATAATGTCGGATGATGAAATGATAATCTAGAATACTAAAATACACTCAACAGGGTGAAGGGTTGATCCCCTCACAGGATTCCAAGCTGGAATGCTTAGAACTTCCTTCCACCTCTGAAGTTTCGACTACTGGACTACAAAATTTTGAAGATGACTGCGCTGCCAAAGAGGGGAAAATATTGGCCTGATGTCGGATAATAAAATATTACTCTCAAGGTGCATAAATATACTCACAAGTGAGGGGTTTATCCCCACACGAGATTCCAAGATGATATGTTTGGAACTTCCTTCCTCATGTCAAACCCTACTGCTGGAATGCATAATTCCTGTAGGTGACTATTGCTGCATGGAGGGACAGAATGATGGCCTAATGCTGGATGTTGAACTTCTGCTCAGAAATTACCTTTCCTGAGTGGGCTCTCGAAGTCTGCAAAGATAAGGGTGGGAATTCCACTCGGAAACACCCGTGTGCTAAAAAACACAACATACATAGTTGAATAGCTAAAGTGTGCAGAAAGTTGTAAACGACAATACAATATTAATATTCAGAATGCCTTGTATGGCTGCCATCCTTTCCTTTTATGCTTGTGAGTCCTTACACCTTTGGCCCCACACAATAATGATATTGCAAACTTGGATACTAACCTCCATAATGACTGCATTATCCTCCATTATCTTGTCTACCTCCATGGATGCACTATTGATTTGGTCATCTTGACACCATCCACATCCACTAACCCACATTCACACTAAGAAGTGGTTTATTCCTACTAAAGGGATTTATGGGTCCCTCTACTCTCTTATTCATCTATATTATTAAAAAAAAATAAAAAAATCCAATTAGCTAAGAGATAATTAGGAATATTACGTGGCTTGAAAGTATCAGTAGTGACCTTAGCCTTAGAATATTTGGATTCACCATAATCACATGATCTCATGGTGGCATTTATGCAAGAAGTAATCATGTATACATTTGAATAATTTTCCCCCTCCTGGTTGCCCCCTGTGGGAGGTCTATTATTTGCATTCACTCCAATAAGCATTTTCTTCTCTAGGGGAAAAGGGTTAGTCAGGATAGCCTGGGAACTAGAGAAACTTTGCTTAGCTAACAAGCGTTAAGAATTCTGAATCTTAGGGAAAATATGACTGAGATGGTCTCCAGTGCACAATTTTTAAGTGTTGGTAAGGTAAATCATCTCTGTGGATAGAGACGATCCATTTAGCCCTAGAGTGGGTCTAGCAATGGAGGTACAAGGTAAGGTGTAGGTTCCTTAATTAATGAATGAAAAGGACATGATAGATTGACCTACCTGGAGTCCAACGTTGTCATCATTGTAGTGGTGGTGGCCTCTTGATCTCTGTCTCGATAGGTCACAATCCTTCTGCAACAATGCTCGAATACCTACACGAAGATTAGCAAATAACAGTAGCATACAAAACAATAATTTCATTCATAATCAACTAACCATTCAAGGAGGGCTGAGAATATTGCATCAAATATGTAATATTCCAAAAATTTAGCCTACATCTAAATGGAATATTATAGTTTTTTTTATCACTAAGTAGGTGAATAAGTGGGTAGGGAGGCCCATAAAACCCTTTAGAAGGAATAATAACACTCCTAATGTGAAAGAAGAGGTCAAATTTGACCAAGTCAACGCATTGTCATGGAGGAGTGGCATTCATGAGGAGACAACATAGTTTTAGTGGAGGAAAACTTGCATGAGCTTAATGGTAAGTATGGATGGGACCCAATGTGAGAAGGCTCACATACTATATATGGAGGTGGTGGCAGCCATTGTGATTCATGTTTTTAGATTATCATTTGATATTGGTCTTTTTGGACTTGCTTCCTTTTGCTATTTAGCGGGGTTGTTGTGCTGTTTAGCACAAGGGTGTTCTTGATCGGGAATCCATTCCTCATCCTCAAGGAAGGATAGGTTCTTTGGGCTACATTTCCTCATTCTGGGTTCTGGCCAAGCTACCTTCTTAAGCTACAACACAGTTTCTGTTTAGAGCTGGGTTGTGTTGCAGGGTGCAGCAAAGGAGGATCATATAGAGCCATTTTTGGGCTTATTTTTCAATGGAGAGGTAGCCTATCCATTGGAGGATCAGCAAGGAGGGCTCATGGGCATAATTTTTACATCTTCGGCATTAGTCCAACCATCTACCATCCCTCAAAGTGCAGTCACAAACCACAACTGCGTTATTTTTGGAGGCAGTTGTTGGGAGGATTCATTGAGCTCATCAGGAGGGTCTATTTCTGAGTAGAGAGATCAGCCTTCTATTTAGAAATACAATTGGAGGAGGAAATCACCACTTAAGATATGTCATAGTGTCATTTCATATCAGATCCAATTTTCAGTGGCATATTAACCCCATGGTTATTTTTTCACATTGTATATTTCTTGGTATTTCTAGCAACCTTTTTCGGGTTGGCTAAAAATCATGTATTAGAGCCCACATCTTCTTTTCTGGGCATTTCTTTTGTTTCTATAAGCCATATTTCATTTATGTATGTTTATAGTAGCATATACACTGATATAGATAGTTCTATCACTGCTCTTCGACATTCTATATAGTTGCAGCAACTCATGTGCTAATTGTTCTGATCATTGGAGGCTTGTAATATCCCCAAATTGGGATTGTCATCAATGCATGTCTGAAAAATGAATTTTTTAGAAATGGATGCTACAGAAATCAAAATCAACTCTTGGATCCCTTAGATCTGATAATTTGACATCTAAATCCAAGAGGAGATCAGAAACAAATCATTCTAGGTGAGGTAAACAAGTCTCCCACACCTAGTGTGGCTGAAAAATGCCCAAGAATGGGACTGTAGCAATATTAAACAACACTGCTTCAGAAATAACATATTTCAGAAAAATGAATACAGGAGGCCAATATGGAGGTTCAATAATCTCATATACATCAGCAAATTGGAATTATAGTGAAGCCCATGAGTCATAGAACAGAAAATAGAAGACTTTACATCAAGAAATCCTCAAGATTGAGGTGTTGCAACCATAGAAGATGATTGAAATAGCTTGAGAGAGTTATTTTTATTGGCTGAAATAGTAGTAGATTACACTTCAGATCTAGAGCAGATCTGTGTACAAAAATTTAGATCTATATCATATCTGTACACTAGAAAGGCTCCTCTACAAATTACCGTTGGGGTTTTGAGAAAAACATGAAGTACATGGAGTAGATTTGAGATCTCATGCAGCCCATTTGTATAATGATTCAGAAATTCTGAAGCAAATACAAGAGTATTCAGATCAGATCTGAATATAACATCGATTAGATCTTGTAATATTCCAAATCTCGAACAGCACAACAAGCCTGATGAAATAACGCACTCCTAGGAGATTGATGTACAGAAATGAATTTATAGCCCTTGGATCCCTTAGATCATCAGATCTAGATTCTATATCCAAAAGGGGAGCAAAAAAAAATCAAACTAGGTGTGGTAAACAGATCTCCCACCACCTAGTCTAGCTGAAAAACACCCTACAAGAGGGGCTGCAGCTATGCACAACAAACTGCTTCAGAAATAATGCAGTCTTGGATAGTATGAGAAGGAGGCCACCAAATATGATTAAATTATGAATATATATCAGCAAATCATAATTACAATGAAGCTCTTTCAATATACAGTAGAATACATGAGACAATAGAGAAAGAAATCTTCAGAAAAGAAGGCTGCAACACATATATAACTGCAGAAATCTCTCAACAACAATATTTTAAGGAGCTGCAGAAGATGAATATTACAACTCAGATCTAGGATAGATCTATCGACAAAACATCAGATCCATTTCATATCTGGAAACTAGATAGTCTTATTTACAAGATCCCCTTGAGGTTTTGACCAAATCATGCATAAACAAGAGTAGATCTGAGTTTTAAGTTGCAGGTCTATAAAATACTACAGTAATTTCTGAATATGACTTTACATTACAATAGATTAGATCTTAATAGAACATGGATCAGCAAGCTAATCCATGGATCATCAAAGTGAAAGGCAAAGCCCAGCACCAAAGATCTCTCATCAAAATTGGGCTCAAAACACCGTGAAGAATCTCATATGAAAATAACACAGTTCCTCAATGAAAACTACGTTGTAGCTTGAATAACATAGATGGCCAACTGCCAAGATACAAATATGAAGCACAAACACAAGAGGCAATCTTCCGGGAGGTTAAAAGATGCACTCCATGAGAAGAGGCTCCCAAAACAAGCTAGATCTCTACAGATCTAGAATCCCACTTGCTGCAACTTGTAAAAGCAGACAAACCCTCACTAGATTTGCACTGCAATTGGAAGTAGAGCTTGGCGTCAAGCCTGATAGTGGATCAAATCAGAAAATACTCCTCCAAGGATCCTCAAAGAAAGAGGTGAAATCCCTGCATAGGAACTCCAAGTGCTAAGCAGCGAAATTCTCTGCTAAACATCAGAGAATAGTATTTGCCTAAGAAGATAAGATACTCAGGAATATAATCAATCAACAACCTTCTCTTGATGCCATATCCTTCTTTTTATAAGATGAAAGCCTTTGAAAACCCTAAACCACCTTGATGAGTTAGCTCCTTTCACATGAGAGGCCTCCTTCTAGAACTGCAATGTCCCTTCATGAGATACATTTAACCTAGACAACATTGTAGATTTGGTCAAGGTTGATCCAATCTCATAGCTCAAACCCTTTTCACACCTTGCAAGTGATTTATTTACATGGCCCTGATTTATCTATGTTCACATGGGCATTGATTTATTCAGTCTTTTTAGGAGTTTTACATGTCCTCCTTTATTCATTTATTCATGCAACAGAAAGTAAAACAAAAATGAATATTTCCTTTAGCTTAGGCTAAGTAGGAATATTACAGTCCTCCCCTCCAAAATGTTGCTTGTCCTCGAGAAACTTATAGGGTAAGAGCTATAGTAATTATCCTCCTCCATTGATGGCATCATCATGGATCAACTCCTCATCATAAGCCAAGTGCTCATCAAGCCAATACATCCTGAATTGTTCCTCCAAGTTCAACATAATTTGTGCATAGTCCATCCCTTCAGGAGTGAAAAAATCAACAGAAATAAACATGGTTGAAGCAATGCTACATCTGAAACATGTATCATGGAGTATAGGTAGAATTTCCAAGCCATGTGGTACATACAAGTTGCCCATATTCTATCCATACAATCCCATAAACAATCCAACTATATCATCCAAGTATGGAAGCAAGACTACATATAAGAAAACTGAAATCTGAACTTGAGGAGGTGGGTCAAAATCCCACATGTGATGCTAGCGCAGTGCACCTCTTGTCTTCATTAGATCCATCTGTGGCAAGTGGAATTCCCACCACACATTTTCTGCATGAGTCTTCTTAACATGACTGAAGATGTTACATAATTTTGGTGCCTTTGGGAAGTGCCCATCAAGAAAAGGAATCTCCCTTTGCACAACAAGGGAGTGGGCAAGTTCAGAATTTCTATTGGCCCCCAATAAGCTATGAGATCCACATGATCTCTCAATCTCTTTAGGAGTCATATCCTGCAAAAACATGGCAAAGGAATGTAATAGATCAGAAAATACAACTTTCTTGGCATGATCAAATCCTCTACCATCATAGTCCTTCATACACATGCAGTTGTGCATGAGCATTCCCCTCCTTTCAAGCAAAGGAAGAGCTGGCTGAGATGACTCTTGCAAAGAGTCCACTGGCTGCCCCAATCCTCCATAGCTATTGCACTCTTGAAAGTGCTGATGTAAGTCCTCTCTCATGCCTTCCCAATCAAAAATCTTCATGATTAGGGTATAGATCTTCATTGAATACATATGGCTGAGGAAAAATTCTTCATGTGCTCCTTGTAGGATCATCTGGTTGAGCTTGAAAGCTATAGCCAAGAAGACCTTACCGTGATAATAGATGACTCCCCCTTGGACTAAGTAGCCCTCCTATTGCTGCATGTCATCTAGTATCATACCTGTGTGGAGATCTTTGGAATACTCTACAAGCAGTTGAGATTTCCAATAAAGATACACATAGCTCAACAATGACACCGCTGCTAAAACATCCATGGAAGTTCTTTTCATGTTGCTGATCTCATTTTTGACATTACTCATGCCAAAATTGTTTGTTGGAATGCTGATCCTCCCATTATTCTCCTCCCACAACACAGATTTAGAAAAGAGAGAGGGAGATAGTGATGCAGGAAGAAGATCTCCCTCATACTTGGGTTGTCCCAAGCCCTCTAATACTGTGACTTGGTCTCTCATTGCTCCAATCTTTCCTTGATCTAGATTTGGAGTAAAAATTTGTGGAGCCTTCCCCACAAGATCTGAATCTGATGGCATTCCAGGTGGCTTTCCATTAGATAAGAATGTCCCTTGAATCATCCTCATGAACATGAGAGAAGGAACTGTGAGATCCCTGCTTCCACTGTGCAAATCCATATTTGTTGTTTGTTTGGAAGTACTAGGTGAAGGATAAGTGTGCATGCCTTGACATTTGTGGTTTCCCACTCTTCAAGTCCACCCACTCCATTTGAAAAGCTTTCCAATCAGTGGTAACCTTCCCCAAGGTAATCAACCATTGGACACCCAAAATGATGTTGGTGTTTGGTATGTCAACTACAAAGAAGTGATCCACTAGAGTGTAGGATCCTATAGTGACAGAGAGTGATGGAAAATATTGCATTCATTGCATGATCCTATCTCCTAGGACCAAAATAGAAAATCCCTCAAAACTGTGAGTGGGGATTGCTCTCCTTTGCATAAGATGAGCATCAATAAAGTTGTGGGTTGCCCCACTGTCAACCAGGACAGATACTCTCTGATTCATGATTGAACCTTGTACTCTTAGGGTCAAGTACTTGGGCACTCCTCTCAAAGATGCAAGAGTCCCACTTATTGGAAAAAAGGCTCCCTTCCCATCTCTGGATGGTGGTTGATCTTCGTCATCATCATCAGCATTGTGACCCCTCCCAGGCTAATCATCTTCATCTTCCTCCTCAAGATCTAAGAAGACTTATATGTAGTTTTTTTTCCCTGCAACACATTTATGTCCCGGTGCCCATGACTCTTGGCAAGTGAAACACGGTTTCTTTTTCCTCAATTCCCTCCTAAGATCAATATCAAGAGGCTTCTTCATAGAGCTCTCCTTGGGAGGAGCAGCTTTTCCATCCTTCCCCTTAGAAAATTCAGGGGCCTTGCTTTGGAAAGTTGCCTTTGCTTTTGGCAAGGCATCTTCGAGGTCTCTAGCCCTCTCAATGGCATCATGCAAAGTGATGGGCTTGGTAGATTTAACCAACCCATGCAAAGGTTCCCCCAGGCCATCGATGAACATGTAGACTCTCCTTGCTACAGATAGACTAGGGGCCATGACTGATAATCTCAGAAACTCAGAGATATAAGTATCTAAATCCCTTGATTGCTTCAATTTTGCAAGGGTTATGAAGGGTGCTTCAAGATCCTTCCTGTCAAACCTCTCCACTAGTGTTCTAGTAAACTCAGAATAGGTAGTCACATTGATATGTCCCAATGTAGACAACCCATGTAACCACCAATTGTGTGCTTCACCTTCAAAGTGAAACGTTGCAATCTTGATGGCTTTAGTCTTAGGGAATTTTTTCAACTCGAAGTAAATATACAGCTTTTATACCCATGCCTTGGTAGAACTGGAGGATGATCCATCAAACTTGGGAAAAAATAATCTGCCCATAGAGTGGTGTCTATCATAATTATGAAAGAACCCACCATCTCTATACTGCTGCCTTGGTATTCTTCTGTCCTTGAGGTGAAAAAAGTCTTGGAAAATCAAGTTATCCTTGAATCTCTAACTCTGAGAATCATACTCCATAAATTAATCTTCATGGGAAGCTTGTTCTTGTGGTCCTTCATTCTCCACAGCCAAGAAAGTAGGCATAGTGGAGTGTTGTGAAGCTTGTGGGGCTTGTGCCAGGTTAACTGGTTGACCAATCCCATGATGAGACATGTCAGAGCTTTATCCCAGATGAAATCTCCCAAGAGATTCCTTCATTCTTTCCACCCTAATCTCCTTGATATCAGTGGAAATATCTTGCATGGCCACCAACAGAGTTCTTGCAAACTCTTCTCCTTCTTTATCACTTATAGTCTCAGGGGCTTTACCCTTGTCTTGATCATCAGTAGTGTAATAATAATTCTTGTGGCTTCTATTTTGATATCTCTTCTCCCTCTCAGTAAGAGGTTGATCTTATTCTGAATGCAACATGGCTGTGATTCTCCAAGGAAAGAATAGGCTGTGCCAAGAAAGGAGCTTTGATACCATTGTGATATTCCAAATCTGGAACAACACAACAAGCCTACTGAAATAACGTACTCCTGGGATATTGATGTACATAAATGAATTTATAACACTTGGATCCCTTATATTAGCATATCTAGAGTCTATATCCAAAAGGGGAGCAAAAAAAAATCAAACTAGGTGTGGTAAGGAAATCTCCCACCACCTAGTCTAGCTGAAAAACACCCTACAAGAGGGGCTACAGCTATGCACAAAAAATTGCTTCAGAAATAACACAGTATTGGAAAGTATGAGTAGGAGGCCATAAAATATTATTAACTTATGAATATACACTAGAAAATCAGAATTACAATGAAACTCTTTCAATATACAGTAGAATAAATGAGACAATAGAGTAAAAAATCTTCAGAAAAGAAGGAAGCAACACATATATAACTGCATAAATGGATCAATAACATTATTTTAAGGAGATGCAGTATCTGAATATTACAAATCAGATCTAGGATAGATCTGTGGACAAAACATCAGATCCGTTTCAGATCTGGAAACTAGATAGTCTTATTTACAAGATCCCCTTGGGGTTTTGACCAAATCATGCATAAACAAGAGTAGATATAAGTTTTAAGTTGCAGATCTATAAAATACTGTAGTAATTTATGAATATGAATTTACATTAAAATATATCATATCTAAACAGAACATGGATCAGCAAGCTAATCCATGGATCACCAAAGTGAAAGGCAAAGCCTAGCACTAGAGATCTCTCATCAAAATTGGGATCCAAAAACCCTGAAGAATCTCATATGAAAATAACGCAGTTCCTCAATGAAAACTACGTTGTAGCTTGAATAACATAGATGGCTAGCTGCCAAGATACAGATTTGAAGCACAAAAAGAGGAGGCACTCTTCCAGGAGGTTAAAAGACACACTCCATGAGAAGAGGCTCCCAAAACAAGCTAGATCTCTGCATATCTAGAATCCCAATTGCTGCAGCTTGCAAAATCAGACAAACCCTCACTGGATCTATGCTACAATTGGAAGTAGAGCTTGGCCTCAATCCTAATAGTGGATCAAATAAGCAAATACTCCTCCAAGAATCCTCAAAGGAAGAGGTGAAATCCCTGCATAGGAACTCCAAGTGCTAAGCAGAAAAATTATCTACTAAAAAATAGAGAATAGTATTTGTCTAAGCAGACAAGATACTCAAAAATATAATCAATAAACAACCTTCTCTTGCTACCTTCCCCTTCCTTTTATAAGATGAAAGCCTTTGCAAACACTAAACCACCTTGATGAGTTAGCTCCTTTCACATGAGAGGCCTCCTTCTAGAACTGTGTTGTCCCTTCATGAGATACATTGAACTTAGACAGTGTTGTAGATTTGGTCAAGGTTGACCCAGTCTCACAGCTCAAACCCCTTTCACACCTACAAGTGATTTATTTACATGGCCCTGATTTATCTATGTTCAGATGGGCATTGATTTATTCAGTCTTTTCAGGAGTTTTACATGTCCTCTTTTATTCATTTATTCATGCAACATAAACTAAAACAAAAATGAATATTCCTCTTAGCTTAGGCTAAGTAGGAATATTACATATCTTTAATCCACAGATCACCACAGTGAAGGGCAGATTCCCAACACTAGATATCTCTCTCCCAAAAGTGTGCCAAAACTCCCTGCAACTTCTCCTTTACAAATAACGCAGTATAGGAAGATGGACTGCGTTGTAGGATTTACGAACATTTTGGCCTGATGCCAAGGTGTATATCTAAAGCTCCAATGTTCCAACACTCTCTTTCCAGAAGGATAGAAGACTCTCCCACTGAAAAGAGGCACTAGAATGGCCTAGATCTGAATAGATCTAGCCCCCACTTGATGTAGCTTACAAAGACAACCAAACCCTTAATAGGATCTGCATTGTAGTTGGAAGAAGAGCTTGGCTAAATGCCTGATAGTGGACAAGAAATGCAAGACTCCATCAAGAGCTAATAAAAGAAGGAGGTGGGATTCTCGATCAGGAACACCCAGTGCTAAAAAACACTATTCTCTACTAAACAACCAAGAGAATGAGAAATTTCTAAACATGAAAATTATTTAATGATAATATGTTCAACAACCTTCTCTTGATGTCCTCCTCTTCCTTTTATAAGATGGAAATCTTGCAAAACCCTAAACCATCTCAATGATTTAGCTTTATTCACATGTTTAGCCTCCAACTAAAAGTGTGTTGTGCATCTAGGAGGTTCATTGCATCTGGACAATGTTGTTGATTTGGTCTTGTTGACCCAGCCAAATGTCTCAATCCCTTTCACACATAAGGGTGTTTTATTAAGGCAGCCTATATTTAGCCTTGTTCACATGCGACATTAATTTATTTTTTTGGTTTAGGAGTTTTATTGATCCTCCTTTACAATTTTATTCATGCAACAAGTAAATGAGACAAAATTGTATATTCCCATTAGCTTGGGCTAATTGGGAATATTACAGTCCTCCCCTCCAAAACTTTTCTTGTCCTCAAGCAACTGATAGGGTGAGTGTTGCAACACTTCTCCTCCTCCATTGGTGACACCATCAAGAATCAAGCTTTCTTCATAAGTTAAGTGACCACCAATCCTACCCTCCATGAATTATTCCTCCAAAGTCATTATGAGATGTACAAAGTCCATCCCATAAGGAGTCAAGAACTCACATGAAACAAACATGGCTGAACCAATAATTTTTTTGAAACATGTAGCATAAGGTACATGGAGAGTCTCCATCCTATGAGGTACATAAATGCTCCCCATCCTCACTCCATACAATCCCATAAATAGTACAAGTGTATCATCAATGTATGGAAGTAAAACTACATATAAGAAAATAGAAATTCTAGCATGAGGAGGTGAGTCATAGTCCCACATGTGATACCAATGTAGTGCATCTCCTGCCTGCCTCAAATCAAGACATGATAAGTGGTTTTCCCACCACTTAGTTGCTGCCCAAGTCACCTCACTATTGCTGAAGGTGAGAGATATGTTTGGTGCCTTGGGGAAGCACCCATCATGATAAAAAATCTCCCTTTGCTCATCAAGGGAGTGGCCAAATTCAGAAATTTTAGTGGCCCAATAGTTGCCATGAGATTTACATGATACATTAATTCTTTTAGGAATCATGGCCTGCATAAAAATGGTAAAAGAACATGTACAATTAGAAAATAAAACTTGCTTTACATGAAAAAATCCTTTACCAACAATGCCTTTCATACACATGGAGTTTTGCATGGATCTTTCTCCACTTTATAAAGAAGGAAGAGATGGCTGAAATGACTCTTGCATAGAGTCCCATGGTTGCCCCAACTCCACATAGCTCATGCATTCTTGAAAATTTTGATATAGTTCCTCTTTCAAGCCTTCCCAATCAAAGCTCCTCATGATGATGTTGTAGATCCTCATGGAATACAGGTGGCTGAAACAGAACTCTTTGTATTCTCCTTGTAGTATCTTATGCTTGAGCTTAGAAGCTCTAGAAAAAAATATTCTTCCATGATGATAGATGACTCCTTCTTGGACTAAGTAGCCCTCTTCATGCAGCTGGTCATCAATTATCATACATGTGTGAAGATCTTTGGAATAATCCACTAGTTGTTGGGATTTCCAATAGAGATATACTCTGCTCAACAATGACAACGCTGATGATGCATCAACAGAAGTGTCTGTCATGTTTCTGTTCCTCTCCTTGACATCTCCTATGTCAAAATTGTGTGTTGTAAGGTTTTTCCTTCCATTCTTCTCCTCCAACAGCGCATATCCAGAAAACAGAATTAGTGATGATGATAGGGGAAGAAGATTTCCCTCATCCTTGAGCTTACCCAGGTCTCCCAGTGTTGTAGCTTTTTATTCAAGTGCTCCAATCCGTCGTGGATCTAAGTTTGTAGAAACAAGTTGTGAGGTTTTCCCCACAAAATCTGAATCAGGTGGCCTCCCAGGTGGTTTGCAACTAGATAATGAGGTTTCAGGGACCATCCTCATATGCATAATAGATGGGATTCTCATGTCCCTACTTCCACACACAAATTTAACTCTGATTCATGTGTGGAAGTCTCATGAAATTTGGAGACCCCTCTTAGTGGTGTAAGAGGGCCTCTGATTGGAGCATTTGCTCCAGTCTCCTCTTCTAGCAATAGTGGATCATCTTCTACTATGGAAGCTTTGTGATCCCTCGTTTGTTCTGTCTCATTGTCTCTTACCATAGACACATGCTGCTCATGTCCTCCATATGGAATATCCTTAAAAAAAATTTGTGAATGTTAGTATGAATCTTTCGTCGTAAAATATCACTTTAGCTATGCATAACAAATAGCCCTAACATCGATATGGCTGCAAAATATCTTTAAGTTTGCTGCACAAATTCAGATCTAAGCACAAAAGACATTAAGCAGATAAAATACAATATGGCTCCATGCATCCAATAGACAAGACAAGAATAATGTATTTAAAAGAATTTTATATTATATTAAAGAATGGGGCACCTGAGAGGAAAACAAGAAAGGTGTTTTCCGGTTCTCCTCAGTGGGATGGTTTCTTGAAAGTCCTCAGTGTTTCAGATCTAACATTCCTCTCTCTTATTGGTGTAGAAAAACAAACATAGAACTCAATGGGAGTTCACAAAGAAAAATGGAAAATGGTGACCAAGAGTAGATCCAGAGTGATCTAATGCAATGAAGGTGCCTAATGAATGGGGAAAACCCTTCTATTTATAACAAAATATTGGGGCGGTCTAGAACTCGGTGCATGAATAAAATATTATTAATCAAATTCTAGAAGCACCCTTTAGGAATATTTTATTATATTTGTTGGAGGGAAAAGGGTTTTTGACTTGGGTCAATTCCTTTATTTATAAATAATAAATAAATAAATGATTTATTTATCATTTTAGGGAAATGATGGGAGTATAATTAAATAAATAATGGTTTATTTGATTATTTATGGATGATTTAGTCAAATTTAACTAAGAATATTATTTAAATAATGATTTAAATAAGTTATTCTTAGGAAATAATTAAATAAATAACGATTTATTTAATTAATTTCCTTGTTTTGGGTTAAATATGACCGGGAAATATAAACAAATAAGTTATTTTATATGGTGAAAGAAATTTTACTTAGGGTAAAATTGGTCTTACATGGTGTACTTGGGTTCATCTAATAATAATAGGTTAGATGACCAAAAAATGGTGTAACAGATTTCCCCCCAACGTATGAGTGTTAGGAGCAAATCGTATGACCGAAGTACGTTGTAAGAACTCAATCACTAAACATCAAGAGGGAAGTGAGAGAGAGAAATGTAAGGTTGTCTGATGTGCTAAAGGACTAGACCCTGAGGAGACGAGACTTACAGGTGCAACAAGTCTCTAGTTTATGAAGTGGTACCTATGCTAAAGGCGGCGGGGGAGGCATACCTATGCTCACCGAGACAAAGTACAAAGAATAAGGCACCCGGAAAACCACGAAACGCAATAATGAAGCATGTGCTGGCCTAAACATGAGCCAGATAAATAACATGATGAATCCCACATACATGCGATGCCTGGAATAATCGTCAGGACTTATACAATAATATGGTAGTACATGAGATACAAATAAACCCAAATACCCCCTACACACGGGGAAGGGCTCACAAAATCTGACAGATACATGTGAATCGAAAAGGCGCTGCAAGCGGCTGAGGCCAATATCATCAAATGAGAGGAGCTGCATCAAGGGTGGAAATGAAGAAATCCGGGCATGTGGGGGGCTACCTGCAAGGCCACCCTCTCATGAGGGTTGGGACATCTCACACATGCCCTAGAATCACCAATAGTTGCTACTGCGTCACTGGACCATCAAGTGTAGATAGCACGATCATGCTAGGAAGAGATCGAACCAAGGTATACTGCCCCCTAGACCTGGCTGCTGGAGTAAATGAATTGATGTCGATATAAGTAGGTCCGCCATGGGTGAGGCAATAAGGGAACCCCAACTAAGGCACGAGGGAAAATAGTAGAGCGACAAACAAGTAGACACTGATGATGATGATGGAAGGAGGGATACTGAGTGGCGGAATGACGACTTCCCTTGGTAGAGAATAAAGGGCATGAATGGCTTGGCAGCGACTGACACAATATCATGAGCGATAGGGGAAAATGGTACTGAAGGCCATAATGTGCAACATGAGAGAGGGACCAAGCAATGAAGGATGGAGGACTATAGCGGGATACAAAGTGACGCGAGGTAGACTTCATGACTGATGATGACTCAACTCGGATGCTCTAAACAAGGGCGACTCGATGGTGATGCCACACAGTAAAGGTCCAATGGGGAACCATAAAAACATGAGTACAATAGGGTACCTCATGACGAAAATTGACATGAACAAAGACAAGTAAGGAGATAAAGTGGTGCCCCAAGTACAAGTATTGTAAGTGAATAAATTCGATTTGTAGGAGAGGTGAATAGACTCTTTGTGGAAAAAATGTGTCCTGGTGAAGGATCAAGGTACTAAAAAATAAAAGGTACCCAAAGCTCATGAATAGGATAGGCCGCACTTTTTGGGGTCTGTTCTACGACCTGGGTAGCAGGTACTGGGCAGAAAACTGCGACCTGTCCTAGGCAATGACCTGAAAAGTGTGACTTGGCAGAGAAAGGGGGTTTCAGTGCTGTTTTTTGGCTGAGATCTAGGATTTTTATGGTTGAGGGGTATAGGTGCCCCCAAGCATGTTGTGGTCACGCCAAAATGTATGTAGAAAAAAAAGAGGGGAATTTAAACACATTTTTAAGGATATGGTGCGCCATTTTGTTTTGGTTATGGTTATGCAATTTGAGAAAGGAAATTAAGGATTACCAATCTCTTTTAGTACTGAATATATGAATCAAATGGACTTTAAGTTTCTGGGTTGGCATACCTGGTGCCACTATCCCAAACAGAGGATTTGGAGATAATGGATTGATGTTCTCTTAGAAAACCTATAGGTTGGTCAACAACAAGGTCGAAAAGACTAAGTTGCTGATGTACGATGAAGGAATGATAAGGGGTATCATCCCTAGAGTGATCTGAAGTGATATGGGACTTTATAGGTTCTTATAAATGTGGAAGAATAATGGTACTAAAGTCGGCATGACCAGATACACTAGGAGAGTTGTGGAGAATTACTTCTCCTGGTCTCTCAAATACGAGTTCCCCCTTACCCAAACATTGGGTTGCAATGTGATGGCTACAAGGTGTATGTGGTTCAAATGCATGGTTTCGATGTAAGGGTGAATAGATAAAGTCACGGGTGGGGATTTCTTCCATAATGTTGTCATCGTGATAGAAGATGGGTTGACTGGTGGAAGAAAGACCACCTGACGCGGCGAAGCTACCTGACTCATCATCATGAGAAGAGAGGTTCATATGCGCATCGTCGGAAGGGGTGACAGAAGAGTAAGCAAATAAGGGATCTACCGATGTTGAGCCCAAGTTGATCATTGAAGGAAGGTCAAGAGAAACAACAGGGGAGGATTCAGAGGGAATGTTCCCCAAGGGTTGCATGGATGATGATAGGTAGAATATGGTGGACGAAGGCTCTGTCATCTTGACATCAGGAGAGGGAATGTCAATGGGAGCCATCATGTCTAGTAATCTTGTTGAAGAAAAATGCACAAATAGGGGAGAGGTGGACTCGTTATGCTCGGCCTTGATTTGGCAAACCGCGGCTAGAGAGATGCGGAAGTCCTTGAGGCAGGGGCAAAGGTGGGTGTAATGGCCATGGAGATCACACAAAGCACAGGGGTGGTTGGTGTGAATAGTCTTGGGGTTCTTGGCCATGGCCGTGGAAGGAACAAAGGCTTCTGGGACTGGGGACTCAAGGAATGCGACATTAACCATGGGTTTGAGATGAGGCAATTCAGGACAGGTATGGGTGGCGTGACCAATAACATCACACAAAGCACACTGGATGGTATGCTTTGGAGGTTGAGGGGGGGTGGGGTTTGTCAGGGCTGCCTTTTCCTTTGATGCCCCCTTGTGAGCTTTGCCATTCTTACCTGAAGCAGTCGCAACAGGAGGTGGGTCCTATTGAGGTGACTGAGGCACTGTTGCAACGGGAGAAGTCATGGGGACCGGTTGGACCGAGGTCAAAGCAAGATAAGGTTTGGGTTGACCGGGTGGGGTAGCGGCTGGAGGATCAAGGTACCAGACAGGAATCCCAAGGGTCAAGTTAGGAAGAGAAAGGGTGGCCATGACAGGTACCGTGTACACTCCTAGTGGGGGAGCTAGGAATGGTAGCTGACCATCGGGGTAATGGCTCGGAGGGACATCTCCAAGATGGTTGAGACTTGGTGGAACCGACCCGGGAGGGTAGAGATGCGCATGGGTATCAGTAGTAGGAGAAGGGTCGGAAGGGATAGGTCTGGCTGGCTGAGGCGAAGGGCTAGGAGCGAGTTGTGGTGGGCGAGGTTGAGGTTGCTGACTAGCCGAAGCGGGCTGTGTAAGGTTGGCTCGAGACGATTGCATCATGCAAAAATTCACTAAGTTGGGATCAGATATAGGAGGAGGGGGAAGACCAGGGAAGGTTCCAAGCAAGGAGGAGTCTTTATAGACGTCGGGGGAGACACTGGTCGAAGAATCGACGATTTGCTTATTAGCTATATAAGAGATGGTCGACTCAGGGGAGGGCTGAGATTTTGGCTCATGATAGGTCAACTGGTCAATTGTGATGATTTTTCCATTATGAGGGAAAAACATCTTTGTGGTGGACTGTGGAAGGGATGGCAGACATGGCATAGGTGTAACTATGCCCCAAAATAATGTTATAGTCAAGAGGGGTGTCGATAACTTCAACGTCAATGAAAACAGTCTTGCCCGCAAGAGTGATAGGACAGTTGCAGAAAAGGCCAATGGGCTAGGAGGCGTGGCCATCCCACGCTCGAAGAGTGATCGTGGGAGGGGCCAACTCAGGAGATCCAAGTTGTTTCCAAACCAAAGCAGACATCACACAGGTGGATGCCCCCTCATCAATGATGCACCGAGAAATGTTAGCATTCTGGATTTTGACTAGGATTTGGAAAGCGATGGAAGCAGGAAGAGGAGGAGACTCTGACTGATGAGCATCGAAAACAATCAATTGGTCATCTGCGGGATTTACATCACCCAGGGCATATAGCAGAGCTTTTCTTTTAGAGGGGCACGACTGGAGGAGCTCCAGCATTGAAATGGCAGCGAGAGATTGGGCTAGCTCATCTACTATGCTATATGAATGGGAAACTCAGTCAGAAGCAGCATTTCGGCGTAATGGTCCCTTAGGAATCTTGGTATGAACCTCAGCTTGGGGCAGAGGGATATGCAAGGGACCATTAATTATCGAAAGAGGCTCTATAGAACCTAAAGAAGGTGACTCGAGGGCAGATGAAGCAAGAGGCTGGGGGTACAGACGGGACTGAGTTTGGAAGTTAAGGTCGACGGTTATAGGTTGGTCAGAGTTCATCATGAGGATCTGGTAATCAGAGGTACCAGATGGAGGATTTTAAGTGGTTACCGGTCCGTGGGGTGGTTGGGTAGCCACAAATCCTTGTTGTGCATCCACTTGCTCTTGAGGGGGCAGTGACTGCTGTTGCGGGGGTCGAGAAGAAAAGGGAGGCAGGGGTGCGAATGCTGGAGGAGCTGGAGCACTAGGCTATGGATAGGGATGATAATGAGGTTGGGTAACAGCGTGTTAAACCAGAGGTTGGGCAGAAATAGGAGGCATGCCAGATCCTGGATGCGTGCTACCGGGAGGGGGAGAAGTGCAGGAGGTGGTGCCCCCTCCCCCAGGAAAACCATAGGTCATGGGAGGTTGGGCGGATGGATGAGAGAGAGCCCCAACAATACCTTCAGCGGCATGAGGTGCCCCCGGTGTAGTAGTGCCACCAGGTCTGGGGAGGTCAAGAAGGACGGTATGAACATAACCAGATTGAGCATAGATTAGGTCATATGTCAAGGCTATTTGGAGGGTGGCTTCTTCGGTTTGAGGAAAATGGGATGCAACATCTTTGCCAATGGTAGGTAAGAGAGATCTAAGGAACCAGTCCATGTAGACATGGTCTTCGAAGGTAGGGGCTTGACATAGGCTCTTTCTTCTCCGCCATTCTTTAACATGATCGAATAAGCGGGTCGTAGACGATTGACAGAAAGAAGTCAAAAGTTCGATACCAGTATCATAATGAGGGGGAAGCTGGAAATAAGATAAGAAGGTGCGGGCAAGGGTTGCAAAGGTGGTATGCGAGGAAGTGGGCTGATCAACATACCACTTAGAAGCTCCACCTGTAAGCGTGCGTTGGAACAATCTAAGACGAATGGAGTCGTCAGTAATAGAATTGGAGGAACACCACATATGGAAAGATCGGATATGGTTGGAGGGATCTTCACTAGCAAGGCCTTCAAACTTGGGAATTTCGGAGGGGAGCTTGGTTGGAATAGCAGGCCAACTAACATCATGGCAGATAGGGTCATTGATCAGCTGATTAAAGTCGGGGAGACTAAGGCCGGCCATATAAGGGAGAAATGTGGCAGTCGAGGTAGGTCCCGAGGTGCTTCCACTGGAAACAGACCCAGCAGTAGTACTGGGGTTGCTGCTGGTAGTAGGCCCTGAAGTAGACATGGTGAAAGTGACAGGGGGAGAACCAGGAGTAGGGGGAGAACTCGAACAATCAGAGGAAGAGTCGGAGTGTGGACTCGGGGGAGGACTTACTCGATGATGATGGGAAGGAGGAAGTCAACCAAGCGGAAATTGAGCGTGAAGGCCAAGAAGTCTCCGAAAGAGGCGCCTTGGGGGCACAATGATGACAGGAAGAAGAAAAACCAACAAGGGCAGGGAGGGACAAAATCAAGCGAGGTCAAGGGTAGAAAGGTGCAGTGACAATTGATTTTAAAGTCTTTTCTAGGCGGTGTTAACCAGGCGCTTCTTCACTTAGGGTCAGTGTGTGGCGTGCGTTAATTTTAATTGATTAAACCCAGACGTGTTGAGAGTAAGAGAAAAAGTGTGTTGCGTAACTGAAAATAAATCTGCAGTAAATAAGATGGAAAGAATAGAAAATTAACAGCTAACAATGCATCAAGCTAACCCAAGAAGGCGGGTCTCTCAAAACTAGTCTATAAGAGGGAAAAAACTAAGCCAAGCACGCAAAAAGGAGGTCAATAGATCTAATGTCAGGAGGGACTAGGATCTAAAGGAGAAATTTGCTAAAAAGTGGTGTAGAGAACAGCAAATAGGCAGAGACAAGGTTGCTGCTAAAAAGGAGGAGATTAGCTAAAAATAGAAGAGACAAGGCGGTGGCCGTAGAAATGAACCCAAATAAAACGAGATGAGTTGGAACTTGTATTCTGCAAGATACCCACTCAGGATATCATGTTCTAAGTGGTCTTCTTTCTCTCCACTTCCTCTATGAGAACATGAAGTGCATGCATATTTTTCTTCCTCCTGAAACCTTGTAGAGGTCTCACTGCATCTTTCTCCTCCTTGAAACCCTCTTGGAGTTTTAATGCATTTCTCTCCTTCCTTCTTAGATTTGAAAATGGATGAGAGTAATATCATTCTCTCCATCATTTTTTTCTCCTCTCCTTCTTATCTTCTCATTGAATTTTAAATCCATAGGCTGAGCCAAGATGGCAGCTCTGATACCACTGTAATATCCCAAATCTAGAACAGCTACAACAAATAAAACATTTTGAGATATTCTAAAGTTGGAGCTTCAGAAAATCATGAGCATGGTAATGTAGAGCAGCTCATTAGATTTACAAGAACATCTCACCAGCGGATGTAAGAACCTCAAAAAGAATATGGCCTATATTCTCCTTCCCAAGTGGGGAAATGTAACAATATAGGGTATAAAATAGCTGTCTTTAGAAAATAACACAATAACAATGGATAATGGGACTTGGATCCTGTTAGCCACCTATAATATTTTTTCAAAGAAAATAGGTGGCTAAATATGTTTCTAAGTCTTCAAGAGAAACATTTCCTTTGTAAATCTATCATTCTTGAAGCCTCCATGTGTTTTCTATCCTTCATAATTATCTTCACTGCTGTTTCCATTAATGAACCCTGCTATTTATGAAAGAATATGTTTTCAAAGGCCTCCATCTTCCCCATTTTCCCTAATTCATACTTAATTTTCCTTCATTCCCTTCATAAATTCCCTTTGATAAGGTTTAAAACCTCTTTCTTAACCTTATCGGACCCCCTCAAAACCTTCAATTTGGCCTAAAAACCCATTTTTAGGCACTAAGGCTTTAAGCCCCTTTGGACCTTAGCCCTAGCCCCTTTTCCTCATGTGACCGGGAGCCATAACCAGGAGGTAACCCCATCGTGCAATTGCAATCGGGGTTTCCTATTTCTTTGTTCCCTTTCCTTGCCTCCTCCGATGCCAATCCCCCTATTGGATCTCGACTGTTGAATCCATAAGAACCAATGGCCAGGATCTAATCATGCTCCACACACAACCCTTCACCATCCCAACCTCCAATTTAATCTCCATCGTCGATCAAGTTAGATCGGATGGTCTGCGCTCAATCACATCGCTCCATCGGTTCTTCACTTCGCTCATCACCCGCGCCCGCCGATTTGATCTAGACCGTTGAATCCACAAGAACCAATGCCCAGGATCTCATCATGCTCTTCGCATAGAACTCCGTCATCAGCCCACCGATTTAATTCTGACCGTTGATCTCTTTCGATCCTACGGCTAGCACTTAATTGCATATCGCAAACAAAGTTTTCCCTTTTTTCTTTTCCTCCGATGGCCCGATTCCCCTATTTGATCCTGACCATCGAATACACAAGAACCGATGACCAATATTTCATTGCACTTCACATTTTCCTTTCTTGCTTTCACTATTCCATCGATCGCCGATTAGATCTCCGTCGTCCATTCCTATAGATCCAATAGCTTCCATCTTTCCGCCCGCACTTACCCCGCTTTCCTCCTATTCAAAAACTTTTCTTCCTTTTTTAAATCTCCACCATCCATTCTATAGATCCAATGGCTAGGATCTATCCAACCCATCCATATAACATCCCTTCCCTCCTTTCAAACAACCCACCCCATATTTAATTCTAACCGTTCATCTAAAGAATCCGACGGTTCACATTTAAACCACCGTTCACCCCGCGACCAAAGAGATCATTTCATCACCGGGTCCCACCACACCTTCTGCCTAGGTAGCTCACCTGCTATCGCATTCATTCTGCACAGTCGGATCTGCCGCCCATCATCCAATGGCTTACACTCTGTTTCACAAAATTTTTGCGCCCAAGAGTTAACATTTCAAAATTATGTGAAATGAGCGGTTTTCAAAAGAAACACATCGCCTATTCTATGCAATCGTGTTTTTTTTGGGAAAACCACTTACCCCCTCAGAGCTCACGCAAAAACCATTAATGGTTTTCTCCCATACCGCCTACACCCCCCCTCCCCCCGCAACATCAATTTTACTTTTAATCACAGCCGTAGGTCATCCTCATCTAACGACCCACATTATATCGTGATATCGTTTCATTGTTCCTCATCTGTTCTCCCAAACACTCCATCATGCGATCTCCACCATAGATCATCTTGAACTAATGCTCCTAGTTTATCCTTGCACCCAAACCTCCAAAACACCTGGTTAGCCACTCTGCCAGGGTTTTTCATCCATTTTTAGCTGCATCCACTCTTCTCCTCACTGTGCCACCATCCCCACGAGCCTCCGAAGTAGCAATCCTCACTCCCTCAGGTTATTATAATGTGTTTATCATGTTTTTCAGGGTTTACAAGTGGTGAATTAATTCTATCTCCATAGTCACGGTCAGGGTGATATAGAGCACAGAAAGCCAGCCCCAGAGCCAAATATAGCAAAGGAAGACATCCCTAAGAGGGTTTAAAACATGTTTTATTGAAGATCGGGTTATCAAACCCTGACATAAAGCCTCCAGCTCCTCTGTAGCCTATATATTCACAAACACAGGTCAGAAGAAGCAGCAAAGAGTATCAGAAGAAGAATTGAAGGATTAATGCCTAATGTTGGAGACTTAATGCTTATAATCTAATGTTTAAAAGGATAAGGGACACAGATGAAGACCCAAAGATGATCAAGGAGGCTTAATGAAGCCTAAAGCACACATCAAGCCATATCAGTGATTTAATATCAGCAGAATGTTCTTTTTCCTAAGAAGGACAAATTCCCACAACATTTTCTATGCCTCACCGAGCCCATAATAGCTATTATTTTGACAGAAAGATCCTATATCTGTCAGTGCATTGGTTATGAAGTATGGAAGACCTAAAAGACAAAATATTCACCTTACTTATCTCATAAGAAAAAATAGAGTACCAACAGCCAGAGAGTACTTCAAAAGACATACCTAAAGTTATTGTCAACCTGACAAAGACTTCTAAACCAGCCTAAAGGGTACCAACATGTTAATGCAGAGCCATTAAGCAAAGTGGGCATTCGAATACTTCCTCCCCTCTATCTTAATGAATCATTTAAGTTCATATCTACTACTCCACCTCCTCATTCACCTATAAGTATTCATTGAAGATTCATTGTTGGTGGTTGGGATTTTGATTGACTGTTTGAACCGTTATTGAGGGAAGTAGCTGAGTATTTTGTAATATAGTAGGCTGGGAAGAGAAGTTTGGACTGTAACAAGCCACTGGGCCCAAAGTATGTGACTGGTTTTGCACATCAATTGAACAAGTAGATTCACAGGATCCTGGTCTATATTATTGGTGATGTTTTTCTCATTGTAATTGTCTCCTTTTATGTTTTTCATATTGTCCGTTATTCTCTGATAAAGAACAACAAGAATATATTAGGACATATTGTTGGAAGTACCCTAAATCTCACTATAAATCTTTATCTTTATGTTTTCCTCTAATTGTGTATTTTAAGGATAATTCTATAGAGTATAACTAGTCAAGAAATGTTGGTGAGCCCATGTCTTGCTGAGTACAACTTGAAACATTTTCCTTGAAAGATATTTTCATTTAATGCTAAGTAAATATTGAACTAAGGAAGTCTATGGTTAGCCCTTTCCTCTAGTTTCTTCTCCAACAGTTTGTCTTGAAAGTTTCCCTATGAGTTGGTCTCAAAAGCACTGAAGGTTAAAATTCTTTCTCTGATCTTAGGCCTTGCTCTGTGTTTTAAATGTTTTCTACTTTCTGAAAGTGGTTATGAGGATTGTTGGATTGTTTTCCTTAAGAGTATGCTTAAATTAGGCTAATTTAAAAGTCTTTACCTAATATTAAGCTACCTTTTGTGTCTTTATCGAGAGTTTCCTTTGAAGTATGTCAAAAGCAGGATAGATTAAAATTCATTACCTGATCTTAGGCTGCACTTTGGCTTCTTTCTTTCACCTCACTTTTTAATGTTCCATCTCACCACCTATATAAAGAGATCCTTTGGTATAGATGACTTGCCCTATGGAAACCCTTGGATAGTTGTTATGCGAGTAAACCCTTTTATGACTCCATAGTCCAATGGATTGGCACTTCTCTTGACCTATCTTCCCATGCTGAAACATCCTACTACTTTTTTCCTTCGTCACTTCACATAACCTTCTCAGTTAATGATTTCCAACCAACCAAACAAAACCAAACCCCTATGCTTCATAGCTAGCCTAATACCATAAACTGACCTTAAAGATATATCACTCCTTACATATATAGAGAGATCCCTCTCTGGATCCAGGAGGGCCAGATCCTGAGATCCAAAAGTGGTTTGATGTTGTCTTCTCTTTTGCTCTTGCCAATCTAGCCAAAACACAGGAACCACAATAGATCCCTTGGTTGAGACAATATACAACCCACTTGAAAAATTGGAGGTGAAACAAATGAATCTAGCTACACTAAATAGATCTCCCCAACTCAAGATATATTAACAACACCCCGATCCCATGACTTCTCTACAACAGAGTTTATGAAGAATCTGAGAGTGTAATTCCCATGAAGGTTTCTACAGAAAATGATGATATAAGACTGATATAAGACTGAAAATGATTAGGCCTTAGGCCTACTAGATACGGTAGCATAAAAAGTTACGCTGACCTCCAGAGAAATCCCTTTGCTGGTGCAAGTACCCAAGCTTCGCAAGGGCACCCTCCAGAAGTACTAATGAACATGATGCAACATCTACCTTAGATACCATGGGCATTCCCCCCTACAGTCACCTATGCGATACCTAGGAATGACAACTAGGGTCACCACTTTGTATCAGAATTTTGGCTCAAAAGTCTTTGGTCAGGATCCGACAAGTAGGAGAGGGGGAATATCTCTTCCCTAATTTCACTTTCCCTCGCACTTGAATCCATTTTTAGGAGAGATTTCCCAGACAACATAATGAGACTGGTTTTCACTCCTTTAATCAACTTCTAAGTCTAAAATTTAGAGTGAACTTGGAGAGAGAACTCTCCACACACCTATTCCAAGGCCCTAATGAACTAGACTATTTGATGTATTTAATGACAATTCAAAAACATTCTAGTTCATTTTCAGTTTAATTTCTTGATTTTAAAGGTTTCTCTTTTAAGTCAGGGGTAAAATGGGGGTGCAGCCTATGATTTTATGGATGCAAGAAGAAATCAGTAGAAACCTACTACATGCAAATGCAACTTTTTCTTTGATGAAAAGGGATTTCTACAAAGGATCTATGAACAACCAATGAAAGCAAGAAATTTTTATTCTATTTTTCAAAATCGCACATTCAAAATCTATCAAAATACTAAAAAAATGCTTAAAGTGCAAGTACTCTAATGAAAACTACCAATGCCAAATCCAAAATTCTAGGACTACTATAATCGAACAAGAAAACAAGTTTCTCAACAGAGAGGTATGAAAAATTGACACAAAATAAAAGACAAGTTCAAACAAGAACTTCCCTCAACAAAAATACCAACAAAAAAAAACAACTTGATACAAGAAGAGACAAAATCAACCAAAAATTCTCCAACCACGAAGCGAATTCGACCAAATGAAAAACATTACACTTTCTCAATGACAATGAAAAAGCCTTAAAACAAAACCAAAAGAAAATTAAAAGGCAAACACAAATATATTTTGAGTCTTTTTCTTTTTAAGGAAACAATAAAACTCTTTGTGAAAGCGAAAACTACCCAAAACTCAAAATCACCAGGGTGAGAAAAAAAGAGAACTCAAATTCCTTAAGCCAAAAACATCATTTTCATGACACGACTTAACAAATGGAAATAAGTAAATAACTAAAAAAAATGACCTAATCAATAGAATAAAAATGTAATATTCCTAAAATAAGCATGCAGCTAATAGGAATATTAGATTTTGATTTTTGCACCTAGTAGATGAATAAATGGGAAAAGGACCCATATTTAACTTGTATTGACATAAAATCCCTCTTGGTGTGAAAAGGGGATAACTTGGTGGCTTGATTTTGCACTTCCCATGTGTGAAAAGGAAAAGGATCATGTTGAGTCAGTCAAGTTGACCAAGTCAATAGTGTTGCCTAAGAGGGTGTGGCTTGCTTGAGAAGACAACGGAGTTTTGGAGGGAAAGTATTCACATGGTGTTGGAAACCATAATAGGTGGGATCCAATGTGAGGAGGCTCACAAAATTTATAAGGAGGAAGATAGCAGACTTTTGGGGTTAGCTTATGGATTACTGATTTTGGTCTGCTAAGACTATTTGTAGCTTCCTGCTGATTAGAAGAGTTGCAGTGTTGTTCAGCACAAGACATTCCTGCTTAGGGATTCCTTCTCCTTCATTGAGAAATCACTTGGAGGAGTTATGTTTTTCATTATCCACATTTGGGCTTATTGCCTAGCATCCTCCTTTAGCCAAAACATTATTTTTGTAGCAGGGGATGTTGTGTTGCAGGGTGTTGCAATGGGAGACTCACAACACCAGCTCCTGAGCTTATATTTCAGAGGAGGGAGCTCCCCGTGCTTTGCAAGATTTGTACAAGAGGTTTCAGAGCTTATTTGACATCTTGGCATGTGTCCACTTCACCTTCCATCCTTTACAGTGCATTTATCTTCAGAAACTGTGTCATTTTCTTGGGTGTAGCAATTGCAAGGTTTGATCCCTTGCCTGTGAGCTAGTTCCTTGGAGAGAAGGGAAACCTTCCTCCCAGAAAGCTCTGTACTTAATTATTTCTCTGTCCCTTGTATATTTTAGTCACATGTATTCATTACTATAGTAAAAATACGTTTTTTAGATCCATATCTGCAGATTTTCATTTTTGTACATTGTGCTCTCAAGAAACCCTTGCTGGGTTACTCTTGTTTTGTATAAAAAGGAACGAATCTCCATTTTCTCAGCCATTGATGCACTGTATACTCCAGATCTATTTTTTCTGATCATTTTCTGCATAAACCCTCATAAAAATAACGTTTTTCTTTCTTCAGTACTTTCTGCATGAGATAGGCTATGGGGTTTGGGCTTATTTGAGGTATATTGGCTTGGGGAGATCTGTTTATGTTGGCTAGAGTGATTTGTTTCACCTCTAATTCTGCATGTGAATTATATATCATGTGTTCTAAGGGATTCAAGTCCAATTTCTCACTTTTATAGTGTTATTTTCTAAAGAGAATTGTTTTATTCCCTATATTGCTGCATTTCCCCACTTGGGAAGGAGGATATAAGACATCTACTTGCTGAGGTTATTTCATCTGCTGGTGAGATGTTATTTTAAATCTAATGAGCTGATCTATATTTCCATGCTCATGATTTTTTGAAGCTCCAACTTTGGAATATCTCAAAATATTCTATTTGTTGTAGTTGATCCAGATTTGGAATATTACAGTCATATCAGAGCTTCCATCTTGGCTTAGCCTATGGATTTTAGATCCAATTAGAATATAAGAAGGAAATGAGAACAAAATTATGGAGAGGATGATATTACTCTCATCCATTTTCAGATCTAAGAAGAGCCTCTCTAGGGAGGTTCGACCGATGGAAGCAGAAAGATGCAATGGAACTCCAAGAGGGTTTCAAGAAGGAGAAATTTGTAGTGAGACCTCTAGAAGGTTTCAAGAGGAAGAAGAAGATCCATGCACTTCATGTTCTCATAGAGAGAAAGAATACAACTTAGAACATGAGATCTTGAGTGGGTATTTGGCAGAATACAAGTGCCAACCTAGGGCTTTCAAAGAGACCCTAGATTTTCCTCAGTTTATTAAAATGAGAGAAGAAAGAAGACCATGCATTAAGAGAATGATAAGAGGCAACAGATTCCTGTTGTCTACATTTGATGGATCACTGAAGTGTGCAACAGAGACTTGGGTGATGAAACTAGAAGCATTTTTCCTACTACACCCAGTAGTGGAAAAAGAGGCTATGGAGATCTCAATGTTGCACTTGAAGGGCAAGGAAAGCTCTTGGTGGTTCAACCATGGAATTCAT
This sequence comes from Pinus albicaulis, assembly GCA_034641835.2. NCBI lineage: Eukaryota > Viridiplantae > Streptophyta > Pinopsida > Pinales > Pinaceae > Pinus > Pinus albicaulis. The sequence goes on from MU968317.1 coordinate 6,973,039, forward strand.
GCAAGAGTACCTACTTTTTTTGATTTCACTCATCAAGTAATCAGGAGATTTGGCAGTAGAATATCAGAGGAGGAGGAGAAATCTTCTCCATTTGAGGAGCCTTGTGCCAGCACCGTCACCATCATGGAGGGGCAGTCATCTGTAGCAGCAGTTGGATCAGCCAACACATTGAAGAGAGGAACTCTTGCAGCCCTATAATAGGTTCCCAAGACTCACCAAGGTATGCATGTATTTCCATTTCTAATCATTTCAGAAAATCTTATGGGAAGCCTTGGAAAATTGTCCTCACATGGCCAAGGATCAAAACACATTGCTATGGTGGAGCAGCAAGCTTGCACTGTGCTATGTGACCTTAGAAGGGTGAACATTCATTCCATTGCACCCCTATTGAGTTGCATGCAGCATGAGGAGTTAGGGTGTAAGATTTTGGAGGGCATGAGGGGAGTTGTGCCACTTTTTGATGATGTTCGACTTTCATCACACTTGGATCCTTTTGGATTCAAGAGATTGATTGATGAGAGGTATTTTCCGAGTTATCTCCAAGGGGTTACACCTCAACTTCCCATGAGGTGTAAGGAGATAAATATGTTTTGGGAGATTGGTAGTCTTCATTGGGAAGATACCAAAGGATAAAATGATTGGAGGCATCCACATTTGGATGAAGAGTCTTCTTCTAAAAAAGAAGACTTGAAGATTCCTCTTTCAAAGGTAGGCTAAGATCTAAGGTCTCCTATTGATGATGAGGAATTTTCCACCATTGAAGAAAAGGCTAGGGGTGATAACGCAGTCATGAAAAAGGCATCTCTAATATTTCATGAAGAAGAGGAAGAAGCATCTGCTCCAAGAAGAGAAGCTCTTACATTCTTGAAAGGAGTTTCAAAGAGTCTCACATATAGAAATTATGGCACAATCCATGAGTAGCATGTGCCATCATTATCAGATGGTGAAATCCTGAATACTGCAGAAGATGAAGAGGAGGGAAAGCTTCATCGGAGAAGAAACATTTACCGTTGTTTATTTCAAAAGAGTGATGTACTAAGAAGGCATGAAGATCTATGCAAGACAAGCCAAGACACATCAGTCCATACATCTTTCTATTATGATCTATGCCTTGATGTCTCCTTGAATGGAAGAAGCCCTCTAGGGAAACTCCTTGATGGAAAGAGCAAAGTGTTCTCTCAACCTTGTACAGTGATGATACATTTGGCCAAAAGAGGGACTATCACAGCGCTGGAGACTTTGGGTAAGAAGCATGCTTATGCAAAGCACATTCCACTTTATGATTGCATGCATTCTTTTACTTTATATATGTAGCCCATGACTCCTAGAAGGAGTGTCCTGCCTTATAAACTTCATGGCCAACTATGGGTTAGGACTATTTTCAAACTTGGCCACTCCCTTGATGGGCTAAGGGAGGTTCTGCAACATGATGGGTGCTTCCCTAAAGCACCAAATATACATTTCACCTTCAGCCTTGGTGGAATGATGAGGGCAGCAATTAAGTGGCATGTAAACCACTTACCACATCTCGATTTAAAGCAGGGAGGAGATGACCTACACTGGTTTCTATTGGGTGAATATGGGTACCACCCAAATTTTTTTATTTTCTTGTCTCATGCCTTGTATCTCAAGAAAGGAATGCATAAGAAGGAGGCATGTTTGCTTTGGTTGAAAAGAAGAGAGTATGGGTAGAATTTTTCCCATACTTTTCATGATATTTCTAGAGAGAAGGAAGGCACATTCATGGTGCAAGGAGGCTACGCTTTTTCATTGGAGGATTATGAGGGGCTTCCATGTAGGAAGGAGATCTTATCACATAGCAGCATGATGGTGGATGGCTTTGGCATATGGAATGTCAAATGGAGGAGTCATGGAGCCTGATTTCTAAGGCCTACAATGCTGTCACATGGGAGTGTGTTCTTATTGATGGAGTGTTCCAAGGAGTATATGTATCCCTTCTTCTTGCAGATTTTTATGAGGAGATCCTCATGGGGGAACTTATACATGGGCCTCACTTTCAGCCTACTCACCATGCATGGTGTTGAGTCCCGAATTTGCCTCTTTTCCATACACTTTTCCATATCTCTTTCACTCACCTAAACCTCCAAAATTGTCAATATCATGTGCAAAAGGGTATCTAACATGGTTTTTAATTATGTTTGTGTGTTTTCTATTTGATTTAGATTTTGTTCATACGGTACAGGCTTTTCACTTTCGCGACATTTTTCTTTTCACTTTGACTATTTTTGTGAAAATCAATGTTACAGGTGTCAACGAAGGAAACGAGCCACATGGGCAGGCTAGGAATGACAAGGACATGGTTCGTGTCCTATTGGTTCAAGTAAATTCGTCAAGGAAAGCCGCGGTCAAAGCCATCCACGTGGAAGTCAACTGTGGAGTTCTATGTCGGCTGGACTCGGTTTCGTGGCATAGAAACATCCATACGGCCGTTTCCAAGCTTGCGGAGGTTAATTGACATCTGTGCAAAGTTCTGGAGTTGAATTTAAGCGCCCACCTTCCATAGATCCATTTTCCAACATGGCCATACTCCTATATCCGTGGCCTTAGTGGTCTACATGCTGGCTGCTATCATAAACTTCAGGAGACAGTTACATTTTGTTGCTTTATAAAGAGCGTTTGCATACGCACGTAGAGTTAGTGAATGTGAGTTGATAGTTGTTAGTTGATATAGCTGTTGAGTTGATGTGCGTACTCTGTTATGTGGTGATTACGCTGCCTTGAGTCGTAATACCACCAGTCTGTAATGACTTGCTTTTTAATGTGAAAAACTCTGTTTTCATAACTTAATTTGTGTTGAGGATCGTTACCAAAGCTGCGTAGAGGGCCCCTGCTCAACCGAGGTTCTGTGTATTAATGTATATATTTTTCATTTCATTTATTTAAGCAGTCATTGTATCATAACCCATTACATGTTCATATTTCATAGTTGTTTCATTTATGTTCATACATTTCTGTAATTTCCATTGCATTCCTGTCTTTTATGTTTTTATGATTGTTAAAACACTGATCAATTTTCTTGTGCAGGTTTTAGGTAGACAGCCCGGGGCATTTTCATAGTATTTTTTGAAAAACTCTGTTTTCATAACTTAATTTGTGTTGAGGATCGTTACCAAAGCTGCGTAGAGGGCCCCTGCTCAGCCGAGGTTTTGTGTATTAATGTATATATTTTTCATTTCATTTCTTTAAGCAGTCATTGTATCATAACCCATTACATGTTCATATTTCATAGTTGTTTCATTTCTGTTCATACATTTCTGTAATTTCCATTGCATTCCTGTCTTTTATGTTTTTATGATTTTTAAAACACTGATCAGTTTTCTTGTGCAGGTTTTAGGTAGACAGCCCGGGGCATTTTCATAGTATTTTTGCTAATGATATGAAACTGACATTATTCTGCAGCTAGTTTTCTTTCCACAGTCTTTGTTTAACTTCAGTCTTGTCTTGTGCACTTCAGTTTTGCTTATCTGATTCAGTAGTTAAAATTAGACATATTAAGCTACTCATAGTGTCTTCGGTTACCTCCGAAAGCCACAGCTGGACTGATGGTGAGGGGCTGCATGATGAAATGTGTAGTTTAGTATTAGTTTCCTTTCTGCAAAATTAGATATATTAAGCTGCTCATAGTGTCTTCAGTTACCTCCGAAAGCCACAGCTGGACTGATGGTGAGGGGCTGCATGATGAAATGTGTAGTTTGGTATTAGTTTCTTTTCTGCAAACTTAGATATATTAAATCATGTATGACATCTTCAGTTGCCTCCGAAAGCCACAGCTGGACTGATGGCGAGGGATTGAATCATGTGTGTATGGTTTAGTATTAGTTTACTTTCTGCGAATTAAATATCAATTACACAAGTTGTTTATGATTACTTCCGCAAGTCATAGCTGGTCTAATGATGAAGGGTCAAAAAATGAATTGATGTAATCTGATTTAGATTTATTTCATTGCAATTTCGAATTTCCATAAGCGTAGTTTCTTTTGTGTTCAGTTGGCAGCAAGAATAGTTTAGTTTTCATGTTCACTAGTTTCTTGTTTTGATTCATTAGATTAGCAGCACTTTTCATTTCAGCAGTTTACTTTCTTTTGTCATTGTCATTTCAATTTGCTTTTAAAGTTTCAAGATTGGTAAATCATTATAGGGGATATCACTTCCTTGAATAAATATAACCAAGCTTGCTTTTCACTTTAGAATTTCCATTTTAGCTTAGAAAGACCACAAACGACAAAAAGTTAAGAAAGAGGTTATCTTGCACATATAGTGCGCCGCACTTCATCAGCTTACGATTCCCGGATTGACAATTAAATGCAGCAATTTAGGACACACTAAATTGACCAAACATTTTGGTGCCGTTGCCGGGGAAGTGTAACTAGGTAGCCAATTTCTTAAAAAAAAAAAAAAAAACACAAAATCATAAAAGAAGGGAAAACTTGATAACTTCTTGAAGTATGCTCTCCTCTTGCACTTAGTGTGATCTGGAGGATCAGAAAAGAGAGTTATTGGTTTAGTAATTTCTTAAGTATGCTCTCTTCTTGCACCTAGTGTGATCTGGAAGATCAGAAAGAGAATTATTAGCCCAACTTTTGTTAAAAAATATATAAAAAAAATGACATGCATAGAGCAAGAGATTCTAGGGGAAGGTTTATAGCTAAAGCCAAGAGTTCGATTTTCATAACTCCATCTTCCTCAAGGCATAGACCAGATTCACCATCATCTACCCCTAGCCTTAAGATTTTTGGAAGTCAAGGAACAGCTGAATTAGAGGATTCTCCTACACCACCTACTAAAACCCACTTAGTCAACAAAGAGACTTTCTCTCATCCTTCCTTGGTAGAAGAACTAGAGGACTATAAGGACTCTAAAGAAGCTATCATGGCAGAGGAAGTAATAAATAGAGGTGGAGGTAGAGGAGGAGGAGATAATGAAGATAACAATGGTGAAGGAAATAACGGTAGAAATAAGGACGATTTTCTTGGATTCCCTATAGTTGATGAGGAAACTCATGCAACAATGAAAAATATTTCACCATCTGTTCTCCCTAAATTTTATGGATTGCGAAGTGAGAATCCTGAAACATTTCTGTTTGAGTTTGAAGTCGTGTGCCGAGCCTATGACTATATGGAAGACTCTCAAAAACTCAAATTGTTTCCTTCAACATTGACGGGAGCCGCTTTGAAATGGTTCATGGGATTAGTCACCCAATCTATTAGAACTTGGAATGATATGAAACAAAAAATTTTGGATAGATACCTGGACTATTGCATGCCCACAAATCACAAGGATGAGGTATTCAAAATGGTACAAAAAGAAGATGAAAATTTAGAGGATTTACTTGAAAGATTTCAATACAACTTAAAAAGAGCAAAGATGAACAACTTAGATGAGGAAAATTTGAAAGCCCTTCTATTTAAAGCCATCAGAGATGAATGGATAGATATTTTAAACATGATGGGTGAAGTGTTCCTATAACCATTTCATGATGCTCGCAAAACTTCTGCTGTCAATAAATCAAGGGAAAGTCTACAAAAAATTTGGAAAAGAAATATGAAGTTCTTCTTCTCTTATTAGTGTAATCTGCAACCGGATCGATGGTAGAGGCGATTGGTAATATGTGGTGAGTTTTAATGATATCTTAAAGGTCTTAATGTGAACAACCCAGACACCTTAAAAATCCAAAAAAACAAACGACGACTTCGGATAGCACAACCATCTTTTGTCCGAAATGTAGAAAGAAACATGCTTTAAGGGAATGTCCCTTGGATGCAAAAGTTGTAGAAACATGTATGATTTGCTCAGAAAATCATGAAATAAAGGATTGTCCTTCAATCCCTGGACTCAAAGCTGTTTTTCAAGAAGATCCAAATTCAATAGAGTCTCTCTGTTTTGTCGCAAGGAGACCTTGGCAGGGACAACAATCTCAAGGGTTTAATAACCCTATGAATCTTCAAACCCCACCAAATTGGACTCCTTGGCAACAACCTTGGCCCCAACATCAAAATTCATATCAGCCATGGGTACAAGGAATGAAAAATCCTTATGGGAGATTTGCTCAATTTTATCAATATCCTCCATCTTTTCAAAATCAACAAGCTCCACAATTTCCAAGCCCAAATCCACAACTTTCATTGCCATTTCCACAACAACAACCTTCTCAACAAAGTACAAATCCTCAACTCATGCTCCCATACCAACAGAAGACAAATCAACTTCCAGCTCAGCCATTGCCAAATCCTAACAATAAGAATCCTCAAACTACTTATATGGTAGAAGGACAACAATTTCCTACCTATGTGATTGTTCCTCTCAACGATGTACAACTCAGATCTGGTAGAGTTTTAGAAAAACCTTCTATAGACATTCAAGAGCAAGATACCTCTGAGGAGGACTCTCTTCAAGTCAATAAGGGTTCTGAGGAAGAATCTCTTCAAAATTCAAAAAGAAAAAAGAAAAATAAAAGCTAACATCCACAACTCCTATAGTTGAGCAACCTGTATCTTCATCTACACCTCCTTTTCCGGAAAGACTACAAATTGATAAGGGGGTGGAAAAACAAATCTTGTTGCCTAACTATGACTTTCTAGATGAATTGAAGAATGTTTGTATCAAGATTCCATTGCTACAAGCCATTCGAGAAATTCATATTCTAGCAAAAACCATAAAGGAGTTGAGTTTCAAAAGACCAGGAAGAAAGCTAAAGGACACAAGAAGAATCCACCTGGTAGGAAAGATTGCAGACATTATGATGGGAAAAATTGCCATGCAGAAATATGTAGATCCAGGAAGTCCAATTGTCAAAACACATATAAATGGGATAGAAATTCCAAACACATTGATTGACTTAGGGGCTGCTATCAACATTATGAGTAGACAAACTATGGAACAGTTAAAACTTCCTAACCTTCTCTTTACACCTACTTTACTGCAACTTGCAGATCGATCGGTTATTAAACCAGATGGTGTATTAGAATATATTTCAGTCTCCTTAGATTCTTGGGAATATCGAGTAGACTTTATGATTTTGAATCCCAAAAGTAATCTAGGAGGACATCCACTTATCTTAGGAAGACCTTGGCTGGCCACAGCTGATGCTTTTATTAGTTGTAGATCTGGAGACATGTACATTTCAAATGGTAATTCGACAAAGAAATTCAATTTGTATCCTCCAGCAAGAGCAATCACAGAAATAGGAGACAATGAATGGGTCGATGATGAGAACATTATACAACCTGTCTTTACCATTTCTGAAATCAGTGAGGATAGTCAAATTCTGAACACATTAGAAAATTTTGAGACATCTTCAGAATATGACCCCACACAATTTCGGTTGGAATCTGACATAGAATATTTATCATCAAGACAAATGTCTCTTTACTCTATGGAAGAGTTTGGTAGTTCTACTATTGAGATTTTTCCAGGAAAAACATTGAATATCAACAAACATTTGGAAAAGTCACAACAAGAAGAACTAACGAAAATCTTGCAAAAACATTCTACTGCATTTGCATGGGAGTATACTGACATGAAAGGTATTGATCCTAAGACTTGCATCCATCATATCTATATTGAGGAAAACGGTAGACCAATCAGACAACCTCAAAGAAGGATGAATCCAAATCTTAGGGAGATAGTGAAAGAAGAGCTCCAAAAACTTCTCAATGTAAACTTCATTTATCCAATTTCGGATAGCCGATGGGTTTCTCCTTTGGTTATAGTACCTAAAAAGAATGGTAAATGGAGGGTATGCATTGATTACAGGGAATTGAACAAAGCAACTTTGAAGGATCACTTTCCTTTGCCTTTTATTGATCGGGTATTAGATACATTAGCAGGTAAAAAGTACTTTTCATTTTTGGATGGTTTTAGTGGCTATAATCAAATTCAGGTAGCACTTGAAGATCAAGATAAGACCACATTTACTTTTCCATGGGGAACTTTTGCCTACCGAGTGCTTCCTTTTGGGTTATGTAATGCACCAGCAACATTCCAAAGAGCAGTACTAGGAATTTTTTCTGATCTAATTCATGATTGTGTAGAGGTTTATATGGATGATTTTACAGTTTATGGTAATTCATTTGAAGAGGCATTAGAAAATTTGGAAAAAGTTCTTATAAGATGTAAAGAAACAAACCTTTCATTAAGCCATGAAAAATGCTTTATGATGTTTACTGAAGGGATTGTTTTAGGACATCATATTTCGGGAGATGGAATTAAAGTTGATAGATCAAAAGTTGAAGTCATCTCCAAGTTGCCTATTCCAAATTGTCAAAGAGATGTTAGAAGTTTTCTAGGTTTTACTGGTTACTATAGAATATTTATAGAGAACTTCACTAAAATAGCATCTCCACTCTTCAAGTTGCTTACAAAAGACTGTGAATTTAAATGGGATCCTAATTGTCAATCCGCTTTTGAAACTTTGAAAACAAGAATATCTGAAGCACCTATCTTGAGAGGACCAAATTGGAAACTTCCTTTCCATATTTCTACAGATGCTTCAGATACAGCTCTTGGAGCTGTGTTGGGTCAAAAGATTTAATTCCTTATGCCATTTATTACACCAGTAAAAATTTGACTCCCACAGAGTTGAATTATACTGTGACTGAAAAAGAGTTTTTAGCTGTTGTTCATGCAATTAATAAATTTAGACATTACATAACAGGCTATGAAACTTTTATTCATACTGACCATTCTGCAATTAGATATTTGATGAACAAACCTGTTACTAATGGCAGAGTGACAAGATGGCTTTTACTTTTGCAAGAATTCAATATCACTGTGTTGGATAGACCAGGAAAACAGAATACAGTAGCTGATTTCTTGTCTAGGATTCAGAATACTAAAGAAGATTCTCCTGTAGAAGATAAATTTCCTGATGAATACTTGTTTGCAGTAACTATTAAGACCCCTTGGTATGCGGATATTGCTAACTATTTGGTTACAGGGAAACTACCTTCACATTTATTTCCAAGAGAAAAACGAAAAATTATTCAGGAGAGTTCAAAATATTCATGGATTTCTAACGAATTGTTTAAAACAGGGCCAGATCTTGTGATCAGAAGATGTGTCAGGGAAGATGAAATGCCTGCTATTCTTAAGGCATGTCATGATGAACCATGCGGCGGACACTTTGCAGACAAAAGGACGGCCTATAAAATCCTCTCTTTAGGATATTATTGGCCTTCCCTCTTCAAAGATGCAAAACAATATGTCAAAAGGTGTGACAACTGCCAAAGAGTAGGGAAACCTACCCTTTCAAATGAAATGCCATTGCAACCACGGGTACTCATTGAACCCTTTGAAAAATGGGCTTTAGATTTCATTGGACCTATTAATCCACCATCTAAGCAAAAGAAGTATATATTGGTTTGTACTGATTATGTTACTAAATGGGTAGAAGCCAAAGCATTAGTATCTTCTACTGAAAATTCAGTTGTTCATTTTCTTTATGAGGATATTTTTACTCGCTTTGGTGTTCCAAGAGAAATTGTAACAGATCAGGGGAGCCAATTCACATCAAATTTGGTGGAGAAGTTGATGGAAGAATACAAAATCAAGCACAAAAAATCTACTCCTTACCATCCACAAGCAAATGGTCAAGTGGAGTCCACAAACAAAGTTCTTGAAAGTATCATTACCAAAACTGTTCATCTACATAGAAGAGATTGGGCAGAAAGGCTTCCAGAAGCCTTGTGGGCCTACAGAACTACATGGAGGAATACAACGGGACATTCTCCCTATGAACTTGTTTATGGGAAAGAAGTCTTGCTCCCCATTGAGTTCCAAGTCAAGACCTTCAAGATAGCAGTTCAGTTGGGGATGGACTTATCAGAAGCCCAAAAGCATAGAATGGAGCAATTGAATGAACTAGATGAGATCAGACAAGAAGCAATTCTAAGAACTGATCTAGTTCAATATCAAAGAACTAAGTGGCATGACAAATATATCAAAGAGAAGAAGTTTCAAGAAGGAGATTGGGCATTGTTATTTGACTCCAAGTTTAAAGACTTTCAAGGAAAATTTCAGACTCATTGGCTTGGGCCATATGAGATTTACAAGGTCTTTAACAATGGAGCTGTAAGAATCAAGACCATTGATGAGTTTCAAACTCCTCTTTTAGTGAATGGCCATAGATTGAAAGTTTATCATAAGCCACTCTCTAAAGAGGATTTTGTCAAGTTGTTTCAAGAAAGTTCTGCAATCAGGCTGGTACAGAAGAATTCTTCTTCTCCACCAGGCTAGCTTTTGTTTTTTTCAAGTTAAAAAAAAAAAAAAAAAAAAAAAGAGAAAAAAAAAAGAGAAAAAATGGTATAAGCCTGAAAACCAATCATTGATTGGCAGTCTTATACAGAAAATATGGGGTGAAAATCAGGGACACCTGACACTCTATATTTTCCAAAAAAAAAATTCTGTCTTTTATTTCATTTCATCTCACCACCCACTCCATTTCATTTCACTTCATTTCATTTCATTTCATTTCATTTCACTTCATTCCACTTCATCTCATCCATTCCATCAATAAAAATCTTTTTATGACCATTTCCACCTGGTCATTTGTCATTTGTTCATTTCTATTTTCAGCCAAGTAATAGCTGTGTCAGTTTCCGCAGCTGACTCCAGTTTCCGCAGCCAGAAGCAGATTCCGCAGCTGCTACTACTCTGTTTTCAAAAAGAATGTACAGTTAGTTGTTGTTTTCATAAAATCATGAAATAAAATGCAGGAGAGGATCAATGGAATATTCAAGACACTAATGAAGATCAATCAGTTGAAGACCAAGGGCAAAAGCAAGGATTCCAAAGGTATGAATAAATTTTATTTCAAATAGTATAAAAAAACACATTTTTATGTAATTTTAAACTATGAGCTCTACCCATAATGCGCAATGATTATATTGACAGTCCGTAACCTTCCACGATCTCTATGTTATCCTCTTGCATTTATTCACAAACGGCTTCATTATTGAAATTCCGACTCTTACTCATGTTCAAATAGCCCACCGAAGATAATGATACGTCTTTGAGTTGACAAAGGACTCTTACAAGCCGCATAACTCCATAATCATTGATTGAAACGTGTTCATATTTATGACACAGCCACCAAAAATTCAAAATGCGGCCGAATGCATTATGCTTTGTTAACCTCTTTGTCGTTTCTCTGTCGTGTTTACAAAACCTCACTCTACTCATTCTCATTCCCTGTTTCACTCCATTCCGTTCCTTTTGCTCACTCTCATTCCCGTATATTCACCCACAGTCTTATTCCATTTTGTGTATGGTGCTCATTTCCGTTTTGTGATAACATCCCCACAGCATTGTGCTCGACTCCGTGTATTCCATCGTTCCACTTCCGCTTAAAACCCTCACAGAGGCAAGCCGTGAAGCACAGAGAAGTAAAATGGGAAAATTATTAAGGGCAGAGCCAGAAGGACCGAAGTTCATAGAGGGATTTCCACAAGCAAAAGAGATGTTGAGAAAAGCTAAATGGCTGCGTTTTATTCAGAAATTCAGGGGTTACCACAGAGAAGTTACCAAAGCGTTTGCAAGATCATTTGATGGCTCGGCAGCAGAAGTGGGAGACCTCAAGTTTTTAGTCAATGAAGCATCAATAGCAGCAGCCACAGAGCTTCTTCAGGAAGGAGAACGTTGGTTCAAAAACAAAAGTATCGGTGATGAGGCATGGAGAACAATCCTCCGAAATCAAGGTATGGATATCACTGTTTTCAAAAGAGGAATCCCTGTGCATGCAATAAAAGATGAATGGGCCACTTTATTACTCATTGTTCGGAAATTTATCACATGTGAAGGCCGCTTTGGCTCTATGTACATGTATCATACTAGGATATTGATGAATTTCCTTGAAAACCAAACTCTCAATCTTCCTTATTTCCTATTCAATAACTTGAAGAAAATGGCTGTGACTGTGCAAAAACACCTAGGAGATGTAGAGCCTCATTTATATCATCATGGGCTTATAAAAATTTTGATTGAAAAGGAGCTAAAAGAAAGAAAAGATACATGGGAACAATTCTTAGTAAGAAACTTCTTTGAAGAACCTCAGGAAATTCCTGAAGGTAATCCAATTAGAAGGAGTAGAAGAAAGAAAATGGATGTTGAAACCCAAGATGCTCCTACACAGGAAGTTCCCGCAGCTAGCACAGCAAAAAGAAGTAGAAGGAAAAGCACAGTAGATGAAATCCAAGATACTTCTACTATTACTATGAAGAAAAATGATAGAGAAGAGAGATTGGTAAAAAGGAAGAAGAAGGAAATCAAAACTAAGAAGCCAAAAATATCAAAAGGGAAAGAAATTGTTGAGGCTGTCCATAAAACTTCTTCTTCTGAAGAAGAAGATCACCAAATTCTATCTGAGAGATTAATTTTTCTTCAAAAAACAGTCATCTCTATCCAAAAAGGCAAAAACAGGAAAACAAGAACAAAAGGGTAGAGTACCACAGCATGTGAGGAGAAGCAGCAGGCTTAAGGGAAAACTGAGAAAAACACAAATTAAAGGTCCTCATTTCATTGATTTGGGTGAAGAGACATCTGAACAGTCTCCAACTGACCATAGTCCATTTCAGTCAGTTAGTGAACCTGACTCTTTTCACTCCCAATCAGGCAATGAGTGTACTCCATCTTATTTTCAGCAAAATATTGATGAAAGTTCTCCTCAGCCAAATTTTGAACATAATTCTCCCTTGCAGCATTTTGAGGACAGTCCAATGAAAAAGACACCGGAAGTAGACCCCAAACAGCAGGAAGTCTATGATTATATAGAATCCTTGGAGAAGGCAGCCACAGGTCCAAGCACCTCTTCTACTCAGCCTCATACATTGCAGGATGACTTGGTTCAGTCATTAAAACAGGAGATTTTTGAGCTTGAGCTTTTGAATCGACATATCAAAAATGAAAATGAAACACTCAAAGAGCAAGGCAAGCTGGACAAGATTATCCATGACAATACTATGTTACATTTGGGTATTTGGCAAAAGAAAAATAAGAAGCTAAAAAGGAAATGCCAAAAATTGAGCAGAGCACTTGTGAATATCAAATTCGGGTGCCTCATGAAGAAACCCAGAATGATGGCAGTACCAAAGAAGAAGAGAAGGGGGTTAGATGTGTTGGCTGAAGTATCAAGGCACATGAATTGAACAAAGAGTGTCAAAATTTTGGTTGCATGGACATATACTACCATTCAAGGTATATTTAATTAGAATTACACACTCTTTTCATACCTTTCCCATATCTTTCACTCATCTAAACCTCCAAAATTGTCAATATCATGTCCAAAAGGGTATCTAACATGGTTTTTAATTATGTTTGTGTGTTTTCTATTTGATTTAGATTTTGTTCATACAGCTGCGGAAACTTGTCACTTTCCGCAGCCGCTGCAACTTTCCGCAGCTACTTTGTGGAAATCAATGTTACAGGTGTCAACGAAGGAAACGAGCCACATGGGCAGGCTAGGAATGACAAGAACATGGTTCGTGTCCTATTGGTTCAAGTAAATTCGTCAAGGAAAGCCGCGGTCAAAGCCATCCACGTGGAATTTCACAGGGAGTTCTATGTCATTTGAATCTGTTTCATTGTATGAAAACATCCTGACGTTCCAAGCTTGCGAGTTAAAATTGACATCGTACCAAAGTTACGGAGTTGAATTTAGCGCCCACCTTCATAGATCCGTTTTCCAACATGGCCATACTCATATCAAGTGACCTTAATGATCCCGATCTTTAAAATTTGTATCAGAAAACTTAGGAAGCGAGTTGTTTGTTGCTGAAGCGTTTGTCGCCAAGTAAAATTCTTGAATGTGAGTTGATAGTTGTTAGTTGATATAGCTGTTGAGTTGATGTGCGTACTCTGTTATGTGGTGATTACGCTGCCTTGAGCCATAATACCACCAGTCTGTAATGACTTGCTTTTTAATGTGAAAAACTCTGTTTTCATAACTTAATTGTGTTGAGGATCGTTACCAAAGCTGCGTAGAGGGCCCCTGCTCAGCTGAGGTTCTGTGTATTAATGTATATATTTTTCATTTCATTTCTTTAAGCAGTCATTGTATCATAACCCATTACATGTTCATATTTCATAGTTGTTTTATTTCTGTTCATACATTTCTGTAATTTCCATTGCATTCCTGTCTTTTATGTTTTTATGATTGTTAAGACACTGATCAGTTTTCTTGTGCAGGTTTTAGGTAGACACCCCGGGGCATTTTCATAATATTTTTGCTAATGATATGAAACTGATATTATTCTGCTGCTAGTTTTCTTTCACAGTCTTTGTTTAACTTCAGTTTTGTTTTGTGCATTTCAGTTTTGTTTATCTGATTCAGTAGTTAAAATTAGACATATTAAGCTACTCATAGTGTCTTCAGCTACCTCCGAAAGCCACAGCTGGACTGATGGTGAGGGGTTGCATGATGAAATGTGTAGTTTAGTATTAGTTTCCTTTTACGCAAAAATTGAATATCAGTAAAAAAAAAAATTTTGCTCTTAGCGGAAATGTTAAGTTTATTTTTACCTCCAAGCCATAATTTTGGTGATGTGGTGAGGGGCTGCATGATGAAATGTGTGGTTTAAGTATTAATGACTTTCTTTTACATGATTAAATAATTAGTTACGGGTTGTTTTATGATTGCTTATGAAGTCATAGGTAATCCCCCAATGATGAAGGGTGGGAAAATGAATTGATGTAATCTGATTTAGATTTCTTTCATTGCAATTTTGAATTTCCATAAGCGTAGTTTCTTTTGTGTTCAGTTGGCAGCAAGAATAGTTTATTTTTCATATTCACTAGTTTCTTGTTTTGATTCATTAGATTAACAGCACTTTCCATTTCAGCAGTTTACTTTCTTTTGTCACTGTAATTTCAATTTGCTTTTAAAGTTTCGAGATTGGTAAATCATTATAAGGGATATCACTT